>CM019825.1:54319468-54343516 GCA_009763385.1 Coix lacryma-jobi var. lacryma-jobi
TCGTCCTCTAGCGCTCGTAAAAGAAATCCTGGCTTTCCTTCTCTAAACTATTCTTTTGCAAACTTTGTATCCTGTCTCCACAAGCCTATAGCCCTCGTGCCATGAGACATGGATTTTAGTCGACGTAGATTGGATCGAAAGATTATGGTCTGAAATAGAGATTTGAGTTCGTGTGAGTACGTGCTGAAGAGCAAGGACTGAAAGTGCGTTCATTTTTCTTTCTGCTAGTAGTTTCCTGCTAATAGTGATTAGTGAGTGCCCCATACATAGCCAATGCCCGCCCATATGGGGCAAACAAAACAACAACGGTTTCCTCCTATCCTACTCATCAAGAACTCTTTTTTCTATCCACAAGACAGACTCACATTGAGCGTAGGTCTCAACCCCTCACCTTTCTTAGGACTATCAATCCTTCTCGAATTAGGTCCATGGGTACGAAGGCCCCTCTAATTTGTTCTACGGTAGAAGCTTCTACCGTAGACCCGGATACAAATATTTCACTCACTGAAAAGTGAAAACCTGTGATTATATCTTCCTGAAGACGGATGCGACGGGAAGAAGTGGCATTTAGAAGTGTTGCTGACTTTACATTTAGGTTTCGGCATAACAAAGCTTGCACTGTCTTTTCGCACTTAGGCGCACAGCGTGCCGTTGGTAATGATTCTACTACGGTGCTGCAAATTCGCAAGCTGACCCTAAGTAACCGTTGTTGTTCATTGGATTCCGGAGGAATGACTTCGTTAGGATTGAAGAATTGCAGCAATTCTTCCTGAATAGACTCGATTCTCCCGTCGAGAGTTTCTTTGAAAGTCTTACCTAAACTCTTCCGACTGAATATGAGAAAGCCTATAAAACAACGAGCTACTATCATTTCTTCATTATAGATTGAGATCTTCTTCGGACTTGATGCACAAATAGATGGAATAGCAGCAAATAGCATATTTATATCCTTCATATCCCTCAATCTAGTCATCATCATAGAGTAACTATTTTATTGGATTTTCTTTTTTCAACAAATGCAAGTTCGTCTTCGTCTGATAGATTTTTCAATGGGAAAACTTTTTATTCCACGAAATCATGGGTGGAGTGAAATCATCCTGTCTCGTTCAAACTAGATCAATCGAACTTTCTGGCGTGGAAATCCAAGATTGTGCCGATTGTACGAGGTCGTGGCTTGATGCATTTCCTTGATCGCTCTACTCCTCCACCATCTCCAACAGTAACCTCTTCTGATAACCTCGGTGTCGCCACCACTGAGATAAATCCAGCGTATACCACTTGGATGCACCAGGATCAACTTATCCTCGGCTGGATTCTCTCGACTCTTGAGCCTGCCATTATTGCTCAAGTTGTCAACTGTACCACCACTGCAGATCTATGGAATGATCTTCGATCCACCTACTCGCAGCGCGCCTCTGCATCTCGTGTTCTTGATCTTCGCCTTCAACTCCAGACTCTCAAGAAAGGCTCCTCTTCGTGTCAGGAGTTTATGAAGAAAATGAAGAGTATCGCAGATCAACTTCCCTCGATCGGTGTGCCCGTCTCTGAACAGGATCTTGTCCTTCACGTGTTGACCGGGCTTGGAGCTGAGTACGAATCTTTTGTCACCGCTATTACTACACGATCTGATCTAGTGACCTGGCCTGACCTCCAAGGCCTTCTTCTGACACAAGAGCGGCGCCTCCAGAGCCTTCATCTCTCCACCGAACTCTTCACACTAAGTATCGTCCCCCTCATACCAGGTCTTGGTCTGGGCCTAACTATGGGCCGGGCCATCTCGCACTAATGGGCCATACTAAAAAAATTATACCTATCATCTCTCTTCGGGCCTTACTAATTCCTCTACTCCGTAAGGGCTCCTTTTCTCAGCCTTCTTCCAATTCAAAAAGAGGCCGAGCTCTATTCATGAAAGGCAGGGGGCGTACCAATACTTATGACTTCACTGATACTGATAAGTCTACTGAGAACCCTGTGTGCCAGATTTGCACTATAGTGGGTCATACAGCTGATCGGTGTCGCCACCGTTTTTACTACAATTATAAGCCCCCACCGCCTAAGCATCTTGCTGCCTATGTTGCCGACATGGAGTTTGCCTCCCCTGACAGTTGGCTCTTGGACTCGACTCTTCCCCGATCACTCCCCGACAAAGGCTTGCTCGTCTTCGTCATAGTCCAAACTCTTTCTCGTGTGACTGTGGTGCTTTCTTGAGCGATGACTTGGGAGGGTCACCCCTACCCGGGCAGACAACCTCCCTCATTCACATCAGAAATGGCAAAGATTCCATTTTGGAAAGTAAATGTAACACCCAGTTTTAAGAACAAAACCAGGATAGCCATATGTGTGCCCAGGAAGTCCACACATACAACAACAGAGCATAGAATATCAGAAACAATGTTATTATATAACGTAACATAGCTATATTAACACTTACATATATCAGAGTAAAGCGGAACATAAACTAATCTTCACTTGAGGCTCCAATCTTCACAGGGACGGTTGGCTGGGGGCACCGTACGCCAAACACAACTGATAGTCTTCTGGTAAACTCCATGACATCTCCACTAATCTTCTGGGTAACTTGGGCTACCGTCTGGGGTTGTGGGGAATAGCAAGGGTGAGCACATATCGTACTCAACAAGTACAGGCGGAAATAAAATGTCATGCAAGGCTTGAACAAAGGTAGGCTGACACTGTTCAACTGCGATAAGCATTTTAGTTGGTCAAGTTTTATTAGCACCTGATTACTATAAGTGAGTATAGGATAACCCATCCCATTAGTTAAGAAGAATACCACCTTTAATATAATCATCAACCGAGGTAAACACCTCCATCTGAGAAACCATCATCTTATGTCCGTAAGTCCAACTGTCCAAAACTAATCATGTGAGGGTCCAGGTCGCTCGTAACCGTGAGCACGGCTGATATATCAGTTTTACACTCTGCAGAGGTTGCACACTTTTCCCAACGAGCAGTGATTCCCATATGCCAAGGTCATGACTCCCATACTACACTTCCAAGGTGCATGGCAAGGTTTCACCACGGGCCTTTACAAAGATTCATCTAGCGAGCGATAACCACCTAAAGTTCCTACTGGAAGCCGCAGCAACCAGAGGACCCCTAAGTCCATACCACATTCTTGGGCCATCCCTCAGTAGCGCCGCCCGGTTAACGCAACACTAGAATCCTCTAATTAATTAGCCCGGTTAGAGCCATATAACATCTCGTGGTTGCACTGTTATCCTGGGTGGTCGCTCCATGAGCCAGTCCTAAAAGGCGGACCCGAGCACAAACCACAAGCCAAACTTACCATAACCACCATACCATACCATGTGCCCGAGTCAGTGAGTTCCACATTAAAACATAGTTCCAAATCCATTAAGTCATCATAAATGTATCATCATCACGTGGTATTTTAGAACAAGCGAAGTTGCTTAGCATAGCATTACTACCCGTCATAAAACCCAGGTAACAAGGAAGATATGGAAAACTAGGATAATCCTGAGGGTTCACATAATTAGACACATGCATGTATATAGTGATTAATGGTGAATAGGTAAAGAACATGATCAAAGGGTGCCTGCACTTGCCTTCTTCGAGTTGATGTTGGTCACAGTTTTCAAAGTCAAGCTCTTGCAGGTTCACTTGCAACTCTTCGTCTATACGCAACAAACATCGGCACACAGGAGCAAACATACAAGCAAAACATGCATTAAATTAGAAAACAGTACACCAATACATAAAACATGGATAAAACGCTTATAAAACTGTTCTACTCGTTGAGACGAACGCGTGGACACGAAAACCACCAAAAACGGATCTATAACGGAGGAGTTATGATTTAAACAAGGTTTTCTTTAATAAATTATTAGATTAAAACTAAACTCGAAATTTAAAAGTTGGGAACATGATTAACAGTTGTAAAAACATGTAGATTATGTAATTACGAACCTAACGCAACTTGAACGGGTCAAAACGGAGTTAAAACGGAGATTTTATAGCGAAAATAAAATCAGTGGCAAAGCTGTAAATATTGGAAAACGTATTTTGGAAACAACAGACCTGGGTTTACGCTTTCCCGAGGAGAAGGCGTATTCCAGGAAGGCGCAAAGGGACGGCGGGTTCTAAACTAAAGAAACTGAGGGTTTCTTTTGCAAAACTCCAGCCGAAGGGGTATCGATGCCTCTGGTTCGTTGGATCTGCAAGCAACGAGCGAGATTAGAAGAAAGAGGGAGAGGCGGCGCTTTTGGCCGGAGGGGAAAGAGGAGACGGCGGCCACCATGGCTGGCCGAGCCTGAGCTCACCGGAGTTCATCGTTCCGGCGATAGAGACCACGGGAAAACACGGGAAGGATACGAGGAGGAAGAGGAGAACAAGGGCAACTCACCGAGGGCTAGACCTCGACCGAAGAGGGTTCGGAGGCGGCGTGGAGCTTGAAGGGATGGTCGGCGGCTCCGGTGAGATCTAAACGATGCGGCGCGAGGGATTTAGGGCACAAGAGCACTCGATTTCGCAAGAAGTGAGGAGCGGCGGATGCGGGCATCTTTATAGGAGGGCCCAACGTGCGGAAGGGGGCACGGACGAGGCGTGCACGGGGGCGGATTCGGCCGAGATTTGCGCAATCGGTTCGGTTGAGGACTCCGTTTCCAGGGAGAAGACGACTCCGCCAAGTGGGACCAGGGCGTCAGTGAGAGGAAAGGGCGGGGCCCGGCTGGCAGTGGGACAGGAGGAGAGGGACGCGGGCTCCCGCAAGCTTGGGCGCTGGGCCGGCTCGGTCGTTGCGGCCCAAGCGAGGAGAAAGGGGAAGGAGGTAACCGGCTGGGCCGAGTCCACGAGCTGGGCTAGAGAAGAGGTGGAGGAGGGAGGTGACGCTGGGCTGGGCCGCCTGCAGAAGAAGGGGGGAGGGATGGGAGGAGGTGTGAGCGGGCCAAGGCCGACTGGGCCTTCAGGCCAGAAGCCAAGAGAAGGGGAAGGGAGAAGGAGAAAACCCTTTTCTTTTCGTTTTCAAACATTTCAAAAGCTTTTTTTCAAAATGAATTTGAAATCTTTTCAAACTTTTGAGCACACCACACATCATAAAATTAAATTATGCATCGGCATGTATGCTCAAACATGTTGTTACCCTAAGATATATTTTAATTCAAAGAAAAGTTTTATTTCCCCTTATATTCTCATGAGCACCAAAATACTTAAGAAACATTTTCTCTCTATTTCCAAGATTATAAATTTTAGGGTGTTACAAATCTACCCCCCTTAAGATGAATCTCGTCCTCGAGATTCGGAAGGATCTTTGAAGAGATAGGGAAACTCTGCACGTAGCTCATCTTCACGTTCCCATGTTGCATCATCCACCGAGTGATGACTCCACTGGACTTTGCACATTCTGACAACCTTGCTTCTGGTAACTCTTTCAGCGACTTCCAAAATCTTCACAGGATGCTCTGTATAAGTTAGATCATCTTTCAAGTTAACTTCCTCTAATGGTAGCTGTTCCTCTGGCACTCTCAAACACTTCTTCAACTGTGATACATGAAACACATTGTGTACATCTGACAACTGAGCAGGTAACTCAAGCTGATATGCTACTTCACCTCTTCTTTCCAAAATCTTGAACGGACCAATATATCTGGGTGCCAACTTTCCTTTTACTTTAAATCTCTTGAGTCCTCGGACAGGTGATACTTTAAGATATACATAATCACCTACTTCAAAAACTAACTGTCTACGACGTTTGTCGGCATAGCTTTTCTGTCTGGACTGAGCTGCTCTCAAGTTCTCACGAATGATTCGAACTTGTCTCTCTGCTTCCTTTAAAGCTTCTGGTCCAAACACCTGACTTTCTCCTGTTTGATTCCAAAACAAAGGAGTTCTACATTTTCTGCCATACAAAGCTTCAAATGGGGCCATTTTGAGACTAGCTTGGTAACTATTGTTATAAGAGAATTCTGCATATGGTAAACTCTTATCCCAACTAGTACCATATTGTACAGCACAAGCTCTCAACATGTCTTCTAGAACCTGATTCGTTCTTTCTGTCTGTCCATCTGTTTGAGGATGATAGGCTGAACTAAAATTCAATTTCGTACCCATAGACTCATGAATCTTTTCCCAAAAACGAGATGTAAACTGAGTACCTCTATCTGACACAATCTTCCTCGGCACTCCATGCAAACACACAATTCTTGACATGTATAACTCTGCAAGTTTTGCACTAGAGTACGTAGTCTTGACAGGAATGAAGTGAGATACTTTAGTTAAGCGATCCACAATTACCCAAATTGAATCATAACCACTTTGAGTACGTGGTAAACCTACTATGAAATCCATACTGATCTCATCCCATTTCCATTCAGGTATCTTCAGTGGTTGCAACAATCCTGCTGGTCTTTGATGCTCTGCCTTCACTCTTTGACACGTATCACACAAAGCCACGTATTCTGCTATGTCTCTCTTCATACCATACCACCAAAATTTCTTCTTCAAATCCTGGTACATCTTAGTGCTACCGGGATGAATGGAATAAGCTGACTCATGAGCTTCTCTCAATATCAAATTACGGACATGTTTCAAGTCTGGCACACAAATTCTCTTCTTGAACCAAACAGTTCCATGCTCATCTATATGGAATCCAGGTGCTTTGTCTTTCTTAACGAGCTCAGCAATATCCTTTATCTTCTCATCATCCAATTGACCTTTGCGAATATCCTGCTCTAAGGTCGAATCAACTTCCATTGCCACTGCTTGAGTACTAGCGACCAAACCAAGGTTGAGCTTTTCAAATTCCTTGCATAAACCAGCTGGGAGTTGATGTTCTATGATCATATTAGCATAACTTTTTCGACTCAAAGCATCTGCTACAACGTTAGCTTTTCCGGGATGATAGTGAATACCAAGATCATAATCTTTAATCACTTCCAACCATCTGCGTTGTCTGGAGTTAAGATCTGACTGAGTGAATATGTATTTCAGACTCTTATGATCGGTGTAAATCTCACATCTATTACCCAACATATAATGTCTCCAGATTTTCAAAGCATGAACCACAGCTGCCAATTCTAGATCATGAGTAGGATAATTCTTCTCATGTCTCTTTAACTGCCTCGAAGCATAAGCTATAACTCGACCTTCTTGCATAAGCACACATCCCAAACCATGGCGAGAAGCATCACAATACACATCAAAATTCTTGCTGACATCAGGCATGGCTAGCACAGGCGCGGTGGTTAGTTTGTTCTTCAGCATTCTAAAACTTTCCTCACAGGCTGTCGTCCATTCAAACTTCTTTCCTTTTTCCAATAAAGCTGTTAAAGGCCTTGCTATCTTGGAAAATCCTTCAATAAATCTTCTATAATAACCTGCCAAACCAAGGAAATTTCGGATCTCACTCACAGTCTGAGGTGGTTGCCAATTCAACACATCTCTTACTTTGCTTGGATCTACAACAATACCTTCATTAGAAACAACATGGCCAAGGAGAGAAACTTCATTCAACCAGAATTCACACTTACTCAGCTTAGCATACAACTGGTTTTCTCTGAGTCTCTGCAGAACAAGCCTTAAGTGTTCTTCATGCTCTTCTTCACTTTTGGAGTATATGAGAATATCATCAACTAGAACCACAACAAACTTATCCAGGTATTCCATGAAAACCTTATTCATGAGATGCATGAAATATATTGGCACATTAGTCAACCCATAGGACACCACTGTGTACTCATAAAGCCCATATCTTGTAGTGAATGCAGTTTTAGGAATATCAGCTGATCTAATCTTCAGTTGATGATAGCCGGATCTCAAATTGATCTTAGAGAAAACACAAGCTCCTTTCAACTGGCCAAAAAGATCCTCAATCTTAGGCAAAGGACATTTGTTCTTGATCGTAACTTCATTGAGTGATCTATAATCCACACACATTCTCTGAGTTCCATCCTTCTTATTCACAAGTATAACTGGAGCTCCCCATGGTGATGAACTCGGACGAATAAAACCTTTATCTTGTAGTTCTCTTAATTGCTTTTTAAGTTCTTCTAACTCATTAACTGCCATCCTACAAGGTCTCTTAGATATAGGGGAAGTTCCAGGTAGAAGATCAATAAGAAACTCAACTTCTCGATCTGGTGGCATACCGGGTAGATTGATAGGAAACACGTCAGGGAAATCACATACCACTTTGATTTCTTCAATGGGAGTGCCTTTTATCTGATTGAGCAAACCTTCTTCAACTGACGGAAAAGAGGCCACATATTCCACTTCCTCACCTGAGGAATTAACCAAAGACACAGCTCTTCTAGCATAATCTATGGTACCATCATGCATAGGTAACCAATCCCTTCCAAGGATCACATCAACACCTTCGGTCTCCAAGATTACCAGATTAGCTAGGAATTCTACCCCCCTTATGTTGAGACTAACTTTCGGACAAATAAGGGTGGTTTTCATCTCTCCACTAGGTGAACTAACTAGCAGAGGGTGCTTCATAGTAACAGCACGAAAATGATGTCTTGTGGCATATTGCTTACTGATGAAGGAATGTGTAGCTTTTGAATCAAAAAGAACTGATGTTGAAATAGAGTTGACAAGGAACATACCGAGTATCACATCGGGATCACTTCTGACATCATCCATGGTCATATTGTTCACTGTGCCTCGCATATAAGTCTGTTGCATTTCATTCCTCTGATTCTGAGCTTGAATACGGTTCTGATTCTGATTCTTGTTACCATACACATATGGATACTTCTTTGGGCATTGTCGCATGAGATGTCCCTCTTGCTTGCAATGGTAGCAACCCATTTTTGATAGACTGCTGGAGGTTCTAGTCTTCTTAGGAGTCTTAGTCGTTGTGGCCGACACGGGAGTATCAGAGATCATAACCGCTTCAGGAGTGACAACTCCTGTAACATGATGGAGTTCTTGCAAGTTTGCGTGTTGCTCTTGCGATTGCTGACGATACTCATTATCGTTGATCTGAGGTACCGGCTGAAGCTGATTCGCTTGCGGAGAGGCACTGCGAGGACGAGTATGTCTATGAGGTTGCTCCCGAAGCTTTCTCTTCTTTGTATCCATTTCCTTGCGCTTATTATCAACTATGATGGCACGATTTACAAGTGCTTGGAAGTTGGGATAGTTGTTGGACATGAGCTGGAGTTGAAGACCATCATACAATCCTCTAAGAAAGCGATACTGTTTCTTATCATCATCATCTACATCTGTTGGAGCATAGCGCGATAGCTGAGCAAACTTATCACGATACTCAACCACAGACATTGATCCTTGCTTCAAGGCTCTGAATTCTTCCTGTTTAAGCTCTACTAATCCTGCGGGAATATGATAGGACCTGAAATTCTCAGTGAACTCCTCCCAAGTGATAGCAGGAGCATTGTTGGGACGTCCATACTGGAATGACTCCCACCAATCTTGAGCTGCTCCCTGAAGTTGTCCTGATGCATACAACACCTTCTCAAGATCATTGCACTGTGCTAGGTTGAGTTGCCTTTCTACTGCACGTAGCCAATCATCTGCCTCCAATGGATCAATAGCATGAGCAAACACTGGAGGATGTCCTTTCATAAACTCAGCACGACTATCCCTTGGTGGCACACTACTTTGCTGGAGGTTGGTCACTACTTGCACCATTGACTGCATGAGTTGAGTCTGCATCGTCATCCACTGTTCCATGTTGCCTTGAGAAGGAGGTGGTTGTGAGCTCTGGTTGGTAGCATTCTGCATGCTTGCTTTCCTTCTTGTGTTCACCATCTGATTTAACCAAGGACTTGTAAGCATAGGTGGAGAGATAAACATGAGCAGGAAAGATTGAGAAGATGAGGGGAACGACATAAGAGGCTTGAAGAAAGATTTTGGAACAAGGAACAAGATAAGATCCCCCAAACTAACTAACAACACACTAAACTAACAACTTGATGTAGTTGTGAACATTGCCCACAACACATCACACTCATTACAAAGAAGCAAATCATCCAAAGGCATAAAGACAAACAAACTTGCACACCCAAACATGCTTCAACGCAACTAACGCTCTTGGTGTTATGGTGGATAGCCTAAAGGGGTCAGTTGCTCTAGACATCCTAAGGTCACGTAGCAACAAAGGTGAGAACCAGATCTAATAGCAAGAAGCATAAGATAGATAGAGTAGGAGCAAGAACTTGAAGATAAATAGACAAGGAGAAGGTCAAATGTTCAAGGAAAGGAATATTAACAAGAGTAGAAACAAAGGATATCAAGAACAAGGGTTGTATAACAAATTGGAATCCTATAAACGACCATTTTCTAGTTGGCATACGTCCTACAGTCAACACAGCTCTGATACCATTCTGTAACACCCAGTTTTAAGAACAAAACCAGGATAGCCATATGTGTGCCCAGGAAGTCCACACATACAACAACAGAGCATAGAATATCAGAAACAATGTTATTATATAACGTAACATAGCTATATTAACACTTACATATATCAGAGTAAAGCGGAACATAAACTAATCTTCACTTGAGGCTCCAATCTTCACAGGGACGGTTGGCTGGGGGCACCGTACGCCAAACACAACTGATAGTCTTCTGGTAAACTCCATGACATCTCCACTAATCTTCTGGGTAACTTGGGCTACCGTCTGGGGTTGTGGGGAATAGCAAGGGTGAGCACATATCGTACTCAACAAGTACAGGCGGAAATAAAATGTCATGCAAGGCTTGAACAAAGGTAGGCTGACACTGTTCAACTGCGATAAGCATTTTAGTTGGTCAAGTTTTATTAGCACCTGATTACTATAAGTGAGTATAGGATAACCCATCCCATTAGTTAAGAAGAATACCACCTTTAATATAATCATCAACCGAGGTAAACACCTCCATCTGAGAAACCATCATCTTATGTCCGTAAGTCCAACTGTCCAAAACTAATCATGTGAGGGTCCAGGTCGCTCGTAACCGTGAGCACGGCTGATATATCAGTTTTACACTCTGCAGAGGTTGCACACTTTTCCCAACGAGCAGTGATTCCCATATGCCAAGGTCATGACTCCCATACTACACTTCCAAGGTGCATGGCAAGGTTTCACCACGGGCCTTTACAAAGATTCATCTAGCGAGCGATAACCACCTAAAGTTCCTACTGGAAGCCGCAGCAACCAGAGGACCCCTAAGTCCATACCACATTCTTGGGCCATCCCTCAGTAGCGCCGCCCGGTTAACGCAACACTAGAATCCTCTAATTAATTAGCCCGGTTAGAGCCATATAACATCTCGTGGTTGCACTGTTATCCTGGGTGGTCGCTCCATGAGCCAGTCCTAAAAGGCGGACCCGAGCACAAACCACAAGCCAAACTTACCATAACCACCATACCATACCATGTGCCCGAGTCAGTGAGTTCCACATTAAAACATAGTTCCAAATCCATTAAGTCATCATAAATGTATCATCATCACGTGGTATTTTAGAACAAGCGAAGTTGCTTAGCATAGCATTACTACCCGTCATAAAACCCAGGTAACAAGGAAGATATGGAAAACTAGGATAATCCTGAGGGTTCACATAATTAGACACATGCATGTATATAGTGATTAATGGTGAATAGGTAAAGAACATGATCAAAGGGTGCCTGCACTTGCCTTCTTCGAGTTGATGTTGGTCACAGTTTTCAAAGTCAAGCTCTTGCAGGTTCACTTGCAACTCTTCGTCTATACGCAACAAACATCGGCACACAGGAGCAAACATACAAGCAAAACATGCATTAAATTAGAAAACAGTACACCAATACATAAAACATGGATAAAACGCTTATAAAACTGTTCTACTCGTTGAGACGAACGCGTGGACACGAAAACCACCAAAAACGGATCTATAACGGAGGAGTTATGATTTAAACAAGGTTTTCTTTAATAAATTATTAGATTAAAACTAAACTCGAAATTTAAAAGTTGGGAACATGATTAACAGTTGTAAAAACATGTAGATTATGTAATTACGAACCTAACGCAACTTGAACGGGTCAAAACGGAGTTAAAACGGAGATTTTATAGCGAAAATAAAATCAGTGGCAAAGCTGTAAATATTGGAAAACGTATTTTGGAAACAACAGACCTGGGTTTACGCTTTCCCGAGGAGAAGGCGTATTCCAGGAAGGCGCAAAGGGACGGCGGGTTCTAAACTAAAGAAACTGAGGGTTTCTTTTGCAAAACTCCAGCCGAAGGGGTATCGATGCCTCTGGTTCGTTGGATCTGCAAGCAACGAGCGAGATTAGAAGAAAGAGGGAGAGGCGGCGCTTTTGGCCGGAGGGGAAAGAGGAGACGGCGGCCACCATGGCTGGCCGAGCCTGAGCTCACCGGAGTTCATCGTTCCGGCGATAGAGACCACGGGAAAACACGGGAAGGATACGAGGAGGAAGAGGAGAACAAGGGCAACTCACCGAGGGCTAGACCTCGACCGAAGAGGGTTCGGAGGCGGCGTGGAGCTTGAAGGGATGGTCGGCGGCTCCGGTGAGATCTAAACGATGCGGCGCGAGGGATTTAGGGCACAAGAGCACTCGATTTCGCAAGAAGTGAGGAGCGGCGGATGCGGGCATCTTTATAGGAGGGCCCAACGTGCGGAAGGGGGCACGGACGAGGCGTGCACGGGGGCGGATTCGGCCGAGATTTGCGCAATCGGTTCGGTTGAGGACTCCGTTTCCAGGGAGAAGACGACTCCGCCAAGTGGGACCAGGGCGTCAGTGAGAGGAAAGGGCGGGGCCCGGCTGGCAGTGGGACAGGAGGAGAGGGACGCGGGCTCCCGCAAGCTTGGGCGCTGGGCCGGCTCGGTCGTTGCGGCCCAAGCGAGGAGAAAGGGGAAGGAGGTAACCGGCTGGGCCGAGTCCACGAGCTGGGCTAGAGAAGAGGTGGAGGAGGGAGGTGACGCTGGGCTGGGCCGCCTGCAGAAGAAGGGGGGAGGGATGGGAGGAGGTGTGAGCGGGCCAAGGCCGACTGGGCCTTCAGGCCAGAAGCCAAGAGAAGGGGAAGGGAGAAGGAGAAAACCCTTTTCTTTTCGTTTTCAAACATTTCAAAAGCTTTTTTTCAAAATGAATTTGAAATCTTTTCAAACTTTTGAGCACACCACACATCATAAAATTAAATTATGCATCGGCATGTATGCTCAAACATGTTGTTACCCTAAGATATATTTTAATTCAAAGAAAAGTTTTATTTCCCCTTATATTCTCATGAGCACCAAAATACTTAAGAAACATTTTCTCTCTATTTCCAAGATTATAAATTTTAGGGTGTTACAGTAAATCGTCGTCTTTTTTCGTATAGAAAGAAAAGGAACCACTTTATTCTCTTTTCTTAGGTATATTATATAGAAGAATTCATGTTGTCCCTTTCTTCTAATGGCCCAGGATCTCGACCTTTCATGTCGAAGACACGGATCCCCGTAAGGGACAGGTACTTCTTCCCGGCCGGCGGTATCATTGCTGAGTGATCGCTCGCTATCTGGCTTGAAAAGGTGGCCCGGGAGCTTTCGGAGAAGGCCGAAAATACATTTTTCCTTTGAATTACTCTACTCTGGCATTCCATGTTTATCATGATACGCTTCGAACGCGCGTGTTCCCGATTAATTGGAAAGTGGTTATTTTCACAAGTGTCCCCGGATCTACTGTTTCTTATTCTTATTTTTTTCCTTATTTTTACCTGTTTGATTCTTTTAAAGAAGAAGGAGGATTTTTCCTCCCCTCCAGAAAGCTCCATTTTTGCATGTCTTTCCGCTATTTTCATGGCTTAGCATCGGGCCCTTCAGTTGTACAAGCTATGGATCACCCCCCTGTTAGGGGTGAACCCAGTAATTCCCTTCCCCGGTCCGCTGCGTCCAACTCCGCTGTGGCCTCTACCCCCTCCTCGTCATTTTTCCAAGGACTTTCGGGGCAGATCCCCGCGGCACCTGATTCCCCCGGGGAAGAAGTACAGCAACAGGACCTGCCCAACTTTTTATCCCTGCCGGAAGAGGATACCATGGAACACTTATTAGGGGCTGTTCCAGAGCGGGGTACTGCAGTTTCGGGAGTAGAAGGCCCGTCCTGTTCGGATGTAAAGACTAAACTCGGGGACTTTCTTTCCACCTATGGGAAATCCGCTACCCGGAAGGATTACTTTTCCCGTTTGGTGGAGGAATTGCAGCTTGGCTCCTCAGATCAAGAGGACCGGCTTAAGTTATTTTCCCTTATGAATTCAATGGGGCAGGGGGATAGAGAAACCCGGAAGAGTGAGGCAGGGGGCCTCCTCGTGGAGGAATATGTGAAGTATTACAAACCCAAATATGGTAAATCCATATACTTGGGGCGTAATAAGTAGGTTAGGTTCCTTTCCTCCTCTATCCCTGGACTCTACGCAGGACTTCTTTCTAAGCCTCACATAATTTGAATTTCTCTGACATTCCATGTTTCCGAAACGGATCCTATAAAATATTTCACTTTTTCTATGATCATCTCTATTTTAGGTATTCGGGGAATCCTCCTTAATAGACGAAATATTCTTATTATGTCAATGCCAATTGAATCAATGTTATTAGCTGTCAATTTGAACTTTTTGGTATTTTCCGTTTCTTTGGATGATATGATGGGTCAATCATTTGCTTCATTAGTTCCAACAGTGGCAGCTGCGGAATCTGCTATTGGATTAGCCATTTTCGTTATTACTTTTCGAGTCCGAGGGACTATTGCTGTCGAATTTATAAATTGCATTCAAGGTTAAACATAACTACAGGAGAGTTACCAAATACAAAGTTCTGTTCTCCTTTCGTTCTCTTCTTTCTTTTCTTTTTATTTTATCAATATTTGATAACTCTTTCTCACCATAACTGTACTCCTGTTGTTTTGTTTCATTAAGGCGGGGGCGTATGTGTCTTTCCTCTGCCTGATCTGCACCTTCTTCGCGATCCTTCTCTTACCTCTACCGGAAGGTGGCTGGAAGAAGCCGTGGGTGGAGTTGGCCCATGCCCATCTTGCCTCCCTTCATCATCCTCTGGTAAGTGAGGAGATGGGATCTCTTGGATGGGCGAGAGGGTGTTCCAGTCGTCGTCGTCCATATGGACGCTGGTCTCTTCCTCCTGAAGACAGAGTTTCGGGTGAGCTAGCAAAGAAAGCAGCAGTGCCACCTAATACTCGTAGACTAAAGTACTTCTTTTTATATCTAGGAACAAGCGTCGGAGTCAATATCAAAGTAGCAGCGGAAGCTGTCCAGCCGAAAGACAGATCTGACAAAGCCGGTGAGGGGGGCAAGTGTTCTTCGGACTCATTCCAATTGAGTGCCAAGATGCGCCTGGAGCATAGCGCTGGGGTGCGAGAACGAGTAGGAAGTTCTGGTCCCACCCAGAAGAGTGCACTGATAGCCTATCTATCAATCTTCTCCAGCCAATGACATAAGATAGGGAATCTTTCTGATTGGTCTAATTGAGAGGAAAGATAGGATGATATTAGTTGCAATCGGAGAGAGAGGAAAGTCTCTCGATGTCCCACAAGAAGAAATGGACTTACTTATAGACAAGTCTCCGAAAGTAACTGTCAAGGGAGGATGCTGAAAGCTACTCCTTTCGCAGGGCTCTCTCTCTCTATCAATTCCTTGCTGATTGATTAGAAAAGATATCTGGCAGTGAACTATTGTTCGGCAAACTCCTCTTTTTTGGTCCAGAGGATGGATGCGTCAACTTGATGTCACATATGCCGTCCCAGGGCTTTCCGGCTGGGAAAATGGAAAGAACTATTTGATTTCGTTTCAGATCAGCTAGCGCTTACGCCTTTCTTGGTTGAATGGATTCTGGCGCAATGCTGATTCGGATAATGCTGGAACTGCTACTCGGTAGACTATGAAACAGAAGCTTTGAAAGGGTTCCCTACGCCAAATGGTGAATTCAATTACTACTAACATTTTGGAATCAATCAGATGATTCGGAGTTTGAAGATCGCGTCCTATGATGAATTTTTCTTTTTTCTTCAGGATTAGGCTCTGTCTCACTTCCTTCAGAGGGGAAAGCTGAGCTAGAGGTTTCACCGATAGCACTTCCTGCTCGGTAGGCATCTCCTGCTCCTCTTGGTTGACCACCATGGTCTGCTGCTCCTGCCTTTCTTTACCCTTCCGCTTTTCCTTCAACCTAGTGATGAACGAGCCCTATAAAACCAGCCAGAATGAGGAATCTTCGAAAGTTATGCATTGGAAAAGAAGGGAGCACATACCGTAAGAACAAGCCTTCTCATCTGTAGGGAGAGCTGCCCATTATTCTGATTCGAGAGGAATCCAAGAGAAACAAAAGGAACAAAACATTCTTTCAATGGGAAATCATAATAAAGGAGCAGTCTAATAGTCAGTCAAAAAGCACTTTCAAATGATGAACTTGCTAATGCAACTTATTCTACTAAATGCTAGAAGCAAACCAACATGCTAGAGACAAAGCTAACAACTACTATTCGAGATCGAGAAAAGGAAGAAATAAAGAAATAAAATTACGAGAAGCTTCATAAAGCGCTTCTTTAGGAGTTTCCATTCGTCCATATTCAAAAAAAACTATCTCGTGTTTTCATTTCCATTCCCACAAGAAAAAATACTAGAATTAAAATTTCGAACAGGCATGAATACAGCATCTATAGGATAACTTCCATCTTGAGAGTTCTTTCTGAGTTCCGTATGATATCCGCGATCTCTCTTGATCTGTAACTCAATACAGAAATCAACGGGCTCTCTCAAGTTAGCTATAGGTTGTGTCGTATCAACGATTTCTACGGAAGGCGGTAAGATTATATCTTGAGCGGTTATGTATCTAGGACCTTTGACGCAAATTGATGCGTCTCTAACTCCATAGAGATTACTTCTCAATACAATTTCTTTCATTTCAAATTGAGTCAAATTTCTTGTATGGATTCTTCAATACCTACTATTGTGGAATATTCATGTGGCACGTTCCCAAATTTGGCGCGTGTGATACATGTTCCTTCTATTTCTCCAAGTAAAGCTCTTCGCAAGGCAATACCGACAGTATCCGCTTGACCTTTTCTAAGCGGAGACAGAATGAAACGACCATAATAAAGACGTTTACTATCTACTCTTGATTCAACACACTTCCACTCTAGTGTTTGAGTGGATCCTGTTATCTCTTCTCGAACCATAACAGACTAGTATTATTATTTGATCATTGAATCGTTTATTTCTCTTGGCAAATCTATGAACCTGAACTCTTTATTTAACCAGCAGGATACCCTTTCTTCCCGGAACACTAATACAATCGCACTTTCTTCCTTGTCCCGCTAACCTATTATTTTTTTTAAGAAAGAATTTGGAGCTTGAACTATCAATACTAGCCTAATTGATTGCTGGAATGGAACTTGATGTAACTGGCAGGGACCGCTTATATAGAACGCTTGTAGGGAACCGGAAACCAACCTGCTCTGCTAGGGAAAGGAAACGACCCCGGAGACCAGCCTGATAGACTATATCTATGAACTTAAAATAAGTCCCTACTTTCCTAATAAGGGTACTGGCTCGCGAGGAGAAAAAGAATGGCCCTACAAAATGACTCTCCTAAAATCAATGTCTGGAAGTCCTTTTAAGATAGGTTAATATAAGATATGCTATGCTTAACACTTAGGCTTAGCAAGAGGGACTGGCGCGTGAGACCGAGATCGCCATAGATTGATTGTGCAGGCAGGTAATACTCATTTTAACTAGAAAGAGGATATTATACATGAGTACTGGTTATAGTCACACTCCCAAACTCCCGATAAGTCTTTTTTACTTAACTCTAGGACTTGCTATAAGGATGGATTGCTTTTACCCTAGAACCCTCTATCCCGATCTCGAATTGCGCTTGGCGCCCCCAGGTTGGGCACAAACCCAGGTAGCCCCTAAACCCGGGCTCAGTCAAGAGCGGCATCTGAATCCCGCTGCAATCCCTCCTGCGCAGGTGGAGAAAAAGGGGCCTCAGTGGCCGACCTAATATGTTGGCTCCACTACCCGAATCTATTCCCCGGAATCCTCCAAGCCAATCAATGCCCCATACCCTTATCATGGTCAGTCTCATCTTTAGTGACTCCCGTGGTAAGGGGTCGAGGGAAGTGGTGTGGTGGGCCCCCTCACTTTTTTTGGAAAGAAGACAGGACCAATTCTTTTGCATTTTTTGAAGAAATCTTCTGAAGATGTCTCTTCTAGTAAGAATAGAGAAGATGTCTCATCTAGTAAGAATACACTTATTTGTGATCCTCCCTCTGTGACTGCTATTCCTATACTATCAGAAAGTAGACTATCCTAAGATTCGGGTTGCGATCCTCAAGGAAATAAGCTTTAATCTAAAAAAGACTATTAGAGTGGGGAAACTGATAGCTACCTGCTCTTTCATTGAAATGAACGAATTACTGCCAGTAATCTGAGAATTCATTGGTTCAAGGTGATGCGCCTTTTGGCTTGGTTCAAGCCAGCTTTCCAGCTATCCAATTACCGTGAGAGCTCTTGGACTGTTAGACCAAGTAAAGGTATTTGTCCCTTCCCCTTACGAGCCTGTGGGTGAAAGCTCCAATTGCACAAGTCTCTCCAGTCCCAACAAGGGAAAATCAATCCAGTTAGCCAATTTTGGAAAGCTTTTTAAAGTGCATTACTAAATAAAGTTATCTTTCGGCCATTGAGCAAGAGCAAGTATTCAAGCAGGAGTAGAAAGCTTCGATGCATTGGAAGTTCGTTCTTCTACCTGCGAGTTCTGTTACAGCAATTGGGAGTACCCTTCGCAAGTTCTCTTACATTTAGTAAGCCAGCGGCGAGGGTGCCAACTCTTACGAGATCTCACCCCGATTATAGTGAGTGCTTATCCCTTGATCTTCCCTTGGAGTGCCAATTGTATAAGAAAGTCTTAAGCAAGTATATTTAAAATCTTAAGCTCATCTAGTGCCAGTGCACGTCACTCTATTCCCTTAGGGAAGCAGGTCAGCAAGTGGGACTTTAGGTAAGAAAGAATCGTTCTATCTGGACTCTTTTTATAGGGTGTCGCATTCATTCCTCATGGGAGTGTAGGATTTCGAGGATCTACGCTATGAGGTAAGAGTTCTTTGTATGCCTTTCTTTGTGGGTCACCAGTGCAAGGGAAAGTTTTTTACATAGTTGTTTTGTTGGGGTGGAAGATGAAATAAAGAATAGGGTAGTAAGGAAATTGAATTAATGGCAAGGGACATAACATATTGGCTAGCCATTATAGTTAGATGCTGAGGAATCCCCTAAGAGGAAGACAGGCTTTCTCGTAACGGAAGTACTATCGGGAATCAGGCTTTTCCTTTCCAACAACGGTATCCCTATCCCTTTTAGTCGAGCGCTAGAGCAAAGGGATTTCTAATGCTATCCCCGGTACCAATACGAATTAACGTATGATTCCTTGCGCTTTTATCCAATAACGGAACTACGAGTCCGAGGAGAACCTGCCTTTCCTCTCAACCCAAGGCCTCCTCTATTCGGAACAAATAAACAATACTTGCGAAAAGCGTAGCCTACACGAAAAGCATCGTATCTAGTAGCAAAGGAAAAGAAATGGTTTCTACACCCGGAGGGGTTGGCGCCAGGGAAATATGCTTTTGATAATGAAATAGCCGAGGATACGATCTGTTTGGAGGGCGTAGTACTAGGTTTTATCCTGGTTAACCTGAATGTCCTTTCCGTTGTTGCCGTGCCTTGCCCCAAAAGGAAGGTTCCGCTCAGTTATAGTTGAATTAAAAAGTAGTACTTTCGCCTATATGTGTTCCTAACTTTTTTGCAATGGGTGACCCACTTCCTTAGTGAAAATGCTATTCATTGATTTCCCCGCTATATGAGAACTACTAACTTCCGCCATCATCTACTTTCCGAAGGGAAATCGGGTTTACTACTTTTGCCCATATATGAGAATGATCCTAACTTTGTTAAAAGGAGAGCCTAGCATGGGTACCGTGCCCCTTTGCCTTTGTTAGAGGGATAGGAGCAGAACCGGAGACATGGGACTGGATTCGATTAGTATTGCGCTCGTAAAAGGAATAGGAATAGGAAGGACTCAGATGAAAAGGAATATCTCTACTCTAGCGCTCACTACGTTCTCTAGCGTTATTATTGGCGAAAGAAGGTGAGCCTCTAGGTGCGGAGGACTCTACAAGGTATCGAAGGTTGGTGCGTTACAGTACTTGACATTGACCAGACCGGATATAGCTTTTCCGGTAAATAAAGTTTTCCAATATCTACATGCTCCCACTTCATTGCACTGGACAGCAGTTAAGCGCATATTGAGATATCTCAAAGGATCCTTGGGACTTGGTCTTCGAATTTGCAAGTCAGATTCCACTCTAGTAAGTGCGTTCTCAGATGCTGATTGGGCAGGATGTCCAGATGATCGCAAGTCCACTGGAGGCAGTATTCTTGGGAGCTAATCTGATTTCTTGGAATGCTCGGAAGCAGGCAACTGTTTCAAGATCAAGTACCGAAGCAGAATACAAAGCCTTGGCAAATGCTACTGCAGAAAAGGTTAAAACCTTACTAAAGGAACTAGGCATAGCTCAGCCGCGGGCTGCATGCTTGTGGTGTGACAATATTGATGCGACCTACTTATCAGCAAATCCAGTCTTCCATGCGCGAACTAAGCACATAGAAGTGGATTACCACTTTGTGCGTGAACGAGTGTCTCAAGGGTTGCTGGATATTCGGTTTGTTCCTTCAGGAGATCAAGTAGCAGATGGCTTCACCTGTAACCGACCTAGAAGGCAATATATACATGGTGGCCTCCATTGTGGAGGTTAACACGCTTCATCAATAGGTTACACAAATTTAAGGATCCTGCTACACATTCTTCGACAGAGTTCTTTCTCCTGCCTTGTACTATCTTTCCACCCTGTCTTTGAAGACCCAACAGTCCTCTATGGGGTGGCCTAATGTGGTACGGACATAAATTTGGGTTGTCCGAATCATAGTTAGGTGGCGCCCATTCCGCAGTGGGCGGACGTCACACTGCCGCTTCAATAGCAGGCGGGTAATAATCAGAAAGTGAATCATCAACCACTCATTTAGAAGCCGCTCATGCAACAACGTTTAAGTCAATCCTTCCGCCCATATTATTTAGTCTAGTTGTTGGAGGAACCTTGAACACATTACATATACTAGCTGAGCTTTGTCCCTAATCGTGACTAGTTGTTATTCGTTTCGATCAATTGTCCCCCCAGCCGGCAATGCCTCAGCTTCTCAAAATCTAGGAACTCTGAAAAAAAAGTAATCATTATGAAAAGATACTAGCGCTACTAATATAATAAGGAAAGCTACTTTTTTTCTAATAAAGGAATAAAGCGGAAAACTAAAGAAAGAGATCAGAAGTGGGTCCCGCGAGTAGTTTGTCTTGTTTCAGTCCGTACAAGAAGAGACTTTCAGGGTTGCCCAAGAAGGGACGGGCCTATCTATTGGTGGTACTAGTTCCCCGCGGGAGGGGCAGGATTTCGGTGCCGTCAGCATGGGTCCGGCTATCGATCACAAGGGTCTAGATACGGGTCTCGAACGGAAAAGTATGCTACATATTGCTCTGCTCCGGTTCCCTCTGCTTACACCTGGTCAATTCGTTGATCGCCCCTCTTATTTCTTATTTTAAAAAGGGCCCTGCTCTCGTCTCTGCTGACGAAGCCTTTATCTCTATCTCTGTTATCCTCGTACCTGCTATCTCTTCGACTGATAGAGTCTATGCTATTGGTGAAGCTGGTTCTACCTCAACAACAGGATCTGCAAATGGATTTTCAACCTCTGCTTCAATTTGTGATGAAAGGTCGACTAGTTTTCACCGAATCTTCAATTACGCACCGGTAACTTTTTTCCATTTTGACCTGTTACGTTCAGTTCTTAAGGCTAAAAAGTTTACTTTCCGAAGGCCTAAAAACAATTATTTTCTAACTAAAGTGGAGAAAGCGGAACCTTTCTTTCCCAGAGCGCTGTAAGCCCTTCTGTCCCGCTTTGGGCCTTCTACCTGTCGAACGAATCCAGACCCTGCTATCCGCTTCAAACGAGGTTGCTAGCCTCCCATTCCCTCACCCGATAATTTCATTTCCGCTTCAGCTTCCTGACATCTTGATTTCTATCCTATCCTCCTCATTCTCCTCCGCCGTCTCCGGCGTCGGGCTCATTCAGCCTTCCATATCTTATTATTTCTTATTGGTATAGAGACTCAATCCTTCATGGATTAGAAGCACAACGCAGAATCAGCAAAATAAAAAGCTAGGCGCGTAGCGTACGAAAACCAATCCGAAAAAGTTCAATCAAGGTTGGGTAAAGAGGATTCCTTCGTGCTAATAAACCGAATGGTGAGCTGCTTCGTAGCAATGAGATCGCGGATGAAAGTAAATCTCAATATGCTTCGTCCTGGCATGATAAATTGGATTCGCTGCTAGGAATGTGGCGCCGAGCACACCAGAGTATAGGAGGAGGAAGAGAGACACCAAGTTCCTGAAGAAGAGAGCGGCTTTATTGAGACGAGGGTCAAGAAGAAGAATATGCCTGCTTGCGATATAAGACTGAAGCCAAAGGTTTGCCAACTTTGGTCTTGGATGCCCTTCCTCTTTTTAGGCTTGGCAGGAGTCGGAAACACACTTGACTCACCAAATCATGCAACAACCTAAGCAAAGAAGGAAACGCAAATATGATCAACTGTTATGGATTGACTTCTCCTGTTGCTTGATTCAAAACCTGTAACTCTTTTCTCAACATTGGCATGTGAACTCTCGAAAAGAAGAAACCAATTTTAAGGCATCCCCTCCACCATAGTTTAGAATAGTCGGGAGAATAGGAAAGAAAAAAGCCGCATGCAAGAAAGGTCTTATCACACGATCCATGTTCGGTGGGAGTCATCTATTGACATTGGTTCGAATCCAATTCGAGAGGAACCCTTTTTTTAAAGGAAAAGTGGCGACTGTTGGGGCATACTGATGTCATTATGTGTAAGTTGTTCCCGACATGCTTGGAGGGCTTGGGAATGGTACGCTAAACCCCCCCGATCTATTCGGAGTTTTCCTCAGCTTGCTGGGTTTTTTCTAGAGAGGTTTGGTAATATCAAGGACCCTGAAATGGATTGTGACAGCCTAATAGAGGTAAGGAAGGGGCCGAATCGACCAGAGAGTTCATGACTCGATTTTGAAGACAGGCAAGGGAGTGAAGAATTCTGATGAAAGGATTGCACTATTAGCAGTAAAGAAGGGACTGCGAGCAGGACCATTGCGTGCCCACAAGGGCGCATTCCGAACCTACGCTTTCAATTAAATACGAATACGAATAGGAATACCGCTCGGAATACCAATCGAAAATATGCTAAATCTACGCCCTCCGGGGCTAAGGGCATCGTTCTCGGCTTCGGCACCGGCTAGATAACTTAAGATCAAGACAGAATAGTTGGGCGCTGGCATTCTCACAGGCTATTGTAAGAGGAGAGAATCGCACCTTTGATAAAAACAGTCTTTACAAGTAAAAACACCCTCCTATGATTGGCTTTAGCTTTTAGAAAGAATCCTCCTAGGGTTGCCGAATCTGTACTAGTGTGCAGGAAAAGCATAAAAAGCCTTGGTTTCCCGTAGTGAGATTGCTTCCATTGGAGAAATCAACCCTTGCCAGTAGTATAAAGCGGTGTCCTTGTTCGGATGGCGGGTCGATAGGGCCCATAATGTCTGTGTCCCACATCTCAAACAGGATGCTGGGTTAAGTAAGAGGATTTTCAGTGGATTCTTGTTGGTACAAGTTCATTTTATTGGCACATTCAATGCAGTCCTACCTCATTCTATTTCATTACTGTTTTCACTTAGGTCCTTTACTGGTGAGCTCCGCATACATATACCGTAGTGGACTTAATCCCAGATATGTTTTGCTTCGCACAATAAGAAACTTCGCAACCAGTTAGACCTCTATAGAGTGTGGGATTAGCTAACACAAATCAAAGAGCTATGAATAGGGATCCTAAATAATCTTCACTGCATCATCATGGATGTAACTACTCTTTACTTATTTAACCCACCACTAAACGAAAAGCTAGCAACAAAGCGGAGTGCCAGGGTCTAGCCCTTC
>CM019825.1:54344016-54359134 GCA_009763385.1 Coix lacryma-jobi var. lacryma-jobi
CCCACTAAATATTTCTCTCTTCATGTAAGGTGTCCACATCATCCCTCACTAAGTGATCCACTAATATTCTATCTCTTTGAAGGACCGAGAATGCTAGAGCAAGGCGACAAAGGGGGGGGGGGAATGGGCGCTTATAAAAATTTCTTTCGAAACTTAAGCTATTGTCCCAACGTTCACCCCGAAAGCTTAGAGCACAAGCGTGATGCCCACGACCTTCAGAAAGAAGGTGGATGATCCCTAAGATCACAGCGAGGCACCACAAGAACAAGCAATCCAAGACTCAAAACCTCTAAGTCAAGTTCGAGCCCAAAAACCCACTTCCGAGCGTAGATGGAAGTCTACGTCGGAATTCCTCTAAATACCGATGCTAACAAGTAGCAAAGATACCTAGTGAGGTTCCTAGGTGAACTCTTGGAGCAAACGAGAAGTCCAGAAACGAAACGGAAGAGTCGGGAGAGCAAACGCGCTAAAACGGACAAGTCTGCAAAGTCCCGGACAGTCCGCGGGTACGGTCCCGGAATGTCCGCGGTACTGCCGGACTGTCCGCGGGGAAGGGCAGACTGTCCGCCGGCCAATCGAGCAAAACAACTCTGCTGCTGAAGTCCCCCTGCTCGGTCCCGGACTGTCCGCGCCTTAGTACGGCGGACTGTCCGCCGGTGTCCTGAGCATAGAAGGCCGAGACATCCAGCCACTAGTCTGGCTCAGCCCCGACGCGCGGACTGTCCGCGCCCAAGGTGGCGGACTGTCCGCGACCACCCGGAGAAGGCGATTTTGATCGCCCTTCTCACAAATCTCCCCAAATTCGATCCAAAACAAAATCCCTTGATCCAAACTTGGAGAAGATGATCACAAGATAGTTAGGAGACTATCCCAAAGAAATCATCCGCTCAAATTGACTCAAACTCCGGGAAATCGAAAGGGAAGGTGCAAGAACGGAAAAAGTCGCCACGAAACTTGAATCGACCCGATCTACTTGTTTGTGAGGTTTGAGTTGAATTCCTTCGGTGGAAATGATCTCCTCACGTCAAAGAACAAGTTGATTCAAGTGGATTCGAAAAAGATGCACCGTAGAGGGAGATCGAGCGACGGGAAAAATGAGTCAAAAAGCAAAACGCGAAGAACAACTCAAGAACGTGAACAAACTCGATTCTCATCCGGAAATCATCCCCACGTGGAGACAACAGGATTACGGTCCCGTTTCCTCAAAATCTCAGTACACAGAGGTTCTCTACGGATCTCAGTAGCTACAATAGGGAATGGAAAGTAGGAACCCAGAATGAAAATAGCAAATGACTGAGATAAGGAGGGAGGTGGGTGTCTCCGTCTACTTAAGCTAACATTATTCCCACTCTACCCCTACTGATACAGTGAGCGAACCAGCTAAACCCTAAGGTTATTCTGGACCAGCTCGAAGATATAGTCGATCCGACGGCCACGCCCACACATCAGGTAGCTTCGCCTCAACGCGACCTCACCGGATGCCACCACGTGTCGTCACCGCCCCGGACGTCCACCTCGTGAACTCCACCGCTGTTTGTGGCCCAAACCACCAAACAGTCCACTCCGAGTTTTGTGGCCCAAACTCGGAAACCCATCAGCGCCCTGGTTTTGAGACCGTCCTCAGCCCGAGTTTTGAGGCCTAAACTCGGAAACCGGTCCACCGGTGGTTTTTCTGTGGCTCAACTACCAAACCGAAGCCGAAGAGGGATGCACCGCCCGTGCACCCCGTCGACCCACATGTCTTCACTTGTCGCTGTCCCAGGCTGTCAGCCACCACAGCTGATCCTCAGGCCACCGGTCCCTCAGTCCAAGCTCACGTCCGCCCTTCACCACTCCGGGTCCATCGGCACGGCACGTCTCTACTTGACCTTCACCTTGCCTTTGATCACTGTCTCTGAGCTCGACACCTGCACAACAAAACCAAAGAACATGCGCATCATACCAGTTGACAATCACTCATCATCTCAAGATCTGGCATACACCCATGTATCCGCTATCTCCCCCTTGATGAGTGCATTGTCAACTACCAACACAAATCATATGAAATAGAAGGAAGAGGAAGAGAAAAGGTAGAGCAAAGAAAACCCATCCAAATGACCACAAGAGAAGCAAAGCTGGAAGAAGGTCAAGTGAAATGAGCAAGACAACTTGGTTCCCAAAGACATGGGCAACGGCTCGACGCAACCAAGCAAGGCAAAGCTAGTTCTCAATAAGCGGCAGAACAGGCTCAACACCGCTAGCAGAAAATCGGAGCAAAGAAGTCAAAACTGAATAAACCGGCTAGTCCCTCTAGAAAGAGGCAATGGCTCAACACAACTAGCTTCAGAACGCTCCAACCAATTGAAGACACTTAACAAGGTCAACCAACTAGTTCCTCCAGAAAGAGGCAAAAGCTCAACACAACTAGCCGCAAGCCGCTCCAAACCAATTGAAAACCAATTGAAAAACTCGTCAACACAAAACGAGTAAACTCTATGAACCCCCTTCAATAGTGCACACAACTAGGACATGATTTGTCAAATTTCCCCCCCTTAGTTGAAAATGCACAATCAAGCAAATGCATATGAGTTACAAAATGCAGGTTAGCAGCTTCAGGTATATAGTCGATAGAGTGAATAAAAGCTCTAAGAAGTGCTGCTCCAACTACCCAACAACAAGTAGAATTGCTAGCAAAGGCTCAAACTGATCACATAGTACGAAATATGAATATATGAGCAAAGTGAGTAGTTTGGAGCCATTCAGAAAAAGAATTCACCATCAAAATAGCATCAAACATGTATAGACAGGAAGTCAAACACATGCTAATCATGTATACAAGGTGAACTACCCCTGGCAAAGTTCAATCATCATGCTCTAGAATGAAACATAGACTTGTGTTTTCAAATTTTATCGAAGTTGCAGCGGTAATTATACACGAGTTCAAATTTTAGCATGTGATTGCGAGAGGTTGAAAACTTGACATTGCCTAACTTTTCAACCGAGCTAAGCCTATGCATAAGCAATCAGAAGCTTAAACCACGGTTTCGGTCTTACAAACACGGCTCAAGTTTAGCTCAAGGTGCAATGAGAAACAGTCTCGATACCGTGATGTGCTGTCAAGTAATCCCATCTCGATCTTTTCAATTCACTTAGACTTGGTTCAATTTAAATAGAATATGAACATTCTAAGCAAGTGAAAGACTCAGAACTAGAGATATAGCAACCTAGCATATATGAAAAGCACACGTGACCTCAACATAGTCTAAACATGCTAGTTACCAATCTCAATGGTGAACAAGTTTCAAATTTTAAGTTCATTAAGCATATTCACCATTTATAAAGATAGCTCAGCTCACAACATGTATCAGTGATCAAGGAGAGCCTAAGCTACAAGCATCAACATATATCATCGGAGCATACACTACTAATAGCATAGATTCATTCTAAGGATTATAGACATGAAGCTCAAAAGAGTAAAGATGCAAAAATGATGAAAAACAAAAAGTCAGTCTATGAAATAATAACCAAAATGTTTCCCCAACTAAAAGGGGAAACACACACCAAGCTCACCTCTCAACCTAGCCAAGGTTGATTGGTCCAAAGGCTTGGTGAAAATATCTGCCAACTGATGATGAGTATCGACATGGTGAAGGTGGATATCACCCTTCTCATAGTGGTCTCGCAAGAAATAAAAGCGCACATCAATGTGTTTGGTCTTCGAGTGAAGCACGAGGTTCTTAGCAACGCTAATCGCACTCGTGCTATCACAAAGCAAAGGAACTCGAGAAAAGCTCAGACCAAAATCACGCAAAGTGGTCATCATCCACAATAACTGAGAACAGCAGCTAGTCGTAGCAACATATTCAGCCTCTGTGGTAAACTGAGCGACACTAGACTGCTTGCGAGAATACCAAGATACAAGAGAAGAACCCAAAAACTGACAAGTCCCAGAAGTGGACTTGCGAACAATCCGGCAACCAGCAAAATCAGCATCAGAATATCCATAAAGGGAGAGGGTAGAAGAAGCAGAATACCAAAGCCCCATTTCAGGTGTGAAATGAAGGTACCTAATAATGCGCTTGACTGCCTGACGGTGAGAGGTGCGCGGCGACGACTGAAATTGCGCGCAAAGGCACATCGCGAACTGAATGTCCGGGCGCGTCGCCATCAAGTACAACAGCGATCTGATCATACTTCGGTACTCCTTCTGGTTCACTGTGTAACACCCAGGTGTTCGCTGTCAGTTTAAGCACAGACATGGGATGTCCAGTGATGTTGAAGAAATGATTTCAAGTATGGTCAGTGATGACACAAGTCAGAGATTGGAACCTCAATATGATGTATTCGAGAAATATAACGGAGCTAGTTAATAATGATTGCCCAATTCCAGAATATTCAAGATTTCTGCTAAACATGACTTTTTCATGTGCCTCACTTCAGTTCGTATCTATAGTGACTGGTAGAAAGTTCGTGAAGTTGGAATCAAAAAGTCACATGAAATGATGAGTCACAGCTTTGCCTATAATCACGAATTACTGAAGAAGATCCAGTTGAGTTCAACCAAGTCTTGCAATTATGCCCCAATCAATTATTAGGACTCACGAGCAAAAGTTATTGCAAGTTCCTGTTGAGCATGACGAACAGGAAATGTCCCGACCGACGAGAGACCATAATTCGGACCCTACCGGGTAACTGCTTGACCAGCGTTGAACGACATCTTCAAGTGCTCGCATAGCAATTGCACCCTAAATAAAAGTTGTAGTACAGATTGAGAGGAACAAATTCCGTTTTATGATCAAGACCTGGATCGGTGCCGGAAATAGGGAAAACGGCTCGCAAGATAGAGTATACGGCAATTTTTCACGTTCCAGAAATCAGTCAAGTCTGTACTGTGAAATCGGAATTTCGTCACCGCGAAGCTGCTGTCGACGATTCGTTATCGGAAAACGATTCGGAATTTGACTGAGCGTCTTTAACAAATTTGGAGTACTCGTCGAGACGACGACAACAAATTAGTTTCGTCAGAATCGGAGTCCGTTTGATCAGTATTCGCAATTTTTGAAAATGACCGAAAGTTCTCAAAAAACCTGCCAGATTGGGAAAGAAATTGTGTAAAAAATTTTATGGGAAATTTTCCCGAGGCCGCGGCGTCGTCTCCCGAGGCCGCGCCTCCTTCCCATTCCCGCAGGGGCGGTGCCCTCTGGCGCCCTTTCCCCCCTTCCTCACGCAAAAACAGCGACCCCGGCTCCTCCCTCTCACTCGGTCTTCCTTTTCCTCTCCCGTTTCCCATGGCTATCTCTAGTGCGGCAGAAACAGCAAGCATCAGCTCCATTCTCCTCCTCTAGAGCCGTATAGCAGAAGGGGACCATCATCAAGCTTTCCCTGGCCGGTTTCTTTTCCTTCCCGTTCCTTTTCGTGGCCGGCGCCAGCAAGAAGCCGCGACCCTCCTGGACCCGCGCGCCCCCTTTCTGGCCGCGACATCAGTCGGCAGCAGCGGCCACATAGCGGCAGTCAGCAGCAGGAGCAACAGCCAGCAGTCTCGGTGTCCAGCCCTGCAGGCCGGCGCCATCCCCTGGCAGCCCGGTCTCCTCTGTCCCTGAAGTACGCGCTGAAACCGCGACTCCCGGGTCGCGCGACCACCTCCTGGCCGTGGCTTGACCGCCGCCGGGAGAAGCAGCGTGCGACAGCGCCAGGGCAGCAGCGAGCAGAAGGAGCCAGCAGCGCCTCGGACCAGCCCAACCCTAGCCGGCCTCCTCCCTGAAAGATGCGGCGGGCCTCCTCCCTCGGGTTCCCGTCATTTTGGCCGTGAAAATGAAGAAGAAAGAACTATCTAGTAAAGCTGATACTTTTTGTTGTTTCACTTTGCATAAATGACATGACACAAGTGTTTACTAATTGGTCCTTTAAACTTTTTCTGCAGATTCCAGGGCTCCAAATGCGAAAACAGTTTTCTATTTGCGTTTTGATGAATTAATAAATCTGGGTCCAAGTTGTAAAATACATAGTAAATTGTTGGAATATCGAAAAATTCGAGTGAGGACTTTTTGAATCCTTATTAATAGCTCTGTCCAGTGAATGTCTTATGGTATGTATGTTAGTGGAAGTTTCTGCTGTGATAAATTATTTGTGTTAAATAGCATTAATAGCAGAAAATGATATCTATTATTGTATTGCTTAGTTCGCTGTGACATTTTTATGTTAGGCTTGTCATGTGTCATGTATGCTGTGATAAAAATTTCAGGATTTCTAGTGCAAGTATGAATTAGTTATGAGTTTATCTTGTTCTCAGCTCATTAAATGGATTAAAATGAATTGTGGCAAATGTTTGCATGTAAAAATAGAAAAGGTGGTTCCACTGCCTTTCTATGATGTGTTATAGCTTGGATAATTTTATCATGGCCATGAGTTAACAGAAAATATGATTTATAGATTTATTTTGCTCTCACAGTGCATTTTTGTGAATAAAACTTGCCCTGTTTTAATAAAAAAATTATAATACCTGAGCATGTAATATTTTTACAGTAGTCATAATTTGACATTATCTATCATCAGTAAAAATATGAGCCCCAAATTATATGTTTGCAACGTCACTTAAAAATAATGCCTATGTTTGTTAATTATTTAATTAATGAAAGCTTAGTGATGGATAAACATGTATATGTTTCTATGTTGTCTTATTGCATATTGATATGAGATAAGTACTGTGTGTTCATGTTTATAAATGTTTGATGATGTTCATAGCTCATATGTGTGCTCTCATGCTAATCAAATAAGTAATGAAGTTAAGTAATTAAGTGATTTATTAATATGCTGAAATTGCTGCATGCATAGTTTTTGTAGTGATGATTAGTTCGCGAGGAAAATGATGTTTTCTGTAGATGTGTTCTATACAAAAGTTGTAGATAACTTCTTTATATTGTTTGTCCTAAAAATTTCATGATTTTAGGCCAAGTGGTTTAGGAGTTATAGTTTTTATAAGTTGGCTGTCAGGTTTTGCATACTTTCTGTGCAGATCTGAAATAATGAATTGTTTGGTTAGTTTAAGTTATGAATCATGTCTTCATGTTAATATAAGAGTTGTAGTGCTTTTCATAAGCTTTCTTAATTGTCTTGGATCACTATTTCTGGTGGTCTAAAACTTGAGTTACATGTGTTTGAAGTTAGAAGTTAGAATCTGTCCAAGTCTGGACAAATTTACTTGTTTGAGTTAGTTAGCCTTGATAACTACTTAATCAACTTAAGATGATAATAAATAAGTTGTAGGCAACCTAATAAGCTTTCTAATAAGTCTTATGTCAAGTCTTTTGGTGCATTAGATCTCCGTTATGGCTGTTTGAAAATGAATATAATATTCTGTCCAAAGTTTGGACAAAAGTGCTTGTCTGTTATGATTAGTCTTTTTAATTGCTGAATAATGCTTAAGTGATAATAACAAAGTTGTAGAAAATTTCATCAGCTTTCAGAAAGTCTACGATCACCTTGTTTGGATGTGTGTAGCTTCAGTTATGTCTGTTTTAAGTACATGTTGTGTTGCTATCCAAACTGTCTAATGAACCAAACTTGATTGCTATAGCTTGATATTGCTTATGTGATCCTTGATGCTATGTCATGACTTGATAATGTTTAGATTGTGCATTTCATCTTATTTAATTAATTAACCTGATGTATTATATAAATATATTAAATAATGATGGTTGACATGCTTAACTAATATAGGAGTTGTATGCGCATACATGTGTTCCTTTTGTGTGATGTATGTAATATAGTGTACTCTTGATTGATAGTTATAGTTAGCCTCTACGAATGCCTATTGAACCATGTGTCACACTTTGCTTTAATAATAACGTGCTGGAGTGATCATGCCATGTTGTGTGTTAGAGCTATGCCTACTTTTCGTAGTATCCTGTATACTTATGTGAAGTATCTAGTAATGCTTATGTTGTGTTTCTTAAGTTTGCTTCGTAAGCATTTTCCTAGCATTCATACACTTGCATTGCGCATCTCATTTAGGTAACGGTAGATACATCGTGAAGGACGTGATGATGAGGTTAAACCCGAAGACGGTGTTTGGTGGGATTCTCATGAAGAAATGGAGTTATGCAAGTGCTACAGCGGAGATGCTCGCCAAGCGAGTATCACCTAACAAACACTAACCTAGTGTTAGTTCCTAGGCAAGCCCGGAGCATTCTAAGTCTCCCAGTATTTACAATTAATTTAATTGAGTATTTTATGTTATGATGCATTAAGTATAGGAGTTGATTGAATCCTACTTGCTGCATTATCATTCCTTGATTACTGATTATACCTGCCTTGTTATCCTGTTTTTATTTATAAATGTAGAATTGCTTAGCCTGCTTAATAAAAGTAGTAGTTAAGGATGTTCCCGTAATACCCCTGTTGGGTAGTTATCGGATCACAGTTGACTATATTTGCTATCGTGGAAAAGAACCTGAGTAGTAATGAAATAAGGTCAACTGGAAGGCAAGGCACAAGTTTGGAAACTTGGGGCAGCTCGTCCGTTGGATCGTGTAGGTTTGTATCGATGTTGGCCCTCGTTCATTTTTGAAAGCGCCCTTTACTCAGGGATATATCAGTGCTATAATCATCGACCCCGAAGCCGGTTAGATGTTGTTTGGGCCGGAATCAACCCGAGTCGCGCCCTCTAGTAGTATGGAAATACGATCTGCCTCGATGGCCATCGCCAGGTTCCAATTGGGTTGTCCGTGCTTGAACCGCGACGATTACCACCACGAACAAGCATCGAGCGGTTACCCAATGCATGGACCCAACGGGGAAAGTGTGGGTTGGTATTAATGGTTTTTCACCTACTGGTTTGGAATTCGATTCGAGTCGCCGTCTCCCCCGGTTAGTGGGAAACTATGTCGAGCTTCACCACGATACAACTCCATGTGACATTGATGGTTCAACTAAAATATTGATAAAGCAAACCTGATATGGTTTTATATTATTGTTTGCTAGATTCAAGTGAGTGCTCTAGTACAGGTGCAAAACCTAGAGTTTAAGAAATAGGATAAAAGATGACTGCTCATATAATTAAAATGATGAACCCTTTATCTAAGTTGCTTTTGCAAATAAAGTTAGCCAACTCCTCTTATTATATCAGCCTTGCATACTCCTTGGTGTCACTTTATTTTTGGTTTCCGACGGGTACGTCTAGCTGAGTACATTCGAGTACTCAGGGTTTATCCCACTTTGTTGCAGGTGAAGGTTAGGTCTGCCGAAAGGTGATGGCCAGTGCCGGTGGGCTCGGCAGTTCCATACTTCTTCTCTTTATGCTATTGTTGGAGGATGTCACTCAATCTAGCAAAGTATTTCAACTTATGTTATCGTATTCATTTCAAAGCTATGATGTTTCAAAGTATTTCTAACTTGTATCAGAACACAAGGTTGATATGTGCCCTTGTGGTACCCTTCCTGAGTGATGAGTGATCGATCAATGGGCAACATGTTTCTTGGCTGTGTTGATGTGCAGGTGCGGAGCTCGGGCAGTGGTCGAAGGTAAGGTGAAGGTCAAGTAGGGACGTGCCGTGCCGATGGGACCGGGAGCGGTGAAGGGCGGACGTGGAGCTTGGACCGACGGACCAGGAGACCTAAGGATCAGCTGTGGTAGCTGGCACGTGGCGTTGACGAGCAAGAGTACATGGGATGTGTGGTGCATCGGCCAAGTCGGGAGGATGCCCGGCGTGGAGGCTGGACATGCTTCGGCATCGGTGCTGGAACTCGGGGTGTGCAAACCACATCCTGTCTTCGGCACGGGTTCGGTAGCTGAGCCTCAAAAAGCTACCCTCGACGGTTTCCGAGTTTGGGCCTCAAAACTCGGGGTGGCCGGTTTCCGAGTTTGGGCCTCAAAACTAGGCGTGGACGGTTTCCAGGTTTGGGCCTCAAAACCTGGGCGCGCGGGTTTCTGAGTTTGGGCCACAAAACTCAGCCTGAGGACAGGTTTCCCGGTTTCAGCCTCAAAACCGGCGGAAGGCCCAGGTTTTCCTGGTTTCAGCCTCAAACCGGGGGGAGAGGTCCGCAAAAAGGACGGACGACGCGTGGCGGCGTGGAGAGGCTGGCGCGGAGGCGAGGCTATCCACGGGGTAGGCGCGGCGGTCCACTAGGCGGCACGTGGCGGCATCCTGAGGCTTGCGTCGAGGCGAAGCTAAGGATGAGGAAGGTGCGTGGCCGTCAGATTAACTATCAGCAGAGTTGGATCGGGATACCTCTAGGGTTGGTCGCTTCGCTCGTGTATCTATGGGTAGTAAGGGGATTATTGTTTTAGGCTATAAATAAGAGAGGCACCCCTCCTCTCCCTCTATCCTTGCAGTCATTTGTTCCTGAGCTCTCTCTCTCTAGCCCTCGCTTAGGTTCTAATCATACCTCGCTGCAAGCGATCCGCAGAGACGGGAATCATACCTCTGTGTATTTGGATCTTTTGAGGAAACGAGACCGTATTCTCGTTGTCTCCTCGTGTGGAGGAATTTTGGCTGAAATCAAATCGTGTCTTGTGTTCTTCACGTTTTGGTTTTTCATCTCCCGGAGATTTTGCTTCGTTCTTCCTCTCCGCGAGATGATTTTCGATTCCACTTTAATCAATTCGTTCTTGGTCGTGAGCCCCTTCTTTCTACCGAAGGGATTCTCTTCTAACCTCACGAATCCATAGATCGGATTGATTTCGTGTTTGTTCTTCGTTCTTCCCCCTTTCTCAGTGATCCACGAATTTCTCTTGATTGACTTGGTTTGGTGCGATGATTTCCTAGGATTAGCACCCCAATACATAGAGGATCATCTGGAAGGAGTTTGATCGAAGTTCCACTCGACTTGGTTGAGATCGATTTGGAGTTGTTCTTGAGCCCGAGCAAGATTGTGTTTTCTGGGTGGTGGCGGACAGTCCGCGCCACTGACGGCGGACAGTCCGCGGATCGGGGTTGTTCAGGTTCAGTCAGGAGCAGACCCCTGACTGTTCACTGTTGAGTGAACGGCGGACAGTCCGTGGTACAAACCCGCGGACAGTCCGGGACCATTCCAGCAGTCCTGCAGAACCGTCCTGTTTCTCGTCTTTTGCCGGCGGACAGTCCAGACATCCAGTGTCGGATAGTCCGGCGTTCGGCGGACAGTCCGGGATCCTGACCCCGGATAGTCCGCGAACCTGCAGTCTTTGCAGTTTTGCTTCGAGGTTTTTTGGCAGCTGCTTTTGGGATTTCTCTGGAGGTTCCGCTGTACCACTAGGACATCTCCTAGGGTATCCACCTACTCGTAGGTCGAGAACTCTCGGTCGTTACGAGTCTTTGCTTTGGGTGACTTTCTGGGACAAGGGCCATATTATTCACGAGTTGAATTTGAGGCTCCCATTCACCCCCCCTCTGGTCGCTAATCCGGTCCTTCAATTGGTATCGGAGCAGGTTAAGGATCTCTCCTACCTTAATCGGTTTCGGATCCTAAGGGCGACATGGAACGAGGGAATAGCAAGGCTCCTTGGTTCGATGGGACGAGCTACCCCTATTGGAAGATTCGGATGCGTGCTTATCTCAACAGCCTCGGATCTTCTGTCTGGGAGATATGTGAGAACGCTGAGTACGTAGTCCTTGCGGCTCGTGTGGGTCAGGTTCAGATTGACCAACACGAGGCCAACTCCAAGGCTCGTAATGCTCTTCTGGCCAGCCTCTCCCTTCCTGAGTTCGAACGTATCTCAGAGCTTGAGACGGCACGAGAGATCTTGGGTGAAGCTTCAAAGCTATCACGAGGGGACCGCTCAGGTCAAGACCAGACTCTTCGAGACCTACAAGCAAGAGTACGAGAACTTTGTTCAGTTGGAGGAGAGACGATTGACGCTATGTTCGCTCGTTTCCAGACGATCATGAACAAGATGCGTGCCAATCAGGCTAACCTACCCCTATGACGATCATGAGAGGGCTCTTAAGTTGATATACGCCCTGGATCGGAGGGTTTGGGAGGTGAAGGTGTCGACCATCATTGAGTCCCCTGCTTACGACACCCTCACCGTGGACGAGCTGTTCAGCAAGCTCAAGTCCACCGAGATCGATCACCTAACTCAGGCCAAGCTGAAGAACCCATCTTCACACACCATGGCTTTGGTCTCAGGCACAGGTGGATCGACTTTCTCTGCTGACGCTTCACCTCCTCTTGTTGCTTTGTCTTCTTTGCATACAGTCACGGAGGAGCAGTTGGAGGCGCTCGGAGACGACGAGCTCGCCCTCGCCATCACCCGGTTCTCGCGGTTTCACAACAACCGCCTGAATCGCCGGCGTGGTGGCGCACGCGAGGGCTGCTACAAGTGTGGTGATCTAGACCCACTTCATGGCAAATTGCCCCAAGAATGACAAGAACTTCCCGGCAAGAACCGCAAACTTCAGGCGCAAGGGCAAGCCGGAGAACAAGGCCGGGAAGAAGAAGAAGGATGGCTTCTACCGCCAGGAGGACATGGAGAAGGCTGTCGACGTCGGCAAGCGTGCCTTCCTCACCACCATCGACGATGGCGAGAAGACCTCCGACGGTGATTCCAGCGACAACGAGTCCAAGCACAAGATGGAGGATCGCTTCAACGGACTCTGCTTCCTCGGCAAATCCTCCAAGGGCTTTTGCACCATGGCCTTGGATGAAGAGGATAGCAAGCACCAGGCATAGGACGACAATGACGCTCACGATGATGATGACGACGACAACGCTTCAGAGGTATCAAATTCTTCTGAAGTCGATCGTCTCATTGAGGAGCGAGATAGGTTTGCGGATTTAGTCCTTGTCCTAGAGAAGAGGCTTACGGAAGTCTTCCAAGAGCGTTGAGTATAAGGCCAAGTTGAAAGAGGCGCGTAAGGAGCTTGGGCTCGCTAGGTCCGAGGTGAAGGTGGTCGATGTGGAGGAGTGTGATGAGTGCACGATGCATATGACAAACTTTGCCACCCTGCAACCAAGTATGCCTCTTTGATTGAGGTGTATGATGAGCTGAAGAGTAGGCTAGACATGGTGGGTGATCGCAAAGAGTGTCCCTCCCTGAAGGAAGAGCTGGAGGAAGTAAAGGCTAGGTCTTCTTTGCTTGGTGCATGCAAGCTTTGCCCTAGCTTGCGAACTGAGTTGGCAGGAGTTAATGCCAAGCTTGCTGAAGCCTTGAAGGCCAGCTCAGTTAGCACCTTGTCCGCTCCATGTGAGCGATGCGTGGGAATGGAGCTTGAGATTGCCAACTGTCGGCATGACAGGATGCAAACCGAGGAGGAAAACACATACCTTCGGTCCATCCTGAGTTGGGTGTCATGCAGTGAGCCGCAGTTGGGCATGATGATCAGTCAGTTCAAGAGGGGAACTAATTGCTCGGGAGTAGGCTTTACTTCAGGTGGGAAAGGCGCTAGTACCTTTGGAAAGATCGGTGAGTTTAGCGGAGTGAACCCGAGTGAGAAACCATCTGCTATCCCTAAGCTTACCAAGATCACCCCACCTGAGCCTCCTAAGCCTATCACCAAGGACGGCATCCTTGATGAACCCTCCCAAGGCTCCACCTCGCAAGCAAGTGTGGGTTCCAAACCTAACCATCTTAGGAACACACTTGACACCCTTCCTGACGTCTCTAGTGATCCCCTTCCGAGAGGCAAACAGCCAGCTAGAGTGAACAACCTTCGCAACAATAGGAACCACAACCCAAGAGAGTGGTGAGGTTCGAGTGTGAGTACTGTCACCGCGAGTGTCACTTAGCTGAGTTTTGCTTTCGGAGGAAGAGAGACGCTAGGAAGGAGTTGGAGCTGAACAACCAGGCCAGACACCACCCTTTCCATGGTGTGCAAGGTCGGGGAGTTCAGAGGCAGGGTGCTAGACCTGGAGGAGCATCTCCTCAGGGTGCTAGGCCCCAGGCAGCTAGACCACAGGGTGGTGGTCGTGCCCGTCGCGGTTCTGGTCGTCCTCTATACGATCGTGAGCCAAGTGTAAGAGGTTTTGCTGCTCAGTCCCATAGCGGACCACCTTTTTCAGTATGGTGGTGATCGCTTTGCTCAGATGGGACAGGTAGGTCAGTTTGGAGGTTTTCCGTTCCATAGCGGACCATCCTTTCAGGTTGGTGGTGATCGCTATCCACCCATGGGACGAGGACAGTTTGGTGTTGCTACTAACACCTTTTCAGGGCCTATGACACAGCACTGGTATCCTTCTCAGTATACTAACCCTAGTGTTGTGCCATATGCTCACTTCATGCCCTTCTATTGATGCAGGAACTTCGGTTGGAGAACATGTGGCTCATGGATTCCGGGTGTTCGCGCCACATGACCGGAAAAGAAGGAATGGTTCTCCAGCCTTAGCCCCGTGATGCACAAGGAGTACATCACTTTCGGGGATAATAGTAGAGGTAAGGTTGTTTCTCAAGGAGCTATCCGGCTCAATGAGAACTTTGTCCTGAAGAATGTTGCCTTGGTTTCTAATTTGCATTTCAACTTGCTTTCTGTTTCGCAACATCTTGAGGATGATTGTGAAGTGCGCTTTAAGAAGGGTTTGAGTCGAGTTTTAGACCCTCGGGAGATCTTGTTTGTCGGATCGTCCCTTTTGGCCGTGTTTTCAGAGCCGACTTTCTCAGTCTTTCGGCTCTGCTAGGTGTTTGATGGTTGGTCCTTCTTCTGATTTGTGGAAGTGGCATAGGAGGCTCGGTCCTTGAGTTTTGACTTGCTTGCAAGGCTTAGCTCACTTGGCTTAATCCAAGGATTGCCCAAACTTAAGTTTCAGAAGGACCTTGTTTGCCATCCTTGTCGTCACGGGAAGATGGTTGCTGCTTCTCACCCACCTGTTAATCAGGTGATGACAAAGCGACCCGGCGAGCTTTTTCACAAGGACACAGTTGGTCTAGCTCGGGTTTGCTCAGCGGGTGGGAAGTGGTACGTTCTAGTGATCGTTGACGATTTTTCGAGGTACTCTTGGGTGTTCTTTATGGAGGTAAGGATGAAGTTTTTCCATTTGCTCGTGATCTTATTCTGAAGTTGAAAACTGAGTTTCCACCTGATACCATTAGAGCTATTCATAGCGATAATGGTACTGAGTTTGATAACTCTCAGTTTGCTTCTTTCTGTTCTTCTAATGGAATCGAGCATCAGTTCTCTTCTCCTTATGTTCCCAGCAGAACGGTGTTGTTGAGCGCAAAAACCGGACC
>CM019825.1:54359634-54760636 GCA_009763385.1 Coix lacryma-jobi var. lacryma-jobi
GAAATAAAATACTTTTTGTGAAAATCTGTATAAGTCTCTGTTTATGATGCTCAAGCTAGCAAAATATAAGCAGTGATTGTTTGCTGAAGAAATTCTGCAAGTGTTTTACACATGTGCTTTTCTGAGTTTTCTCTGCGAAAAAGTTCTATAGTAAGAAATAATATAATAGCTTATAGTTCAATGCGACAACTTTCTTGATAGCCATAAATGTGAGAAGCTAGAATCTGGCGAGAAAACACGGTAAAAGCCTATGAAGTAGTTGAGTTATCAACCTTTCTAGTAGGTAGTCCAGTAACAAGTGGTTTATTTTGGTGATAGATTTGTGTATTTTGCGGTAGGCCTGCATAGTTTATGCCACTAATGGCCCACAAGTTTTTCTGTTAGCTACAATGCGTTTGAGTAAAGAAGCCAGGAAATAAGTATGAACTGTTGTTGCACACTTTGTCCGTATAAGCGGCCTAGTTCCCCCAAAGACCTTTTGAGCAGTTTATTTTTATTTTTGTCTCGCAGATTACTGCTATTATTTGGCTGGAATTTATTCCGTAGAGTCTGAGAGTCGCTTATTGTCATTCTGGGAATTTTGCTGGAATTTTTCTGTAGTTCAGAGAAAGTTGCACATTGCAGCTTCAAACCTTAACGGTTCTTTTGAATTCATTAAATAAGGAAAAAGTGAATAAATGGAGATTTTGTGTGTATGAACGAGAGTGGACGCAGTGTTTATCATCACTGATGGCATAGAAAAAACTCATAGTTGCAATTTTTCGCCAATAAGCGACGCACCCAAACATGTCACTTGCACCCAAAACTTCCATGTTTGGCTGGATTTTTGGCCACTTTCAGTTCGAGAGAACGAGTACTGCCGCAAAACTTGCCCGCGGGATAGGCACCGTTTTATCCACTGAATTATAGCCCCAGCAAAAAACTCATAGTGAATTCTTTCGCAAAGATGGACGCCACCCAATCATGTACACTTTGACCAAAACTCATGCTTTGGTCGCGATATTTAGGGCCATTTCAGTTTACGAAGGATGTCCGAACGGTGCCGCCCCAAAACTTGCCGTGGGATGGCCGTTTTATCCACTGATTGCCACCCCCCCCCCCCCCACCAAAAACTTGGAGTTGCAATTGTTCGCACGCGACGCCTCCCCAAATCATGACACGTTGACCCAAACTCATAGTTTGCGTGGATTTGGCACTGTGTTGTCTACCCAAACCCACAGGTCCACCCCCCCATTTGGCTCCATCTCCCCGCGGGCCCGCCCCCAAAACTCGCCCACCCCGCGGGCCTGGCGCTCTGACCCCGTTTTATCCTCCACTGATTGCCCCCCGACAAAAACTCGACAGGTTCCAAGTGAATTTTCAGCTTGGACCCACCCATCCTCTTAGTTTGCCCTCCCAAAATCATGCTTTGGTGGCGTTTTGGCACTGTCATTTTCCGAAGCGAAGGAACGACGTGCACGCCACAAAACGCGCTAGCAAGATGGTTGTTTATCACACTGCATGCAATGAAAAACTCATTCAGTATGAATTTTTTACAATGGACAGCACCCCCAATCATGTCACTATTTTTGACCCAAAACTTCAGGTTTGGTTGGGCGCATTTGTGGCCACTTTCATTTGCCGCAAGGAACGGCTGCCGAAAACTGCGGCCGGGCCGAGCGCGGGATGCGCCCCCGTTTATCCACTGATGCACCAAAAAAACTCGCCAGTGCATTCGCAACCACGGCACCAAGCATGTCTAGTTTGAACCCAAACTCATGTTTAGGTTGCGTTTTTGGCCTTTCATTTCGAAGGAACGGTACAGCCGCAAACTGCGAAGGGTATTGGACCGTTTTTTATCCATGATGGCGCGAAAAACTCTAGTTATGAATTTTTTCAGAATGGATCCCACCCAATCCTCTTTCAAGTTTGTCCCAAAACTCATGTCTTGGCTGGGATTTTGACCGCACTTTCACTTTCCAAGAAACGCTGACGCCAACAAACCGCGTGGAAAGGCCCTGTTTATCATCCAATTTTGATGCACAAAAATTCACAGTAATTTATTCGCAACCTGGACGCACCAATCAGTCGTCACTAAACTTTTGGGGGACCCAAAACTCATGTTTGGTGGATTTTTGGCACTTTCATTTCCGAAGGAACGGTCCCGCCCCAAACTCGGGCGGGGAATGGCCGCTTTTATTCCACTGATGCCCCAGAAAAAACTGCAGTGAATTTTCAGAACTGGCACCCACCAATCCTCTTCAGTTTGTCTACAAAAACTCATTTTGAGTGGGTTTTGGGCACTTTCATTTCCCTGCAAGGAACGGTGACGCAAAAACTCGCTAGCAAGATGGTTGTTTTATCCACTGATGCAATGAAAACTCATTTTGAATTTTTCACCAATGAGACGCACCCCAATGCATGTCACTTGGTCCCAAACTCATGTTGGTGGATTTTTGCACTTTCATATTGCCGAAGGAACGGTGCCAGCAAACTCGCGCTGGGATGGCCAGTTTATCCACTGATAGCCCCGAAAATTCGCCAGTGAATTTTTTAAGAACGGACCCACCCAATCTCTTAGTTAGTCCCAAAACTCATGTTTGCAGGGGGTTTTTGGCACTGTCATTCGAAAAGAACCGAGTGACGAAAACTCGCGTGCGAATGTGCCGGTTATCGACGAGCTGACCCACACCAAAAAACTCGCAAGTTGAATTTTTCACAAACAGAGCGCTACCAATGATGTCACTTTGACCAAAGTGACGTTTGGTCGATTTTTGGCACTGTCATTCCTGAAGAACTGTGCCGCCAAACTCGTGCAAGAGGATGTTTTATCCACTGATACACAAAAAAATCACAGTGAATTTTCGCAACGGACGCACCAATCATGTCACTTTGCACCAAAACTTCATGTTTGGTGCGCACGATTTTAGCCGTAAAATATATCATTTCTATGAAGGAACGACGACTGCCCGCACCCAGAACTAGCGTGGGATGGCCGTTTTATACACATGATGACCCCCGAAAAATAATAAGTGATTTTCCCCCCCAAAACGCGACCCACCCAAATCCTCTTATGTTTGCTTCTGGAGGAAAACTCATGTCTTGGTGGCCGTCTTTTAGGCACTTCATTTACGAAGAGAGAAACGGATTGACGACCAAACACGCGTGCGGCATGGACGTTTTATCCACTCGACTAAAGCCACCAAAAAATCGCAGTAGTGTATTTTTCGCAACAGACGAACCTTATCAATGGTCAGTTTGACCAAACGCATGTTGTGGCTTGTTTTTGCACTGTCATGTCTGAAGGCAACGGGTGCCAAAAAACGAGTGCAGATGGCTGTTCTATACCACTGATGCACCAAAAAATTCACAGTTGAATTTTTCGCAACAGACGCCCCACCCAATCATGTCAACTTTGACCCAAAACTCTGTTTGTGGGTTTTGCACTCTTCATTATCCGAAGGAACTGGGTTGAACATGCCAAAACTCTGAGCGGAATGGCCATTTATACCACTGAGACACCAAAAAACCTCGAAGTCGCAATTTTTAGAACGGACGCACCCAATACATGCAGATTTGACCCCAAAACTCATGTTTTGGTGGGTTTTTAGGAGTTTCATTCTAAAGGAACGGATGCCGCCACAAACCTCCGCGCGGATGGCCGCTTTTAGCCACTGATGCACGAAAACTCGCAGTTGACTTTTCAAAACGCGACCACCCACCAATCCTCATTAAGTTTGCATCCCAAAACTCATGTTGGCTGGGTTTTGCGCACCTTTCAGCTCGAAGGAACGTGAGACAAAACGTGCGTCGCGGATGGCCTGTTTTATCCAAATGATACACCAAAAAAACTCGTAGTTGAATTTTTCACAAACGGACGCACCCAATCATGTCACTTTGACCCAAATAATCATATTGTTTGGTGCGGATTTTAAAGGCACTTTACATTTCCGTCAGGAATGGATGAACGCCAAAACTCGCGTAGAGGATGGCTGATTGTCATCCAAGGATGCCCTGTGAAAAAACTCCCCGTGATTTTTTCAAGAACGCGACCCACCCAATCCTCTTGTTCTGTCTGAAAACTCAGTTTGGTGGCGTTTTGGCCACGTCATTTCCGAAGGAACGGTGCGACAAAACTCGCACGGCCTTTCATAGGCATTTTTCCATTGATGCACCGAAAACTCATAGTTAAATTTTTTTTAACAAAGGACAACCGACTCATGCTCAGTTTGAACCAAAACTCATGTTTGGTGGAAGTTTTTGTGGCACTCTTCATTTACTGCAAGGAATAGTTGCCGAAACTCGTGCGAGGATGGTCCGTTTTTCCAATGATGCACCAAAAATATTGCCTGTTGATTTTTCACATCGCGCCCACCGAATCATGTTAGTTTTGTTTGACCCAAAACTCCTGTTTGGTGCGGGGTCGTATGTTCATTTCGAAGGAACGGGATGCGTTTTTTTTACCCGACCCAAACTTCTGGATTAGGCATGCGATGTTTTATCACTAATGCCCCACCGAAAAAACTCGCAGTTCAATTTTCCAACACCACGAGCCACACCCACTATCTCACCCGAGATTCCCAAAACTCATGTCCTTGCCGCGAGCGTTTTTTGCTATGTTTCAATCGACAGGACCCGGCTCCCCTATGCCGCAACACTCGCACGGGTGATGCGTCGTTTCGTATCGACTAATTAGAACGCAAAAATCGCCGCCGCCCCTAGTTGAATTTTTTAAATGGCAGAAACCCAATCATCCTTAGTTTGTCACCAACACTCAGATTGGAGGTTTTTTTAGCACGTTCATTTTAGAAGTAACCGGCAGGTTTGTCGCAAAACACGTGCAGGATGGCACTTGTTTTAATCCACGGATGCACAATCCGAAACAAACTCGTAAGTTGAATTTGCACTACGGACACACCCAGATATCTCAGTTTGACCCAAGACACATGTTTGGAGGTTTTTGACACTTTACATCTACAAGGAACGGTGGTGCAAAATTCGGGCTGGGATAGGACCGTTTTATCCACTAATGCACAAAAACTCGCCAGTTGAATTTTTCGCAACGGGACGCACCAATCATCTTATTTGACTCAAACTCATGTATTGCTGGGGGTTTTCTGTCACTTTCATTTCGACACCAGAATACTGCCACAAACTCGTCAGCGGGTATTAGGCCCCGTTTTATTCATGATGCACAAAAATCTATGAACTGTTGATTTTTCACAACAGACACACGAATCAGTTTAGTTTGACCAAAATCTCATGTTTCTATGTGGGGTATGTCTTCATTTCCGAAGGAAGTTGGTGCCGCAAAAACTTGCGTGGGATGGCCGTTTATCCACTGATGCACCAAAAATCGCAGTTGATTCTGTTCGCCAACGGACGCACCCAATCATGGATCCGATTGACCAAAAAAAAAAACTCATCGCTTAGGTGCGGTTTTGGCACTTTCATTATCCGACAGAACGTTGACGCAAAAAACTAAATTTCTTGCAAGTTAGTGTTGTTTATCCACTGCATGACACGGAACAACTCCAACGTTGAATTTTTCGCAATAGGATACGCACCCAATCATGTCACTTTGACCAAAAATCATGTGTGGTGGCCATTTGCGCACTTCATTCTGAAGGAACGGCTCTTTCCTTATGCGCAAAACTTGCGTGGCATGCCATTTATATCCTTATGCCACAAAAAAACTCTAAGGAGTATGAATTTTTCGCAATGGACGATACCAAAGTCATGTCAGTGCTGAACCCAAAACTCATGTTGGGATTTAGCTGAACTTTAATTATCCGAACGGAACGGTGCCGCAAAACATTGCGTCGGCGAGGGAGTTTATCCAGATGCCCCAAAAAATTAGACAGTTTGAATTTTTCGCAACAGACGCTCCAATCATGACAGTTTGACCACAAACTCATCGCTTTGGGCGAATTTGGCCTTTCATTTCTGAAGGAACGGTGCCCCGCACAACCACGCGTGCGTAGACCGCCATTTCTATCCCCTGCAGTTGCACCAGAAGGAAACTCGCAGTTGAATTTTTCGCCAACGGACGACCAACCCATCATGTCAGTTTGACCCAACTCAATGTTTGCACGTTAGTTTTATGCACGGTACATTCTGAAGCGAACAGGCGATGTGACGCCCCAAAACTCGTGGTGCAAGATAGGTGTTTCTATCCACTGCAGCCCACGAAAAACTCAGTGAATTTCGCAACGGACGCCAACCCAGTCATATGTACACTTTGAACCCAAAACTCATGTTTGGTTGAGTGTTTTTTGCGCACTGTCATTCTGAAGGAACTGGTGCCCGCCAAAACTCGGTGCAAGATTGATGTTTTATCTCGTGATGCACCAAAAATTCAAAGGTTGAAATTTTTCGCAACGGACGCACCCCAATCATGTCACGTTTGACCAAAAAAAAAAAACTCAATGGTTGGTGGGTGTTGGACACTGTCATTTCTGACCCCAGGAACGGAGTGGCCGCCAAAACTGCGTGCGGATGGCCCGTTTTATTCCAGCTTGATGCTTCCCGAAAAAAAACTCATAGATTGAATTTTCAAAAACGAACCCACCCAACCTCGCTTAGTTTGTTTTTTTCCCCCCCTTTCTTCCCCCTTTTGAAAACTATGCTTTGCGTGGTTTTGGCCTTATCATTCCGAAGGAGAGGAAACTGATGACGCCAAACACGCCGTGGGGATGGCCGTTGTTATCCACAGATGCACCCAAAATCTCGCAGTGAACTTGTTCGCAACAGACGCACCCAATCCATGTCAGTTTGAACCAAAACTCATGTTTGGGTGGCTTGTCTTGGCACAAATGTCATTGTCTGAAGGACGTGCCGCCCAAAACTCGATGCAAGATGACTGTTTTATCCACTGATGCAAGAAAACTACATAGTTGTGAATTTTTCCGCAACGGGGGGGCACGCCACCCAATAAATGTCAGTTTTTGACCCAAACTCATGTTTTTTGCACTTTCATTCCGAAGGGAGCAGAACAGTGCCGCAAAACTTGAATAGAGGATGGCCGTTTTATACATCGATGCACCACCAAAACTCGAAGTTGAATTTTCCGCACCGGCACGCAAAATCATGTCAGTTTGACCACAAAACTCACGTCTTGTCGGTCTTTTGGCACTGTCATTTTGTAGAACTGATGTCGCACATAATCTCGTGCAAGCAGGAGCCTGTTTTATCCATGAGGCACACGAAAAAAACTCATAGTTGAAGTTTTCGCAACACATACTGCACCCAATATGTCACTTTAGACCAAAACTAGATGTTGGTGCGGTTTTGCACTGTCATTTCGAAGCAGCAAATGTGCTAAAAACTATGCTGGCCCATCGGACGTATCCACTGATGCACAAAAACTCGCAATTGAATTTTCGAAACGACCCACCCAATCATGATCAGTTTATTGGACCCAAATCATGTTGGATGCGGTTTGCCGGCCACATTCATTTCCGATAGGAAACGGTGACGCAAAACTCGTAGCAAGATGGTAGTTTTTCCACTGATGCCACAGAAAAATCATAGTTGAATTTTTCGCAATCGGACGCACCCAATCATGCTCACTTTGACCCAAAAATCAGGTTGAGCTGAGAAGATTTATGGCACTTTCCATTTCGCAAGGAACGGTGCACCGCAAACTTGCTCGCTGCCGCGCATCAAGGCCGGTTTTATCCACTGCGTTGCACAAAAAACCTTGGCGTTGAATTTTACGCAACAAGGACGCCTCCCAATCATGTCAGTTTGACCCAAAACTCAGTTTCGCGTGAATTTTTGCACCTTTCATTTCCGAGGCAACGTTGCCTTGCCGCAACAATAGCGACGGGTTATGAGTCGTTTCTAGCCACTGATGCCCGCAAAAACTAGACATGTGCCCCATTTTTTCAGAAACGCGACCACAAAATCCTCTTAGCTTTGTCCCAAAAACTCATTTTTTGTGGTGTTTTGGCACTTTCATTTCCGAAGGAACGTTGACGAAAAACTCCGTGCAAGATGAAGTTGTTTTATCCACTGATGCCACTGAAAAACTCATAGTTGAATGTTTTTCACAATGGGACGCACCCAATCATGTCACTTGACCCAAACTCTGATTAGGTGGATTTTTGCCACTTTCATTTCGCATAGGACCGGCCCTCTTGTGCCGCAAAACTCGCGCGCGGATGGCCGTTTTATCACTGAACTGCCTCGAAATACTCCGCAGTCTGAATTTTTCAGAAACGGACCCACCAATCCCTTAGTAATGTACCAAAACTCATGTTGCGTGCGTTTGGCACATTACTTTCCGAAGGAACGGTGCCGACAAAACTAGCGCACGCGGCATGGCCGTATTTATCCATTGATGACCCCCCGAAAAACTCGCCAGTTGAATTTTCAAACGTTCACACCAATCCTCGTCCTAGTGAGCTCCAAAACTCATGTTGGTGGGTTTTTGCATTTCATTTCCGAGGACACGGTGACCGCAACTTGCGCGGAACGTGCGCCGTTTTATCCACTGCTGCCCAAAAACTCAGCTAGTGATTTTCACACACAGACGCACACATCATGTCAGTTGACCAAACTAATTGTTTGAGTGGGTTTTGGGAGTTTCATTTCTCAAGCGAACGGTGACGACAAAACTCGCCGCCGAGATGGCCGGTTATCCACTGACTGCCCCGCGAAAAACTCGACATATTGAATTTTTCAAAACGCCGACCCACCCATCTCTTAGCTTCTGTCCCAAACACTCATGTCCTTGGGGGCTTTTAGGCACTTCATTATTCGAAAGAGAACCGTGACCGCAAACTCGGCCGCGGACTATTGAGCCATTTTATCGATGATGCACCAAAACTCGCAGTTGAATTTTCAACAACGGACGCCACCAATGATGTCACTTACTGACCCAAACTCACGTATTTGGATCGCTAGCGTTTTGGCCCACTGTCATTTCTGAAGGAACTGCTGCCCGCAAAACTCGTAGCCAGAATGGCTGTTTTATCCACTGATAGCACCGAAAAACTCATAGTTAATTTTCTTTCGCAAGGGACGCCCACCCAATCGTGTCTCACTTTGACCAAAATTCATGTTTGGTGGGCTTTTGGCACTTCATTGCGAAGAACTGCGTGCCGCAGAACTAGCGCGGAATGGGCGAGTTTATCCACTGGCGCCGACGAAAACTCGCCCAGTGAAGTATTTTTCCGAACGGACACCACCCAATCTCTTAGTTATGTCCAAAACTCAAGTTTGTGAGGTTTATTGGCACTTCATGTTACGAAGGAACCGTTTGAGACAGAACTTGCGCGATGGGCTCCTCGGTTTATCCACATTTGATGCACAAAAATAACTCGACAGTGAATTTTCGCAAGGACAGCTCACAATCCTGTAGATTTAAGACCAAAACTTATGTCTTGGATAGGTTTTTTGGAGTTATTATACCGAAGGAAACAGGGCGACAAACTCGGCGCGGGTCGATGAGACACCGTTATTAAATCCATAGATGCATCCGAAAAAACTACTGCAGTTGAATCTTTTGAAGAACCGGACCACCAACCTCTTAGTTTCTCCCAAAACTAATGTTTGGTGCGGATTCTGCACTTTCATTTCCGAAGGAACAGGTGCCGCCAAAACACTGCGCGGAATGAGCACGGTTTATCCAAATAAGCACCAAAAAACTCGCAGTTGAATTTCACAACGAACGCACCCAATCATGTCAGTTTAGACCAAACTCATGTTGTCGGGTTTTTGGGTTTCATCTTATGAAGGAACGCGTGTGCCGCAAAACTCTGCGCGGATAGAGCCGTTTTATCAATGATGCCCCGAAAAAAACTCGCAGTGAATTTTTTCAACCGAGCGACCCACCCAATCCTCCTTAGGATGTCCCAAAACTCAAGTTTGTGGCCGCGGGTTGTTGCCACTTTCCATTTTACGAAGGAACGGTGACGCAAAACTCGCCGCGAGAAGGGCCGTTTTTATCCGACTCTGATGCACAAAAAACTCGCATATGACATTTTTCACACACGGACACACCAATGATGTTTTCACTTTAGAAGCCAAAACCACGTTGGGTCGAGTTTGGCACTTGTCATATTCTGAAGAAGGAACTGCTGCCGCAAAACATCGTGCAAGATGGCTAGTCTTTGTCCACATGATGCACATCCGAAAAACTAACAGTTGAATTTTGGCAACGGGACGCACCCAATCATGTCCACGTATGACCCAAAACTCATGTTGGTAGGGTTTCTTGCGCACTTCATTCGAGAGGAACGGTGACGCCAAGCAGAACCCGCGCGCTGAATGAGCCGCGTTTATCCACCTGATGCACCAAAAAACTCGAAGTTGAATTTCACAACGGACGCCACCAATATGTCAGTTTGACGCCCAAAACTCATGTTTGGTGGGGTTGGGCACATTCATTTCCGAAGGAACTGGTGACGCAAAACTCGTGCAAGATGGTTGTTTTATCCACTGATGCACAGAAAAACTCATAGTTGAATTTTCGCAATGGACGCACCCAATCATGTCACTTTGACCAAAACTCATGTTTGGTGGATTTTTGGCACTTTTCATTTCCGAAGGAACGGTGCCGCAAACTTGCGTGGGATGGCCGTTTTATCCACTGCTGCACCAAAAAAACTTGGAGTTGAATTTTTCGCAACGGACGCTCCCAATCATGTCAGTTTGACCCAAAACTCAAGTTTGGTGGATTTTTGGCACTTTCATTTCCGAAGGAACGGTGCCGCAAAACTCGCGCGGGATGGTCGTTTTATCCACTGATGCCCCGAAAAACTCGCATTTGATTTTTTCAGAACGGACCCACCCAATCCTCTTAGTTTGTCCCAAAACTCATTTTTTGTGGGTTTTTGGCACTTTCATTTCCGAAGGAACGGTGACGCAAAACTCGTGCAAGATGGTTGTTTTATCCACTGATGCACTGAAAAACTCATAGTTGAATTTTTCACAATGGACGCACCCAATCATGTCACTTTGACCCAAAACTCATGTTTGGTGGATTTTTGGCACTTTCATTTTCGAAGGAACGGTGCCGCAAAACTCGCGCGGGATGGCCGTTTTATCCACTGATGCCTCGAAATACTCGCAGTTGAATTTTTCAGAACGGACCCACCCAATCCTCTTAGTTTGTCCCAAAACTCATGTTTGGTGGGTTTTTGGCACATTCATTTCCGAAGGAACGGTGCCGCAAAACTCGCGCGGGATGGCCGTTTTATCCATTGATGCCCCGAAAAACTCGCAGTTGAATTTTTCAAAACGTTCCCACCCAATCCTCTTAGTTTGTCCCAAAACTCATGTTTGGTGGGTTTTTGGCACTTTCATTTCCGAAGGAACGGTGACGCAAAACTTGCGCGGAGTGGCCGTTTTATCCACTGATGCACCAAAAAACTCGCAGTTGAATTTTTCACAACAGACGCACACAATCATGTCAGTTTGACCCAAAACTCATGTTTGGTGGGTTTTTGGGAGTTTCATTTCTCAAGGAACGGTGACGCAAAACTCGCGCGAGATGGCCGTTTTATCCACTGATGCCCCGAAAAACTCGCAATTGAATTTTTCAAAACGGACCCACCCAATCCTCTTAGTTTGTCCCAACACTCATGTTTGGTGGGCTTTTGGCACTTTCATTTTCGAAGGAACGGTGACGCAAAACTCGCGCGGAATGGCCATTTTATCGACTGATGCACCAAAAAACTCGCAGTTGAATTTTTCACAACGGACGCACCAATGATGTCACTTTGACCCAAAACTCACGTTTGGTCGGTTTTTGGCACTGTCATTTCTGAAGGAACTGTGCCGCAAAACTCGTGCAAGATGGCTGTTTTATCCACTGATGCACCGAAAAACTCATAGTTGAATTTTTCGCAAGGGACGCACCCAATCGTGTCACTTTGACCCAAAATTCATGTTTGGTGGGGTTTTTGGCACTTTCATTGCCGAAGAAACGGTGCCGCAGAACTCGCGCGGAATGGCCGGTTTATCCACTGATGCCCCGAAAAACTCGCAGTTGAATTTTTCGGAACGGACCCACCCAATCCTCTTAGTTTGTCCCAAAACTCAAGTTTGGTGGGTTTTTGGCACTTTCATTTCCGAAGGAACGGTGACGCAGAACTCGCGCGGAATGGCCGGTTTATCCACTGATGCACCAAAAAAACTCGCAGTTGAATTTTTCGCAACGGACGCTCCCAATCATGTCAGTTTGACCCAAAACTTATGTTTGGTAGGTTTTTGGGAGTTTCATTTCCGAAGGAACGGTGCCGCAAAACTCGCGCGGGATGGCCGTTTTATCCATTGATGCCCCGAAAAACTCGCAGTTGAATTTTTCGGAACGGACCCACCCAATCCTCTTAGTTTGTCCCAAAACTCATGTTTGGTGGGATTCTGGCACTTTCATTTCCGAAGGAACGGTGACGCAAAACACGCGCGGAATGGCCGTTTTATCCACTAATGCACCAAAAAACTCGCAGTTGAATTTTTCACAACGAACGCACCCAATCATGTCAGTTTGACCCAAAACTCATGTTTGGTGGGTTTTTGGGAGTTTCATTTCTGAAGGAACGGTGCCGCAAAAACTCGTGCGGGATGGCCGTTTATCCATTGATGCCCCGAAAAACTCGCAGTTGAATTTTTCAAAACGGACCCACCCAATCCTCTTAGTATGTCCCAAAACTCAAGTTTGGTGGGTTTTTGGCACTTTCATTTTCGAAGGAACGGTGACGCAAAACTCGCGCGGAATGGCCGTTTTATCGACTGATGCACCAAAAAACTCGCAATTGAATTTTTCACAACGGACACACCAATGATGTCACTTTGACCCAAAACTCACGTTTGGTCGGTTTTTGGCACTGTCATTTCTGAAGGAACTGTGCCGCAAAACTCGTGCAAGATGGCTGTTTTATCCACTGATGCACCGAAAAACTAACAGTTGAATTTTTGGCAACGGACGCACCCAATCATGTCACTTTGACCCAAAACTCATGTTTGGTGGGTTTTTGGCACTTTCATTTACGAAGGAACGGTGACGCAGAACCCGCGCGGAATGGCCGGTTTATCCACTGATGCACCAAAAAACTCGCAGTTGAATTTTTCACAACGGACGCACCCAATCATGTCAGTTTGACGCAAAACTCATGTTTGGTGGGTTTTTGGGAGTTTCATTTCTAAAGGAACGGTGCCGCAAAACTCGCGTCGGATGCCCGTTGTATCCACTGATGCCCTGAAAATCTCGCAGTTGAATTTTTCAGAACGGACCCACCCAATCCTCTTAGTTTGTCCCAAAACTCATGTTTGGTGGGTTTTTGGCACTTTCATTTCCGAAGGAACGGTGACGCAAAACTTGCATGGGATGGCCGTTTTATCCACTGATACACCAAAAAACTTGCAGTTGAATTTTTCACAACGACCGCACCCAATCATGTCACTTTGAGCCAAAACTCATGTTTGGTTGGTTTTTGGCACTTTCATTTCCGTAGGAACGGTGCCGCAAAACTCGCGTGGGATGACGGTTTTATCCACTGATGCCCCGAAAAACTCACAGTTGAATTTTTCCAAACGGACCCTCCCAATCCTCTGAGTTTGTCTGAAAACTCATGTTTGGTGGGTTTTTGGCACTTTCATTTCCGAAGGAACGGTGCCGCAAAACTTGCGTGGGATGGCCGTTTTATCCACTAATGCACCAAAAACTCAGAGTTGAATTTTTCACAATGGACGCACCCAATCATGTCACTTTGACCCAAAACTCATGTTTGGTGGATTTTTGGCACTTTCATTTTCGAAGGAACGGTGCCGCAAAACTCGCGCGGGATGGCCGTTTTATCCACTGATGCCTCGAAATACTCGCAGTTGAATTTTTCAGAACGGACCCACCCAATCCTCTTAGTTTGTCCCAAAACTCATGTTTGGTGGGTTTTTGGCACATTCATTTCCGAAGGAACGGTGCCGCAAAACTCGCGCGGGATGGCCGTTTTATCCATTGATGCCCCGAAAAACTCGCAGTTGAATTTTTCAAAACGTTCCCACCCAATCCTCTTAGTTTGTTCCAAAACTCATGTTTGGTGGGTTTTTGGCACTTTCATTTCCGAAGGAACGGTGACGCAAAACTTGCGCGGAGTGGCCGTTTTATCCACTGATGCACCAAAAAACTCGCAGTTGAATTTTTCACAACAGACGCACACAATCATGTCAGTTTGACCCAAAACTCATGTTTGGTGGGTTTTTGGGAGTTTCATTTCTCAAGGAACTGTGACGCAAAACTCGCGCGAGATGGCCGTTTTATCCACTGATGCCCCGAAAAACTCGCAATTGAATTTTTCAAAACGGACCCACCCAATCCTCTTAGTTTGTCCCAACACTCATGTTTGGTGGGCTTTTGGCACTTTCATTTTCGAAGGAACGGTGACGCAAAACTCGCGCGGAATGGCCGTTTTATCGACTGATGCACCAAAAACTCGCAGTTGAATTTTTCACAACGGACGCACCAATGATGTCACTTTGACCCAAAACTCACGTTTGGTCGGTTTTTGGCACTGTCATTTCTGAAGGAACTGTGCCGCAAAACTCGTGCAAGATGGCTGTTTTATCCACTGATGCACCGAAAAACTCATAGTTGAATTTTTCGCAAGGGACGCACCCAATCGTGTCACTTTGACCCAAAACTCATGTTTGGTGGGGTTTTGGCACTTTCATTGCCGAAGAAACGGTGCCGCAGAACTCGCGCGGAATGGCCGGTTTATCCACTGATGCCCCGAAAAACTCGCAGTTGAATTTTTCGGAACGGACCCACCCAATCCTCTTAGTTTGTCCCAAAACTCAAGTTTGGTGGGTTTTTGGCACTTTCATTTCCGAAGGAACGGTGACGCAGAACTCGCGCGGAATGGCCGGTTTATCCACTGATGCACCAAAAAAACTCGCAGTTGAATTTTTCGCAACGGACGCTCCCAATCATGTCAGTTTGACCCAAAACTTATGTTTGGTAGGTTTTTGGGAGTTTCATTTCCGAAGGAACGGTGCCGCAAAACTCGCGCGGGATGGCCGTTTTATCCATTGATGCCCCGAAAAACTCGCAGTTGAATTTTTCGGAACGGACCCACCCAATCCTCTTAGTTTGTCCCAAAACTCATGTTTGGTGGGATTTTGGCACTTTCATTTCCGAAGGAATGGTGACGCAAAACACGCGCGGAATGGCCGTTTTATCCACTAATGCACCAAAAAACTCGCAGTTGAATTTTTCACAACGAACGCACCCAATCATGTCAGTTTGACCCAAAACTCATGTTTGGTGGGTTTTTGGGAGTTTCATTTCTGAAGGAACGGTGCCGCAAAACTCGTGCGGGATGGCCGTTTTATCCATTGATGCCCCGAAAAACTCGCAGTTGAATTTTTCAAAACGGACCCACCCAATCCTCTTAGTATGTCCCAAAACTCAAGTTTGGTGGGTTTTTGGCACTTTCATTTTCGAAGGAACGGTGACGCAAAACTCGCGCGGAATGGCCGTTTTATCGACTGATGCACCAAAAAACTCGCAATTGAATTTTTCACAACGGACACACCAATGATGTCACTTTGACCCAAAACTCACGTTTGGTCGGTTTTTGGCACTGTCATTTCTGAAGGAACTGTGCCGCAAAACTCGTGCAAGATGGCTGTTTTATCCACTGATGCACCGAAAAACTAACAGTTGAATTTTTGGCAACGGACGCACCCAATCATGTCACTTTGACCCAAAACTCATGTTTGGTGGGTTTTTGGCACTTTCATTTACGAAGGAACGGTGACGCAGAACCCGCGCGGAATGGCCGGTTTATTCACTGATGCACCAAAAAACTCGCAGTTGAATTTTTCACAACGGACGCACCCAATCATGTCAGTTTGACGCAAAACTCATGTTTGGTGGGTTTTTGGGAGTTTCATTTCGAAAGGAACGGTGCCGCAAAACTCGCGCCGGATGCCCGTTGTATCCACTGATGCCCTGAAAATTTCGCAGTTGAATTTTTCAGAACGGACCCACCCAATCCTCTTAGTTTGTCCCAAAACTCATGTTTGGTGGGTTTTTGGCACTTTCATTTCCGAAGGAACGGTGACGCAAAACTTGCATGGGATGGCCGTTTTATCCACTGATACACCAAAAAACTTGCAGTTGAATTTTTCACAACGACCGCACCCAATCATGTCACTTTGAGCCAAAACTCATGTTTGGTTGGTTTTTGGCACTTTCATTTCCGTAGGAACGGTGCCGCAAAACTCGCGTGGGATGACGGTTTTATCCACTGATGCCCCGAAAAACTCACAGTTGAATTTTTCAAAACGGACCCTCCCAATCCTCTGAGTTTGTCTGAAAACTCATGTTTGGTGGGTTTTTGGCACTTTCATTTCCGAAGGAACGGTGCCGCAAAACTTGCGTGGGATGGCCGTTTTATCCACTAATGCACCAAAAACTCAGAGTTGAATTTTTCACAATGGACGCACCCAATCATGTCACTTTGACCCAAAACTCATGTTTGGTGGATTTTTGGCACTTTCATTTTCGAAGGAACGGTGCCGCAAAACTCGCGCGGGATGGCCGTTTTATCCACTGATGCCCCGAAAAACTCGCAGTTGAATTTTTCAGAACGGACCCACCCAATCCTCTTAGTTTGTCCCAAAACTCATGTTTGGTGGGTTTTTGGCACATTCATTTCCGAAGGAACGGTGCCGCAAAAATCGCGCGGGATGGCCGTTTTATCCATTGATGCCCCGAAAAACTCGCAGTTGAATTTTTCGGAACGGACCCACCCAATCCTCTTAGTTTGTCCCAAAACTCATGTTTGGTGGGTTTTTGGCACTTTCATTTCCGAAGGAACGGTGACGCAAAACTTGCGCGGAGTGGCCGTTTTATCCACTGATGCACCAAAAAACTCGCAGTTGAATTTTTCACAACGGACGCACCCAATCATGTCAGTTTGACCCAAAACTCATGTTTGGTGGGTTTTTGGGAGTTTCATTTCTCAAGGAACGGTGACGCAAAACTCGCGCGGGATGGCCGTTTTATCCACTGATGCCCCGAAAAACTCGCAGTTGAATTTTTCAAAACGGACCCACCCAATCCTCTTAGTTTGTCCCAAAACTCATGTTTGGTGGGCTTTTGGCACTTTCATTTTCGAAGGAACGGTGACGCAAAACTCGCGCGGAATGGCCGTTTTATCGACTGATGCACCAAAAAACTCGCAGTTGAATTTTTCACAACGGACGCACCAATGATGTCACTTTGACCCAAAACTCACGTTTGGTCGGTTTTTGGCACTGTCATTTTTGAAGGAACTGTGCCGCAGAACTCGTGCAAGATGGCTGTTTTATCCACTGATGCACCGAAAAACTCATAGTTGAATTTTTCGCAAGGGACGCACCCAATCGTGTCACTTTGACCCAAAACTCATGTTTGGTGGGGTTTTGGCACTTTCATTGCCGAAGGAACGGTGCCGCAAAACTCGCGCGGGATGGCCGTTTTATCCACTGATGCCCCGAAAAACTCGCAGTTGAATTTTTCGGAACGGACCCACCCAATCCTCTTAGTTTTTCCCAAAACTCTTGTTTGGTGGGTTTTTGGCACTTTCATTTCCGAGGGAACGGTGACGCAGAACTCGCGCGGAATGGCCGGTTTATCCACTGATGCACCAAAAAAACTCGCAGTTGAATTTTTCGCAACGGACGCTCCCAATCATGTCAGTTTGACCCAAAACTTATGTTTGGTAGGTTTTTGGGAGTTTCATTTCTAAAGGAACGGTGCCGCAAAACTCGCGCCGGATGCCCGTTGTATTCACTGATGCCCTGAAAATCTCGCAGTTGAATTTTTCACAACGGACCCACCCAATCCTCTTAGTTTGTCCCAAAACTCATGTTTGGTGGGTTTTTGGCACTTTCATTTCCGAAGGAACGGTGACGCAAAACTCGCGCGGAATGGCCGTTTTATCCACTGATGCACCAAAAAACTCGCAGTTGAATTTTTCACAACGGACGCACCAATGATGTCACTTTGACCCAAAACTCACGTTTGGTCGGTTTTTGGCACTGTCATTTTTGAAGGAACTGTGCCGCAGAACTCCTGCAAGATGGCTGTTTTATCCACTGATGCACCGAAAAACTCATAGTTGAATTTTTCGCAAGGGACGCACCCAATCGTGTCACTTTGACCCAAAACTCATGTTTGGTGGGGTTTTGGCACTTTCATTGCCGAAGGAACGGTGCCGCAAAACTCGCGCGGGATGGCCGTTTTATCCACTGATGCCCCGAAAAACTCGCAGTTGAATTTTTCGGAACGGACCCACCCAATCCTCTTAGTTTTTCCCAAAACTCATGTTTGGTGGGTTTTTGGCACTTTCATTTCCGAGGGAACGGTGACGCAGAACTCGCGCGGAATGGCCGGTTTATCCACTGATGCACCAAAAAAACTCGCAGTTGAATTTTTCGCAACGGACGCTCCCAATCATGTCAGTTTGACCCAAAACTTATGTTTGGTAGGTTTTTGGGAGTTTCATTTTTAAAGGAACGGTGCCGCAAAACTCGCGCCGGATGCCCGTTGTATTCACTGATGCCCTGAAAATCTCGCAGTTGAATTTTTCAGAACGGACCCACCCAATCCTCTTAATTTGTCCCAAAACTCATGTTTGGTGGGTTTTTGGCACTTTCATTTCCGAAGGAACGGTGACGCAAAACTTGCATGGGATGGCCGTTTTATCCACTGATACACCAAAAAACTTGCAGTTGAATTTTTCACAACGACCGCACCCAATCATGTCACTTTGAGCCAAAACTCATGTTTGGTTGGTTTTTGGCACTTTCATTTCCGTAGGAACGGTGCCGCAAAACTCGCGTGGGATGATGGTTTTATCCACTGATGCCCCGAAAAACTCACAGTTGAATTTTTCCAAACGGACCCTCCCAATCCTCTGAGTTTGTCTGAAAACTCATGTTTGGTGGGTTTTTGGCACTTTCATTTCCGAAGGAACGGTGCCGCAAAACTTGCGTGGGATGGCCGTTTTATCCACTAATGCACCAAAAACTCAGAGTTGAATTTTTCACAATGGACGCACCCAATCATGTCACTTTGACCCAAAACTCATGTTTGGTGGATTTTTGGCACTTTCATTTTCGAAGGAACGGTGCCGCAAAACTCGCGCGGGATGGCCGTTTTATCCACTAATGCACAAAAAAACTAACAGTTGAATTTTTCGCAACGGACGCACCCAATCATGTCACTTTGACCCAAAACTCATGTTTGGTGGGTTTTTGGCACTTTCATTTACGAAGGAACGGTGACGCAGAACTCGCGCGGAATGGCCGGTTTATCCACTGATGCACCAAAAAAACTCGCAGTTGAATTTTTCGCAACGGGCGCTCCCAAACATGTCAGTTTGACCCAAAACTTATGTTTGGTAGGTTTTTCGGAGTTTCATTTCCGAAGGAACGGTGCCGCAAAACTCGCGCGGGATGGCCGTTTTATCCATTGATGCCCCGAAAAACTCGCAATTGAATTTTTCGGAACGGACCCACCCAATCCTCTTAGTTTGTCCCAAAACTCATGTTTGGTGGGTTTTTGGCACTTTCATTTCCGAAGGAACGGTGACGCAAAACTTGCATGGGATGGCCGTTTTATCCACTGATACACCAAAAAAACTTGCAGTTGAATTTTTCACAACGGCCGCACCCAATCATGTCACTTTGACCGAAAACTCATGTTTGGTTGGTTTTTGGCATTTTCATTTCCGTAGGAACGGTGCCACAAAACTCGCATGGGATGGCGGTTTTATCCACTGATGCCCCGAAAAACTCACAGTTGAATTTTTCAAAACGGACCCACCCAATCCTCTTAGTTTGTCTGAAAACTCATGTTTGGTGGGTTTTTGGCACTTTCATTTCCGAAGGAACGGTGCCGCAAAACTTGCGTGGGATGGCCGTTTTATCCACTAATGCACCAAAAACTCAGAGTTGAATTTTTCACAATGGACGCACCCAATCATGTCACTTTGACCCAAAACTCATGTTTGGTGGATTTTTGGCACTTTCATTTTCGAAGGAACGGTGCCGCAAAACTCGCGTGGGATGGCCGTTTTATCCACTGATGCCCCGAAAAACTCGCAGTTGAATTTTTCAGAACGGACCCACCCAATCCTCTTAGTTTGTCCCAAAACTCATGTTTGGTGGGTTTTTGGCACATTCATTTCCGAAGGAACGGTGCCGCAAAAATCGCGCGGGATGGCCGTTTTATCCATTGATGCCCCGAAAAACTCGCAGTTGAATTTTTCGGAACGGACCCACCCAATCCTCTTAGTTTGTCCCAAAACTCATGTTTGGTGGGTTTTTGGCACATTCATTTCCGAAGGAACGGTGACGCAAAACTCGCGCGGAATGGCCGTTTTATCCACTGATGCACCAAAAAACTCGCAGTTGAATTTTTCACAACGGACGCACCAATGATGTCACTTTGACCCAAAACTCACGTTTGGTGGGTTTTTGGCACTGTCATTTCTGAAGGTACTGTGCCGCAAAACTCGTGCAAGATGGCTGTTTTATCCACTGATGCACAAAAAAACTAACAGTTGAATTTTTCGCAACGGACGCACCCAATCATGTCACTTTGACCCAAAACTCATGTTTGGTGGGTTTTTGGCACTTTCATTTACGAGGGAACGGTGACGCAGAACTCGCGCGGAATGGCCGGTTTATCCACTGATGCACCAAAAAAACTCGCAGTTGAATTTTTCAAAACGGACCCTCCCAAACATGTCAGTTTGACCCAAAACTTATGTTTGGTAGGTTTTTCGGAGTTTCATTTCCGAAGGAACGGTGCCGCAAAACTCGCGCGGGATGGCCGTTTTATCCATTGATGCCCCGAAAAACTCGCAATTGAATTTTTCGGAACGGACCCACCCAATCCTCTTAGTTTGTCCCAAAACTCATGTTTGGTGGGTTTTTGGCACTTTCATTTCCGAAGGAACGGTGACGCAAAACTTGCATGGGATGGCCGTTTTATCCACTGATACACCAAAAAACTTGCAGTTGAATTTTTCACAACGACCGCACCCAATCATGTCACTTTGAGCCAAAACTCATGTTTGGTTGGTTTTTGGCACTTTCATTTCCGTAGGAACGGTGCCGCAAAACTCGCGTGGGATGACGGTTTTATCCACTGATGCCCCGAAAAACTCACAGTTGAATTTTTCAAAACGGACCCTCCCAATCCTCTGAGTTTGTCTGAAAACTCATGTTTGGTGGGTTTTTGGCACTTTCATTTCCGAAGGAACGGTGCCGCAAAACTTGCGTGGGATGGCCGTTTTATCCACTAATGCACCAAAAACTCAGAGTTGAATTTTTCACAATGGACGCACCCAATCATGTCACTTTGACCCAAAACTCATGTTTGGTGGATTTTTGGCACTTTCATTTTCGAAGGAACGGTGCCGCAAAACTCGCGTGGGATGGCCGTTTTATCCACTGATGCCCCGAAAAACTCGCAGTTGAATTTTTCAGAACGGACCCACCCAATCCTCTTAGTTTGTCCCAAAACTCATGTTTGGTGGGTTTTTGGCACATTCATTTCCGAAGGAATGGTGCCGCAAAAATCGCGCGGGATGGCCGTTTTATCCATTGATGCCCCGAAAAACTCGCAGTTGAATTTTTCGGAACGGACCCACCCAATCCTCTTAGTTTGTCCCAAAACTCATGTTTGGTGGGTTTTTGGCACATTCATTTTCGAAGGAACGGTGACGCAAAACTCGCGCGGAATGGCCGTTTTATCCACTGATGCACCATAAAACTCGCAGTTGAATTTTTCACAACGGACGCACCAATGATGTCACTTTGACCCAAAACTCACGTTTGGTGGGTTTTTGGCACTGTCATTTCTGAAGGTACTGTGCCGCAAAACTCGTGCAAGATGGCTGTTTTATCCACTGATGCACAAAAAAACTAACAGTTGAATTTTTCGCAACGGACGCACCCAATCATGTCACTTTGACCCAAAACTCATGTTTGGTGGGTTTTTGGCACTTTCATTTACGAGGGAACGGTGACGCAGAACTCGCGCGGAATGGCCGGTTTATCCACTGATGCACCAAAAAAACTCGCAGTTGAATTTTTCAAAACGGACCCTCCCAAACATGTCAGTTTGACCCAAAACTTATGTTTGGTAGGTTTTTCGGAGTTTCATTTCCGAAGGAACGGTGCCGCAAAACTCGCGCGGGATGGCCGTTTTATCCATTGATGCCCCGAAAAACTCGCAATTGAATTTTTCGGAACGGACCCACCCAATCCTCTTAGTTTGTCCCAAAACTCATGTTTGGTGGGTTTTTGGCACTTTCATTTCCGAAGGAACGGTGACGCAAAACTTGCATGGGATGGCCGTTTTATCCACTGATACACCAAAAAACTTGCAGTTGAATTTTTCACAACGACCGCACCCAATCATGTCACTTTGAGCCAAAACTCATGTTTGTTTGGTTTTTGGCACTTTCATTTCCGTAGGAACGGTGCCGCAAAACTCGCGTGGGATGACGGTTTTATCCACTGATGCCCCGAAAAACTCACAGTTGAATTTTTCAAAACGGACCCTCCCAATCCTCTGAGTTTGTCTGAAAACTCATGTTTGGTGGGTTTTTGGCACTTTCATTTCCGAAGGAACGGTGCCGCAAAACTTGCGTGGGATGGCCGTTTTATCCACTAATGCACCAAAAACTCAGAGTTGAATTTTTCACAATGGACGCACCCAATCATGTCACTTTGACCCAAAACTCATGTTTGGTGGATTTTTGGCACTTTCATTTTCGAAGGAACGGTGCCGCAAAACTCGCGTGGGATGGCCGTTTTATCCACTGATGCCCCGAAAAACTCGCAGTTGAATTTTTCAGAACGGACCCACCCAATCCTCTTAGTTTGTCCCAAAACTCATGTTTGGTGGGTTTTTGGCACATTCATTTCCGAAGGAATGGTGCCGCAAAAATCGCGCGGGATGGCCGTTTTATCCATTGATGCCCCGAAAAACTCGCAGTTGAATTTTTCGGAACGGACCCACCCAATCCTCTTAGTTTGTCCCAAAACTCATGTTTGGTGGGTTTTTGGCACATTCATTTTCGAAGGAACGGTGACGCAAAACTCGCGCGGAATGGCCGTTTTATCCACTGATGCACCATAAAACTCGCAGTTGAATTTTTCACAACGGACGCACCAATGATGTCACTTTGACCCAAAACTCACGTTTGGTGGGTTTTTGGCACTGTCATTTCTGAAGGTACTGTGCCGCAAAACTCGTGCAAGATGGCTGTTTTATCCACTGATGCACAAAAAAACTAACAGTTGAATTTTTCGCAACGGACGCACCCAATCATGTCACTTTGACCCAAAACTCATGTTTGGTGGGTTTTTGGCACTTTCATTTACGAGGGAACGGTGACGCAGAACTCGCGCGGAATGGCCGGTTTATCCACTGATGCACCAAAAAAACTCGCAGTTGAATTTTTCGCAACGGACGCTCCCAAACATGTCAGTTTGACCCAAAACTTATGTTTGGTAGGTTTTTGGGAGTTTCATTTCCGAAGGAACGGTGCCGCAAAACTCGCGCGGGATGGCCGTTTTATCCATTGATGCCCCGAAAAACTCGCAATTGAATTTTTCGGAACGGACCCACCCAATCCTCTTAGTTTGTCCCAAAACTCATGTTTGGTGGGTTTTTGGCACTTTCATTTCCGAAGGAACGGTGACGCAAAACTTGCATGGGATGGCCGTATTATCCACTGATACACCAAAAAAACTTGCAGTTGAATTTTTCACAACGGACGCACCCAATCATATCACTTTGACCGAAAACTCATGTTTGGTTGGTTTTTGGCATTTTCATTTCCGTAGGAACGGTGCCACAAAACTCGCATGGGATGGCGGTTTTATCCACTGATGCCCCGAAAAACTCACAGTTGAATTTTTCAAAACGGACCCACCCAATCCTCTTAGTTTGTCTGAAAATTCATGTTTGGTGGGTTTTTGGCACTTTCATTTCCGAAGGAACGGTGCCGCAAAACTTGCGTGAGATGGCCGTTTTATCCACTAATGCACCAAAAAACACGCAGTTCATTTTTTCGCAACGGACCCACCCAATCATGTCAGTTTGACCCAAAACTCATGTTTGGTGGGGTTTGGACACTTTCATTTCCGAAGGAACGGTGACGCAAAACTCGTGCAAGATGGTTGTTTTATCCACTGATGCACTGAAAAACTCATAGTTGAATTTTTCGCAATGGACGCACCCAATCATGTCACTCCAAAACTCATGTTTGGTGGATTTTTGGCACTTTCATTTCCGAAGGAACGGTGCCGCAAAACTTGCGTGGGATGGCCGTTTTATCCACTGATGCACCAAAAAACTCGCAGTTGAATTTTTCGCTACGGACGCACCCAATCATGTCAGTTTGACCCAAAACTCACGTTTGGTCGTTTTTTGGCACTGTCATTTCTGAAGGAACTATGCCGCAAAACTCGTGCAAGATGGCTGTTTTATCCACTGATGCACCGAAAAATTCATAGTTGAATTTTTCGCAACAGACGCACCCAATCATGTCACTTTGACCCAAAACTCATGTTTGGTGGGTTTTTGGCACTTTCATTTCCGAAGAAACGGTGCCGCAAAACTTGCGTGGGATGGCCGTTTTATCCACTAATGCTCCAAAAAACACGCAGTTGAATTTTTCGCAACGGACCCACCCAATCATGTCAGTTTGACCCAAAACTCATGTTTGGTGGGGTTTGGGCACTTTCATTTCCGAAGGAACGGTGACGCAAAACTCGTGCAACATGATTGTTTTATCCACTGATGCACTGAAAAACTCATAGTTGAATTTTTCGCAATGGACGCACCCAATCATGTCACTTTGACCCAAAACTCATGTTTGGTGGATTTTTGGCACTTTCATTTCCGTAGGAATGGTGCCGCAAAACTCGCGCGGGATGGCCGTTTTATCCACTGATGCCCCGAAAAACTCACAGTTGAATTTTTCAAAACGGACCCACCCAATCCTCTTAGTTTGTCCCAAAACTCATATTTGGTGGGTTTTTGGCACTTTCATTTCCGAAGGAACGGTGACGCAAAACTCGCGCCGAATGGCCGTTTTATCGACTGATGCACCAAAAAACTCGCAGTTGAATTTTTCACAACGGATGCACCAATGATGTCAGTTTGACCCAAAACTCACGTTTGGTCGGTTTTTGGCACTGTCATTTCTGAAGGAACTGTGCCGCAAAACTCGTGCTAGATGGTTGTTTTATCCACTGATGCACCGAAAAACTCATAGTTGAATTTTTCGCAACGGACGCACCCAATCGTGTCACTTTGACCCAAAACTCATGTTTGGTGGGTTTTTGGCACTTTCGTTTCCGAAGGAACGGTGCTGCAAAACTCGCGTGGGAAGGCCGTTCTATCCACTGATGCCCCCAAAAACTCACAGTTGAATTTTTCCAAATAGACCCACCCAATCCTCTTAGTTTGTCCGAAAACTCATGTTTGGTGGGGTTTTGGTACTTTCATTTCCGAAGCAACGGTGACGCAAAACTTGTGCGGAATGGCCGTTTTATCCACTGATGCACCAAAAAACTCGCAGTTGAATTTTTCACAACGGACGCACCCAATCATGTCAATTTGACCCAAAACGCATGTTTGGTGGGTTTTTGGTACTTTCATTTCCGAAGGAACGGTGCCGCAAAACTCGTGCAAGATGGTTGTTTTATCCATTGATGCACTAAAAAACTCATAGTTGATTTTTTCACAACGGATGCACCCAATCATGTCACTTTGACCCAAAACTCATGTTTGGTGGGTTTTTGGCACTTTCATTTCCGTAGGAACGGTGCCGCAATACTCGCGTGGGATGGCCGTTTTATCCACTGATGCCCCGAAAAACTCGCAGTTGAATTTTTCGAAACGGACCCACCCAATCCTCTTAGTTTGACCCAAAACTCATGTTTGGTGGGTTTTTGGCACTTTCATTTCTGAAGGAACGGTGACGCAAAACTCGCGCGGAATGGCCATTTTATCGACTGATGCACCAAAAAACTCGCAGTTGAATTTTTCACAACGGACGCACAAATGATGTCTCTTTGACCCAAAACTCATGTTTGGTGGGTTTTTGGCACTTTCATTTCCGAAGGAACGGTGCCGCAAAACTTGCGTGGGATGGTCGTTTTATCCACTGATGCAACAAAAAACTCGCAGTTGAATTTTTCGCAACAGACGCACCCAATCATGTCTGTTTGACCCAAAACTCATGTTTGGTGGGTTTTTTGCACTTTCATTTGATGAGGGCATCACCGGTTCAAATATGACCATCTTATCCACTTCTAAACCAAAGGTGCAACCATTCTATATGAGACTTATTATTGATACATTTGATGAATTGGTGCTGCACCAAAAAATGTGTATATTGTCTTTTTCAGAATTACTTGCATGGATGAAGGGAAGGTTTGATTGCATAAGGAAAGTTTGGAAGATCAATGAAGTTGATTGGGGACCAAGTCCAAGTGTTCTTAATGTTCTCCACAAAGTCACCACGTCAGTTTTGGCAAAAGAAAGGAAAGAGTCCAAGTCCAACACGTTTTGGAAGTTGAATTCGGACTGCAGAAAAGTCCCAACTTGTTACGGTCACCACGACTTCATACGGACTCGGATTTGGATGGTTCAGGACTTGATGGAAAGCTTAACAAGTCTACTTTCATTTGGATCCAGCCCCATGTCCGTATCTTCTACACAGCGGCGACAATTTTTCAAATATTACCGAGAGATCTTGCTGTCCAGGGTGCTGCGTCACCATATCTTGGGCTATTGGCCCATGTATCAAGTTGGGTCCATTAAGGACACGTCCTAGGGTTGGAGGACGACCCCAACACCCTCCTGGTCGTCCTCTCCTCCTCTAATACCTCCCCATAGCCGCCACAAACAGATTGGGTTTTGTTTAGATGTAAGTTTAGCTATTGCTACTTCCTGGTAGACGTTTGTGTCGACTAGACCATCCGTTCTACTTGATTTCGGAACCCCACCTTCATGTGTATCAGATTTGAACCTTCATCTCTTATTTTGCAATAGAGTGCTTGTTCTACTTGTTCTTGCTTGTTCTTCGATTGCTTGCAGGAATAACCCTAGTGGTTTGGTTGGTCGTGCATCCACAAGATCGCGAGCAACCGCTGGAATTGGTGTATCGATTGCTAAGGCGCAGCATCCTTGGATGGTTGTAGTCGGGTCGTGAACGTCATTTCAGTCCAAATCGAAGTTATCCCCCGCTTCTCATCGAAAGATCGGGCAAAAACCCTAGCGGGTTCGTATCAACGGTGACGCAAAACTCGCGCGGAATGGCCGTTTTATCGACTGATGCACCAAAAAACTCGCAGTTGAATTTTTCACAACGGACGCACCAATGATGTCACTTTGACCCAAAACTCACGTTTGGTCGGTTTTTGGCACTGTCATTTCTGAAGGAACTGTGCCGCAAAACTCGTGCAAGATGGCTGTTTTATCCACTGATGCACCGAAAAACTCATAGTTGAATTTTTCGCAAGGGACGCACCCAATCGTGTCACTTTGACCCAAAACTCATGTTTGGTGGGGTTTTGGCACTTTCATTGCCGAAGGAACGGTGCCGCAAAACTCGCGCGGGATGGCTGTTTTATCCACTGATGCCCCGAAAAACTCGCAGTTGAATTTTTCAAAACGGACCCACCCAATCCTCTTAGTTTGTCCCAAAACTCTTGTTTGGTGTGTTTTTGGCACTTTCATTTCCGTAGGAACGGTGCCGCAAAACTCGCGTGGGATGGCTGTTTTATCTACTGATGCCCCGAAAAACTCACAGTTGAATTTTTCAAAACGGACCCACCCAATCCTCTTAGTTTGTCCCAAAACTCATGTTTGGTGGGTTTTTGGCACTTTCATTTCCGAAGGAACGGTGACGCAAAACTCGCGCGGAATGGCCGTTTTATCGACTGATGCACCAAAAAACTCGCAGTTGAATTTTTCACAACGGACGCACCAATGATGTCACTTTGACCCAAAACTCACGTTTGGTCGGTTTTTGGCACTGTCATTTCTGAAGGAACTGTGCCGCAAAACTCGTGCAAGATGGCTGTTTTATCCACTGATGCACCGAAAAACTCATAGTTGAATTTTTAGCAACGGACGCACCCAATCGTGTCACTTTGACCCAAAACTCATGTTTGGTGGGGTTTTGGCACTTTCATTGCCGAAGGAACGGTGCCGCAAAACTCGCGCGGGATGGCCGTTTTATCCACTGATGCCCCGAAAAACTCACAGTTGAATTTTTCAAAACGGACCCACCCAATCCTCTTAGTTTGTCCCAAAACTCATGTTTGGTGGATTTTTGGCACTTTCATTTCCGAAGGAACGGTGACGCAAAACTCGCGCGGAATGGCCATTTTATCGACTGATGCACCAAAAAACCCGCAGTTGAATTTTTCACAACGGACGCACCAATGATGTCAGTTTGACCCAAAACTCACGTTTGGTCGGTTTTTGGCACTGTCATTTCTGAAGGAACTGTGCCGCAAAACTCGTGCAAGATGGCTGTTTTATCCACTGATGCACCGAAAAACTCATAGTTGAATTTTTCGCAACGGACGCAACCAATTGTGTCACTTTGACCCAAAACTCATGTTTCGTGGGTTTTTGGCACTTTTATTTCGAAGGAACGGTGCCGCAAAACTCGCGTGGGAAGGCCGTTCTATCCACTGATGCCCCCAAAAACTCACAGTTGAATTTTTCAAAACAGACCCACCCAATCCTCTTAGTTTGTCCGAAAACTCATGTTTGGTGGGGTTTTGGCACTTTCATTTCCGAAGGAACGGTGACGCAAAACTTGCGCGGAGTGGCCGTTTTATCCACTGATGCACCAAAAAACTCGCAGTTGAATTTTTGACAACGGACGCACCCAATCATGTCAGTTTGACCCAAAACTCATGTTTGGTGGGTTTTTGGGAGTTTCATTTCTGAAGGAACGGTGCCGCAAAACTCGCGCGGGATGGCCGTTTTATCCACTGACGCCCCGAAAAACTCGCAGTTGAAGTTTTCAAAATGGACCCACCCAATCGTCTTAGTTTGACCCAAAACTCATGTTTGGTGGGTTTTTGGCACTTTCATTTCTGAAGGAACGGTGACGCAAAACTCGCGCGGAATGGCCATTTTATCGACTGATGCACCAAAAAACTCGCAGTTGAATTTTTCACAACGGACGCACCAATGATGTCACTTTGACCCAAAACTCATGTTTGGTGGGTTTTTGGCACTTTCATTTCCGAAGGAACGGTGCCGCAAAACTTGCGTGGGATGGTCGTTTTATCCACTGATGCACCAAAAAACTCGCAGTTGAATTTTTCCCAACGGACGCACCCAATCATGTCTGTTTGACCCAAAACTCATGTTTGGTGGGTTTTTGGCACTTTCATTTCCGGAGGAACGGTGCCGCAATACTCGCGCGGGATGGCCGTTTTATTCACTGATGCCCCGAAAAACTCGCAGTTGAATTTTTCAAAACGGCCCCAGCCAATCCTCTTAGTTTGTCCCAAAACTCTTGTTTGGTGTGTTTTTGGCACTTTCATTTCTGTAGGAACGGTGCCGCAAAACTCGCGTGGGATGGCCGTTTTATCTACTGATGCCCCGAAAAACTCACAGTTGAATTTTTCAAAACGGACCCACCCAATCCTCTTAGTTTGTCCCAAAACTCATGTTTGGTGGGTTTTTGGCACTTTCATTTCCGAAGGAACGGTGACGCAAAACTCGCGCGGAATGGCCTTTTTATCGACTGATGCACCAAAAAACCCGCAGTTGAATTTTTCACAACGGACGCACCAATGATGTCACTTTGACCCAAAACTCACGTTTGGTCGGTTTTTGGCACTGTCATTTCTGAAGGAACTGTGCCGCAAAACTCGTGCAAGATGGCTGTTTTATCCACTGATGCACCAAAAAACACATAGTTGAATTTTTCGCAACGGACGCACCCAATTGTGTCACTTTGACTCAAAACTCATGTTTCGTGGGTTTTTGGCACTTTTATTTCGAAGGAACGGTGCCGCAAAACTCGCGTGCGAAGGCCGTTCTATCCACTGATGCCCCCAAAAACTAACAGTTGAAATTTTTCAAAACAGACCCACCCAATCCTCTTAGTCTGTCCGAAAACTCATGTTTGGTGGGGTTTGACACTTTCATTTCCGAAGGAACGGTGACGCAAAACTTGCGCGGAATGGCCGTTTTATCCACTGATGCACCAAAAAACTCGCAGTTGAATTTTTGACAACGGACGCACCCAATCATGTCAGTTTGACCCAAAACTCATGTTTGGTGGGGTTTTGGCACTTTCATTTTCGAAGGAACGGTGCCGCAAAACTCGCGCGGGATGGCCGTTTTTTCCACTGATGCCCCGAAAAACTCGCAGTTGAATTTTTCAAAACGGACCCACCCAATCCTCTTAGTTTGTCCCAAAACTCTTGTTTGGTGTGTTTTTGGCACTTTCATTTCCGTAGGAACGGTGCCGCAAAACTCGCGTGGGATGGCCGTTTTATCTACTGATGCCCCGAAAAACTCACAGTTGAATTTTTCAAAACGGACCCACCCAATCCTCTTAGTTTGTCCCAAAACTCATGTTTGGTGGGTTTTTGGCACTTTCATTTCCGAAGGAACGGTGACGCAAAACTCGCGCGGAATGGCCGTTTTATCGACTGATGCACCAAAAAACGCGCAGTTGAATTTTTCACAACGGACGCACCAATGATGTCACTTTGACCCAAAACTCACGTTTGGTCGGTTTTTGGCACTGTCATTTCTGAAGGAACTGTGCCGCAAAACTCGTGCAAGATGGCTGTTTTATCCACTGATGCACCGAAAAACTCATAGTTGAATTTTTCGCAAGGGACGCACCCAATCGTGTCACTTTGACCCAAAACTCATGTTTGGTGGGGTTTTGGCACTTTCATTGCCGAAGGAACGGTGCCGCAAAACTCGCGCGGGATGGCCGTTTTATCCACTGATGCCCCGAAAAACTCGCAGTTGAATTTTTCAAAACGGACCCACCCAATCCTCTTAGTTTGTCCCAAAACTCTTGTTTGGTGTGTTTTTGGCACTTTCATTTCCGTAGGAACGGTGCCGCAAAACTCGCGTGGGATGGCCGTTTTATCTACTGATGCCCCGAAAAACTCCCAGTTGAATTTTTCAAAACGGACCCACCCAATCCTCTTAGTTTGTCCCAAAACTCATGTTTGGTGGGTTTTTGGCACTTTCATTTCCGAAGGAACGGTGACGCAAAACTCGCGCGGAATGGCCGTTTTATCGACTGATGCACCAAAAAACTCGCAGTTGAATTTTTCACAACGGACGCACCAATGATGTCACTTTGCACCAAAACTCACGTTTGGTCGGTTTTTGGCACTGTCATTTCTGAAGGAACTGTGCCGCAAAACTCGTGCAAGATGGCTGTTTTATCCACTGATGCACCGAAAAACTCATATTTGAATTTTTCGCAAGGGACTGACCCAATCGTGTCACTTTGACCCAAAACTCATGTTTGGTGGGGTTTTGGCACTTTCATTGCCGAAGGAACGGTGCCGCAAAACTCGCGCGGGATGGCCGTTTTATCCACTGATGCCCCGAAAAACTCGCAGTTGAATTTTTCAAAACGGACCCACCCAATCCTCTTAGTTTGTCCCAAAACTCTTGTTTGGTGTGTTTTTGGCACTTTCATTTCCGTAGGAACGGTGCCGCAAAACTCGCGTGGGATGGCCGTTTTATCTACTGATGCCCCGAAAAACTCACAGTTGAATTTTTCAAAACGGACCCACCCAGTCCTCTTAGTTTGACCCAAAACTCATGTTTGGTGGGTTTTTGGCACTTTCATTTCCGAAGGAACGGTGCCGCAAAACTCGCGCGGGATGGCCGTTTTATCCACTGATGCCCCGAAAAATTCGCAGTTGAATTTTTCAAAACGGACCCACCCAATCCTCTTAGTTTGACCCAAAACTCATGTTTGGTGGGTTTTTGGCACTTTCATTTCTGAAGGAACGGTGACGCAAAACTCGCGCGGAATGGCCATTTTATCGACTAATGCACCAAAAACCTCGCAGTTTAATTTTTCACAACGGACGCACCAATGATGTCACTTTGACCCAAAACTCATGTTTGGTGGGTTTTTGGCACTTTCATTTCCGAAGGAACGGTGCCGCAAGACTTGCGTGGGATGGTCGTTTTATCCACTGATGCAACAAAAAACTCGCAGTTGAATTTTTCGCAACGGACTCACCCAATCATGTCTGTTTGACCCAAAACTCCTGTTTGGTGGGTTTTTGGCACTTTCATTTCCGAAGGAATGGTGACGCAAAACTCGCGCGGAATGGCTGTTTTATCGACTGATGCACCAAAAAACTCGCAGTTGAATTTTTCACAACGGACGCACCAATGATGTCACTTTGACCCAAAACTCACGTTTGGTCGGTTTTTGGCACTGTCATTTCTGAAGGAACTGTGCCGCAAAACTCGTGCAAGATGGCTGTTTTATCCACTGATGCACCGAAAAACTCATAGTTGAATTTTTAGCAACGGACGCACCCAATCGTGTCACTTTGACCCAAAACTCATGTTTGGTGGGGTTTTGGCACTTTCATTGCCGAAGGAACGGTGCCGCAAAACTCGCGCGGGATGGCCGTTTTATCCACTGATGCCCCGAAAAACTCACAGTTGAATTTTTCAAAACGGACCCACCCAATCCTCTTAGTTTGTCCCAAAACTCATGTTTGGTGGATTTTTGGCACTTTCATTTCCGAAGGAACGGTGACGCAAAACTCGCGCGGAATGGCCATTTTATCGACTGATGCACCAAAAAACCCGCAGTTGAATTTTTCACAACGGACGCACCAATGATGTCAGTTTGACCCAAAACTCACGTTTGGTCGGTTTTTGGCACTGTCATTTCTGAAGGAACTGTGCCGCAAAACTCGTGCAAGATGGCTGTTTTATCCACTGATGCACCGAAAAACTCATAGTTGAATTTTTCGCAACGGACGCAACCAATTGTGTCACTTTGACCCAAAACTCATGTTTCGTGGGTTTTTGGCACTTTTATTTCGAAGGAACGGTGCCGCAAAACTCGCGTGGGAAGGCCGTTCTATCCACTGATGCCCCCAAAAACTCACAGTTGAATTTTTCAAAACAGACCCACCCAATCCTCTTAGTTTGTCCGAAAACTCATGTTTGGTGGGGTTTTGGCACTTTCATTTCCGAAGGAACGGTGACGCAAAACTTGCGCGGAGTGGCCGTTTTATCCACTGATGCACCAAAAAACTCGCAGTTGAATTTTTGACAACGGACGCACCCAATCATGTCAGTTTGACCCAAAACTCATGTTTGGTGGGTTTTTGGGAGTTTCATTTCTGAAGGAACGGTGCCGCAAAACTCGCGCGGGATGGCCGTTTTATCCACTGACGCCCCGAAAAACTCGCAGTTGAAGTTTTCAAAATGGACCCACCCAATCGTCTTAGTTTGACCCAAAACTCATGTTTGGTGGGTTTTTGGCACTTTCATTTCTGAAGGAACGGTGACGCAAAACTCGCGCGGAATGGCCATTTTATCGACTGATGCACCAAAAAACTCGCAGTTGAATTTTTCACAACGGACGCACCAATGATGTCACTTTGACCCAAAACTCATGTTTGGTGGGTTTTTGGCACTTTCATTTCCGAAGGAACGGTGCCGCAAAACTTGCGTGGGATGGTCGTTTTATCCACTGATGCACCAAAAAACTCGCAGTTGAATTTTTCCCAACGGACGCACCCAATCATGTCTGTTTGACCCAAAACTCATGTTTGGTGGGTTTTTGGCACTTTCATTTCCGGAGGAACGGTGCCGCAATACTCGCGCGGGATGGCCGTTTTATTCACTGATGCCCCGAAAAACTCGCAGTTGAATTTTTCAAAACGGCCCCAGCCAATCCTCTTAGTTTGTCCCAAAACTCTTGTTTGGTGTGTTTTTGGCACTTTCATTTCTGTAGGAACGGTGCCGCAAAACTCGCGTGGGATGGCCGTTTTATCTACTGATGCCCCGAAAAACTCACAGTTGAATTTTTCAAAACGGACCCACCCAATCCTCTTAGTTTGTCCCAAAACTCATGTTTGGTGGGTTTTTGGCACTTTCATTTCCGAAGGAACGGTGACGCAAAACTCGCGCGGAATGGCCTTTTTATCGACTGATGCACCAAAAAACCCGCAGTTGAATTTTTCACAACGGACGCACCAATGATGTCACTTTGACCCAAAACTCACGTTTGGTCGGTTTTTGGCACTGTCATTTCTGAAGGAACTGTGCCGCAAAACTCGTGCAAGATGGCTGTTTTATCCACTGATGCACCAAAAAACACATAGTTGAATTTTTCGCAACGGACGCACCCAATTGTGTCACTTTGACTCAAAACTCATGTTTCGTGGGTTTTTGGCACTTTTATTTCGAAGGAACGGTGCCGCAAAACTCGCGTGCGAAGGCCGTTCTATCCACTGATGCCCCCAAAAACTAACAGTTGAAATTTTTCAAAACAGACCCACCCAATCCTCTTAGTCTGTCCGAAAACTCATGTTTGGTGGGGTTTGACACTTTCATTTCCGAAGGAACGGTGACGCAAAACTTGCGCGGAATGGCCGTTTTATCCACTGATGCACCAAAAAACTCGCAGTTGAATTTTTGACAACGGACGCACCCAATCATGTCAGTTTGACCCAAAACTCATGTTTGGTGGGGTTTTGGCACTTTCATTTTCGAAGGAACGGTGCCGCAAAACTCGCGCGGGATGGCCGTTTTTTCCACTGATGCCCCGAAAAACTCGCAGTTGAATTTTTCAAAACGGACCCACCCAATCCTCTTAGTTTGTCCCAAAACTCTTGTTTGGTGTGTTTTTGGCACTTTCATTTCCGTAGGAACGGTGCCGCAAAACTCGCGTGGGATGGCCGTTTTATCTACTGATGCCCCGAAAAACTCACAGTTGAATTTTTCAAAACGGACCCACCCAATCCTCTTAGTTTGTCCCAAAACTCATGTTTGGTGGGTTTTTGGCACTTTCATTTCCGAAGGAACGGTGACGCAAAACTCGCGCGGAATGGCCGTTTTATCGACTGATGCACCAAAAAACGCGCAGTTGAATTTTTCACAACGGACGCACCAATGATGTCACTTTGACCCAAAACTCACGTTTGGTCGGTTTTTGGCACTGTCATTTCTGAAGGAACTGTGCCGCAAAACTCGTGCAAGATGGCTGTTTTATCCACTGATGCACCGAAAAACTCATAGTTGAATTTTTCGCAAGGGACGCACCCAATCGTGTCACTTTGACCCAAAACTCATGTTTGGTGGGGTTTTGGCACTTTCATTGCCGAAGGAACGGTGCCGCAAAACTCGCGCGGGATGGCCGTTTTATCCACTGATGCCCCGAAAAACTCGCAGTTGAATTTTTCAAAACGGACCCACCCAATCCTCTTAGTTTGTCCCAAAACTCTTGTTTGGTATGTTTTTGGCACTTTCATTTCCGTAGGAACGGTGCCGCAAAACTCGCGTGGGATGGCCGTTTTATCTACTGATGCCCCCGAAAAACTCCCAGTTGAATTTTTCAAAACGGACCCACCCAATCCTCTTAGTTTGTCCCAAAACTCATGTTTGGTGGGTTTTTGGCACTTTCATTTCCGAAGGAACGGTGACGCAAAACTCGCGCGGAATGGCCGTTTTATCGACTGATGCACCAAAAAACTCGCAGTTGAATTTTTCACAACGGACGCACCAATGATGTCACTTTGCACCAAAACTCACGTTTGGTCGGTTTTTGGCACTGTCATTTCTGAAGGAACTGTGCCGCAAAACTCGTGCAAGATGGCTGTTTTATCCACTGATGCACCGAAAAACTCATATTTGAATTTTTCGCAAGGGACTGACCCAATCGTGTCACTTTGACCCAAAACTCATGTTTGGTGGGGTTTTGGCACTTTCATTGCCGAAGGAACGGTGCCGCAAAACTCGCGCGGGATGGCCGTTTTATCCACTGATGCCCCGAAAAACTCGCAGTTGAATTTTTCAAAACGGACCCACCCAATCCTCTTAGTTTGTCCCAAAACTCTTGTTTGGTGTGTTTTTGGCACTTTCATTTCCGTAGGAACGGTGCCGCAAAACTCGCGTGGGATGGCCGTTTTATCTACTGATGCCCCGAAAAACTCACAGTTGAATTTTTCAAAACGGACCCACCCAGTCCTCTTAGTTTGACCCAAAACTCATGTTTGGTGGGTTTTTGGCACTTTCATTTCCGAAGGAACGGTGCCGCAAAACTCGCGCGGGATGGCCGTTTTATCCACTGATGCCCCGAAAAATTCGCAGTTGAATTTTTCAAAACGGACCCACCCAATCCTCTTAGTTTGACCCAAAACTCATGTTTGGTGGGTTTTTGGCACTTTCATTTCTGAAGGAACGGTGACGCAAAACTCGCGCGGAATGGCCATTTTATCGACTAATGCACCAAAAACCTCGCAGTTTAATTTTTCACAACGGACGCACCAATGATGTCACTTTGACCCAAAACTCATGTTTGGTGGGTTTTTGGCACTTTCATTTCCGAAGGAACGGTGCCGCAAGACTTGCGTGGGATGGTCGTTTTATCCACTGATGCAACAAAAAACTCGCAGTTGAATTTTTCGCAACGGACTCACCCAATCATGTCTGTTTGACCCAAAACTCCTGTTTGGTGGGTTTTTGGCACTTTCATTTCCGAAGGAATGGTGACGCAAAACTCGCGCGGAATGGCTGTTTTATCGACTGATGCACCAAAAAACTCGCAGTTGAATTTTTCACAACGGACGCACCAATGATGTCACTTTGAGCCAAAACTCATGTTTGGTGGGTTTTTGGCACTTTCATTTCCGAAGGAACGGTGCCGCAAAACTTGTGTGGGATGGTCGTTTTATCCACTGATGCACCAAAAAACTCGCAGTTGAATTTTTCACAACGGACGCACCCAATCATGTCTGTTTGACCCAAAACTCATGTTTGGTGGGTTTTTGGCACTTTCATTTCCGGAGGAACGGTGCCGCAATACTCGCGCGGGATGGCCGTTTTATCCACTGATGCCCCGAAAAACTCGCAGTTGAATTTTTCAAAACGGCCCCAGCCAATCCTCTTAGTTTGTCCCAAAACTCTTGTTTGGTGTGTTTTTGGCACTTTCATTTCCGTAGGAACGGTGCCGCAAAACTCGCGTGGGATGGTCGTTTTATCTACTGATGCCCCGAAAAACTCACAGTTGAATTTTTCAAAATGGACCCACCCAATCCTCTTAGTTTGTCCCAAAACTCATGTTTGGTGGGTTTTTGGCACTTTCATTTCCGAAGGAACGGTGACGCAAAACTCGCGCGGAATGGCCGTTTTATCGACTGATGCACCAAAAAACCCGCAGTTGAATTTTTCACAACGGACGCACCAATGATGTCACTTTGACCCAAAACTCACGTTTGGTCGGTTTTTGGCACTGTCATTTCTGAAGGAACTGTGCCGCAAAACTCGTGCAAGATGGCTTTTTTATCCACTGATGCACCGAAAAACTCATAGTTGAATTTTTCGCAACGGACGCACCCAATTGTGTCACTTTGACCCAAAACTCATGTTTCGTGGGTTTTTGGCACTTTTATTTCGAAGGAACGGTGCCGCAAAACTCGCGTGGGAAGGCCGTTCTATCCACTGATGCCCCCAAAAACTAACAGTTGAATTTTTCAAAACAGACCCACCCAATCCTCTTAGTTTGTCCGAAAACTCATGTTTGGTGGGGTGATGCGAACCCGCTAGGGTTTTTGCCCGATCTTTCGATGAGAAACGGGGATAACTCGATTGGTGGATGGAGATGACGTTCACGGCCCGACTACAGCCCTCAAGACCGCGCCTTAGCAACCGATACACCACGTCCAATGGCCGTCACGATCTTGTGGAGCGCGACAACCAGCCCCTAGGGCTCCCGTCCTGCAAGCAATCGAAGAACTAGCAAGAACGAGGAAACAAGCACTGAATTTGCAAGATGAAATTGAAGGTTTCAAACTGAATCTTAATCAACAATGGGGTTCCGAAGACAAGGAGACGGGCGGCTGATCCTGCACGCGCGCCTACAAGCAAGTAGCTAAGGCTAAACTTGATCTAAACAAAACCCAACCCGACCATGGCGGCTATAGAGGGATATAAGTAGATGGATTGACGACCAAAAGAGTGTTGGGGTCGTCCTCCAACCCTAGGACGCGTCCCTAATGGACCCAACTTGATACATGGGCCATAAGCCCAAAATGAGGTGACGCAGCACCCTGGACAGCAAGACCTGTCGATGGTAATTGGATCATTGCCGCTGCTGCCGAACAGATATTGACGTGAGACTTGATTCATATGAAAGTAAACTTGATAAGCTTTCCAACAAGTCCTGAAGCGCCTGAATCCGAATCCGTATGCAACCGTGGTGGCGGTCACAAGTTGGTGCTTTGCTGCAGTCCGAATCCAGCTAGCGCGAGTCCTTCTCCCTTTCGGTCTTCTCCTTGGTTCCTAATCAAAACAAGAGTGCACGCGTTTCCATTGTCTAAACAAGATGGACAAGAGCTTATCATGGAACTCACTTGATGATTAAGTTGACGAGCACGAGCACGAGTAAGAGGACCAGCTATAGGTTGTGTCGGAGAGGATGTATCGCTGGTGTTGATGTCCTCATCATTCTCCCTTTCTTGCATTTGAGTCGTCCTCGACTCAAGCTCATCTTCCTCACCCAAATAAGGCTTCAAATCTGCAATGTTAAATGTGGGACTAACCCCAAAATCTGCAGGAAGATCAAGCTTATATGCATTCTCGTTAATTCGTTGCAGCACTTTAAAAGGACCATCAGCTCTAGGCGTCAATTTGGATTTTCTCAGTTCTGGAAATCTATCTTTTCGCAAATGCAACCAAACCAAATCCCCAGGTTCCAGAATCAATTGCTTTCTACCTTTATCTCCAGCACATTTGTACTTAGCATTCATGCGCTCTATGTTTTCTTTAGTGGCTTCATGCAATTTTAACATCAATTCAGCACGTTGCTTAGCATCAAAATTCATTTTTTCAGAACTTGGCAAAGGCATTAAATCAATAGGAGCACGTGGCAAGAAGCCATAGACAATCTCGAAAGGACACATTTTTGTAGTAGAATGCAATGAACGATTATAAGCGAACTCAATATGAGGCAAACATTCTTCCCACATCTTAATATTCTTCTTTAAAACAGCCCTTAACATAGTGGATAAAGTTCTATTTACTACTTCAGTTTGACCATCAGTTTGGGGATGACAAGTGGTGGAAAATAAAAGCTTAGTCCCCAATTTAAACCACAAAGTCTTCCAAAAATGACTAAGAAATTTAGCATCACGATCAGAAACAATTGTGTTGGGCACACCATGTAAGCGAACAATTTCTCGAAAGAACAAATCAGCAATATTTGTAGCATCATCAGTTTTATGACATGGTATGAAATGTGCCATCTTAGAAAATCTATCAACAACCACAAACACACTATCACGTCCCCTCCTAGTCCTTGGTAATCCCAACACAAAATCCATAGATATATCCTCCCAAGGAGCATTAGGAACAGGAAGAGGTAGATACAAACCGTGGGGGTTTAACCGTGACTTTGCCTTTTGACATGTTGTGCAACGAGCAACAAACCTCTCCACATCTCTCTTCATCCTTGGCCAAAAGAAATGACCAGCAAGTATGTCCTCGGTCTTCTTTGCTCCAAAATGTCCCATCAAGCCACCTCCATGTGCTTCCTGCAACAACAACAAACGAACAGAGCTAGCTGGAATGCATAGCTTGTTAGCTCTAAACACAAACCCATCACTAACGATGAATTTGTTCCATCCTTTTCCATCTTTACAATGCAGCAACACGTCTCTAAAATCAGCATCGTGAACATATTGGTCCTTAATTGTTTCTAACCCAAAGATCTTATAATCAAGTTGATTCAGCAAAGTATATCTCCGTGACAAAGCATCAGCAATAATATTCTCCTTCCCTTTCTTGTGTTTAATAATATAAGGAAAAGATTCAATAAATTCAACCCATTTTGCATGCCTACGATTCAGTTTTCCTTGACTATGAATATGTTTTAAAGATTCATGATCAGAATGGATAACAAACTCTTTGGGCCACAAATAATGCTGCCATGTCTCTAATGTTCGAACAAGAGCATAGAGTTCTTTATCATAAGTAGAATAATTGAGAACAGGCCCACTCAATTTCTCACTAAAATATGCAATAGGTTTTCCCTCTTGTAACAAAACACCTCCCAGACCAATTCCACTAGCATCACATTCAAGCTCAAAAGTCTTATTAAAATCAGGAAGTTGTAGGAGAGGCGCATGAGTTAACTTATCTTTCAACATGTCGAATGAATTCTCTTGTGTTTTGCCCCACTCAAAAGGCACCCCCTTTTTGGTAAGCTCATTCAATGGTGCAACAATGGTGCTGAAATCCTTCACAAAATGGCGATAGAATCCAGCAAGTCCTAGGAAACTCCGCACCTGGGTGATAGTCTTTGGGACAGGCCATCCCTGTATAGCTTCCACCTTGGCTTGATCAACCTCAATTCCCTGTGGAGTTACAACATAACCAAGAAAACACACTCGATCGGTGCAAAAGGTGCACTTCTCAAGGTTACCAAATAAACGTGCCTCGCGTAGTGCATTAAAAACAGCACGTAAATGATCAAGATGTTCATCCAATGATTTGCTGTAAATTAATATATCATCAAAATATACGACAACAAATTTCCCAATGAAAGCACGCAAAACCTCGTTCATTAATCTCATGAAAGTACTAGGTGCATTAGTTAACCCAAAAGGCATGACTAACCACTCATATAAACCGAACTTAGTTTTGAAAGCAGTTTTCCATTCATCTCCCAATTTCATACGAATCTGGTGGTACCCACTACGTAAATCAACTTTTGAAAACACAACAGCACCACTCAGTTCATCTAGTGATGCGAACCCGCTAGGGTTTTTGCCCGATCTTTCGATGAGAAACGGGGATAACTCGATTGGTGGATGGAGATGACGTTCACGGCCCGACTACAGCCCTCAAGACCGCGCCTTAGCAACCGATACACCACGTCCAATAGCCGTCACGATCTTGTGGAGCGCGACAACCAGCCCCTAGGGCTCCCGTCCTGCAAGCAATCGAAGAACTAGCAAGAACGAGGAAACAAGCACTGAATTTGCAAGATGAAATTGAAGGTTTCAAACTGAATCTTAATCTACAATGGGGTTCCGAAGACAAGGAGACGGGCGGCTGATCCTGCACGCGCGCCTACAAGCAAGTAGCTAAGGCTAAACTTGATCTAAACAAAACCCAAACCGACCATGGCGGCTATAGAGGGATATAAGTAGATGGATTGACGACCAAAAGAGTGTTGGGGTCGTCCTCCAACCCTAGGACGCGTCCCTAATGGACCCAACTTGATACATGGGCCATAAGCCCAAAATGAGGTGACGCAGCACCCTGGACAGCAAGACCTGTCGACGGTAATTGGATCATTGCCGCTGCTGCCGAACAGATATTGACGTGGGACTTGATTCATATGAAAGTAAACTTGATAAGCTTTCCAACAAGTCCTGAAGCGCCTGAATCCGAATCCGTATGCAACCGTGGTGGCGGTCACAAGTTGGCGCTTTGCTGCAGTCCGAATCCGGCTACCGCGAGTCCTTCTCCCTTTCGGTCTTCTCCTCGGTTCCTAATCAAAAGAAGAGTGCACGCGTTTCCATTGTCTAAACAAGATGGACAAGAGCTTATCATGGAACTCACTTGATGATTAAGTTGACGAGCACGAGCACGAGTAAGAGGGCCAGCTATAGGTTGTGTCGGAGAGGATGTATTGCTGGTGTTAATGTCCTCATCATCCTCCCTTTCTTGCATTTGAGTCGTCCTCGACTCAAGCTCATCTTCCTCACCCAAATAAGGCTTCAAATCTGCAATGTTAAATGTGGGACTAACCCCAAAATCTGCAGGAAGATCAAGCTTATATGCATTCTCATTAATTCGTTGCAGCACTTTAAAAGGACCATCAGCTCTAGGCATCAATTTGGATTTTCTCAGTTCTGGAAATCTATCTTTTCGCAAATGCAACCAAACCAAATCCCCAGGTTCCAGAATCAATTGCTTTCTACCTTTATCTCCAGCGCATTTGTACTTAGCATTCATGCGCTCTATGTTTTCTTTAGTGGCTTCATGCAATTTTAACATTAATTCAGCACGTTGCTTAGCATCAAAATTCTTTTTTTCAGAACTTGGCAAAGGCATTAAATCAATAGGAGCACGTGGCAAGAAGCCATAGACAATCTCAAAAGGACACATTTTTGTAGTAGAATGCAATGAACGATTATAAGCGAACTCAATATGAGGTAAACATTCTTCCCACATCTTAATATTCTTCTTTAAAACAGCCCTTAACATAGTGGATAAAGTTCTATTCACAACTTCAGTTTGACCATCAGTTTGGGGATGACAAGTGGTGGAAAATAAAAGCTTAGTCCCCAATTTAAACCACAAAGTCTTCCAAAAATGACTAAGAAATTTAGCATCACGATCAGAAACAATTGTGTTGGGCACACCATGTAAGCGAACAATTTCTCGAAAGAACAAATCAGCAATATTTGTAGCATCATCAGTTTTATGACATGGTATGAAATGTGCCATCTTAGAAAATCTATCAACAACCACAAACACACTATCACGTCCCCTCCTAGTCCTTGGTAAACCCAACACAAAATCCATAGATATATCCTCCCAAGGAGCATTAGGAACAGGAAGAGGTAGATACAAACCGTGGGGATTTAACCGTGACTTTGCCTTTTGACATGTTGTGCAACGAGCAACAAACCTCTCCACATCTCTCTTCATCCTTGGCCAAAAGAAATGACCAGCAAGTATGTCCTCGGTCTTCTTTGCTCCAAAATGTCCCATCAAGCCACCTCCATGTGCTTCCTGCAACAACAACAAACGAACAGAGCTAGCTGGAATGCATAGCTTGTTAGCTCTAAACACAAACCCATCACTAACGATGAATTTGTTCCATCCTTTTCCATCTTTACAATGCAGCAACACGTCTCTAAAATCAGCATCGTGAACATATTGGTCCTTAATTGTTTCTAACCCAAAGATCTTATAATCAAGTTGATTCAGCAAAGTATATCTCCGTGACAAAGCATCAGCAATAATATTCTCCTTCCCTTTCTTGTGTTTAATAATATAAGGAAAAGATTCAATAAATTCAACCCATTTTGCATGCCTACGATTCAGTTTTCCTTGACTACGAATATGTTTTAAAGATTCATGATCAGAATGGATAACAAACTCTTTGGGCCACAAATAATGCTGCCATGTCTCTAATGTTCGAACAAGAGCATAGAGTTCTTTATCATAAGTAGAATAATTGAGAACAGGCCCACTCAATTTCTCACTAAAATATGCAATAGGCTTTCCCTCTTGTAACAAAACACCTCCCAGACCAATTCCACTAGCATCACATTCAAGCTCAAAAGTCTTATTAAAATCAGGAAGTTGTAGGAGAGGCGCGTGAGTTAACTTATCTTTCAACATGTCGAATGAATTCTCTTGTGTTTTGCCCCACTCAAAAGGCACCCCCTTCTTGGTAAGCTCATTCAATGGTGCAGCAATGGTGCTGAAATCCTTCACAAAACGGCGATAGAATCCAGCAAGTCCTAGGAAACTCCGCACCTGGGTGATAGTCTTTGGGACAGGCCATCCCTGTATAGCTTCCACCTTGGCTTGATCAACCTCAATTCCCTGTGGAGTTACAACATAACCAAGAAAAGACACTCGATCGGTGCAAAAGGTGCACTTCTCAAGGTTACCAAATAAGCGTGCCTCGCGTAGTGCATTAAAAACAGCACGTAAATGATCAAGATGTTCATCCAATAATTTGCTGTAAATTAATATATCATCAAAATATACGACAACAAATTTCCCAATGAAAGCACGCAAAACCTCGTTCATTAATCTCATGAAAGTACTAGGTGCATTAGTTAACCCAAAAGGCATGACTAACCACTCATATAAACCGAACTTAGTTTTGAAAGCAGTTTTCCATTCATCTCCCAATTTCATACGAATCTGGTGGTAGCCACTACGTAAATCAACTTTTGAAAACACAACAGCACCACTCAGTTCATCTAGCATATCATCTAATCGTGGAATAGGGTGTCGATATCGAATGGTGATATTATTAATAGCTCTACAATCAACACACATACGCCATGTTCCATCTTTCTTAGGCACTAAAATTACTGGAACAGCACAAGGGCTAAGGGATTCTCGCACATAACCTTTGTCCAGTAGTTCTTGCACTTGTCGCTGAATTTCCTTTGTTTCTTCCGGGTTTGTCCTGTATGGCGCACGGTTTGGCAAAGATGCACCAGGAATAAGATCAATTTGGTGCTCAATCCCGCGTAGTGGTGGCAGCCCCGCTGGTACCGCACTTGGAAACACATCGGAATACTCCTGCAAAACGTTAGCAACAGCAGGGGGCAAAGAACATTGCATATCCTCAATTGAAATCAAAGCATCCTTGCATATCAAAGCATAAGCAACAGAAGTGGATGCATTGAACTCATTAATATCTGATTTGGTAGCTATCATACAACGTCCTTTCAGTTTTATCTCATCTTTGTTACCAATTACAGATTTATCATTTTTATTGCTCTCGCTCTTTGCTTTAGTAGCCCTTGCAACATCAGTTTGCATAATAGTTTCAGGGGACATAGGATGCAGCACAATTTTGCGATCATGGTATAGAAAAGAATACTGATTTGATCTACCATGATGCATAGAATCTCTATCAAATTGCCAAGGTCTACCTAGCAGAATGTTACAAGCTTGCATAGGCACAACATCACATTCAACAATATCTTTGTAGGATCCGATGGAAAAATTGATTCTCACAAGTCTAGTTACCTTTGCCTTACCACTGTTGTTCAGCCATTGGATGTAGTAGGGATGCGGGTGTGGTTTGGTGTTGAGGGCAAGTTTCTGCACCATATCGCTGCTTGCCAAGTTGTTGCAGCTACCTCCATCAATGATCATGCGGCAGGAACGCTCTTTGATGACACACTTTGTTTGGAATAAAATATGTCGCTGATTTTGCTCCGCCTTCTCCATTTGTGCACTAAGCACTCGCTGCACGATCAAGCTTTCATAGTGGTCCGCTTCACCTGCATTAATATGTTCTTCTATTTGTTCTTCATTACCTGCATGGTCAGTCGCAAGCAGTGCAAGCGTGTCTTCATCAAAATCACTAGCAGATGAGCACTCACCATCATCTTTGACAATCATAACTCGCTTGTTTGGACAATCACGCATCATGTGTCCATATCCCTTGCACCGGTGACATTGTATGTTGCTTGTTCTACCCGTCGATGCCACGGATGAAGTACTCACAGCAGGCTTTTGCATCGTCTTTGCAACTGAATTTGTGGGAGCAGCTCGAGTCTTGTCACTAGATGATGGAGTAGACATACGTGTAGATGGAGTTGTAGTCATGCGTTGCTGCCATGAATTAGCCTTCCCTGCAGAAATATTAGTCCTTGCGCTAGCACGTCGTCCCTGCACTTCCCTTTCAGCTTTACAAGCAAGATGAAACAAACGGGTTACACTATTGTATTCCTTGTAAGCGAGGATGTCCTGAATTTCCCGATTTAACCCACCCAAAAATCTAGCCATAGCCGGTTCCTCATCCTCCTCTAGGTTACAACGCAACATACCCGTTTGTAATTCCTGATAATATTCTTCTACACTTTTAGCACCTTGTCTCAATTGCTGCAACTTATTTATCATATCACGGGCATAGTAAGATGGAACAAATCTAGCTCTCATGGCTCGTTTCAGCGCATCCCAAGTTCTAGGTAAGTTATTAGGATTTTTCTTGCCATATTCTATCCACCAAACAGAAGCAAAATCTGTAAACTCACTAGTAGCAGCCCTAACACGTGTAGTCTCAGGAAATTCATGACATGCAAACTTTTGATCAACAGCAATCTCCCAAGTAATGTAGGCATCAGGGTCATATTTACCATCAAAAGGAGGTATCTTAAATTTAATCTTACTGAAAGCATCATCATTATTGTGTACCTCGCGTCGGCGGTTGCCACCCATACCTCTACGGTTGTGACGTAGGCGTCGTCGATCACGAGCGTCTTGATCATCATGCTCAGTATCAGCAGTGTAGTCATCTTCATGACTACCGTGCTCTCGATCTCCCTCCTTTTCTTCTTTATGCTTCTCTTTATCTTCGGTGTGGAAGTCATCAAATCGCCTTAGGAGAGCAGCAAGGCTTTTGTCCACACTAGCAACGGATTCCTCCAAACTTGTAAGCTTGTTGTTTGTGGCCATCTGCGTAGCCTCCAACTGCCCCAGCTTTTCATTTGTCACCTGCAAGTCATTATCAAGTCCCTCTGTGTGCAGCTTCACTTTCCTTTCAAAATGCTGTATGATGCCCTTAGTGCGAGGTGTATGTAGTGTTTCGTTGTCATCATCTCCCCCTGTCATGGTTCAAAAACAAAGACAACAAGAAAGGCAAGTGAAGAAATAAAAGCCCTACAACTACTAGGATGTAGCTACAGCAAGTCTCTCACACTCAACTTGTTACACAAGTTCTTACCAATTCTTACCTTGCTTGACAGGAGGGGTCGTCTACCAACAAGTCTTCAGCAATGGATGAAGTGTATCGGTGCTGCGGCACAAGACCTGTCAAGCTGTAGAGTATGTGGAGCTATAGGTGGGCTGAAACAAGGAACGAACTAGCAGCACGTTAGTTATAAAGGCGAGCTGAATAAACGTTCGACGACGGTACTGTGCTGGTCCTAGGCTAGACCGTGCTAGAGACGCGAGCCTGGACACAAAGGAAAACCACAGCACACCCCTGAAAACAAGGTGGAACAAACCTAAAATCAATATGAAAAACAGCCCCTTTTCTTTTGACTCTTTTCTCTTTTTTTTTCTTTTCTTTTCTTTTTTTTTTTGGGCAACCTCAAAAACTGATTATATGAACAAAAGAATACAAAGGAGCAATTCGGTACACACACTTTTTCCGAAAGTACAGGGGTATTCCGGTAAGAAGAAGACGGAGTTATCTTTCTCTCTCTCTCTCTCTCTCTCTAGAGTAAGGCCGAACAAGTATGGAGTTATCTTTCTTTTGGAATCACAGAAGGACTCACGTAGACGGAGTTCAGGATATATTAACAAGCGGACTCCATGTTCTACTCGGTTTCCACTCAGAACCAACCACAAACGGATTCCACCTATTGCCGAGTTCTACTCGGTTTCCTTTTTTTTATCACGTTGGTGGAACTCAGATTGGAACTCAACTCGATCCGGACCAAGACCACAGACAGTTCAATTCCGACTTCACAACAGATTCGACAGAGAGAAGATATGGTAATACTCGGCTGTGTATAGATGGTGACAAGAACTCGAAACTCTAAAGGACTAGACACTAAGACCAGCAACTCGACACAAACCGAAGCAACGCAAATTCAACAAGCCCTAACTAAACGGTACTAGCCAAGGCACAAAGGTTTAATAGGATTATGGAAAAACTAATCTACTATATTTTTTTTGGCTTTTCTGGACTATAGGAAATTAATTAAAAACAGCAATGGATTAGAAGTCTCTCACCGAAGAACCTTGCTCTGATTACCAACTGATGCGAACCCGCTAGGGTTTTTGCCCGATCTTTCGATGAGAAACGGGGATAACTCGATTGGTGGATGGAGATGACGTTCACGGCCCGACTACAGCCCTCAAGACCGCGCCTTAGCAACCGATACACCACGTCCAATAGCCGTCACGATCTTGTGGAGCGCGACAACCAGCCCCTAGGGCTCCCGTCCTGCAAGCAATCGAAGAACTAGCAAGAACGAGGAAACAAGCACTGAATTTGCAAGATGAAATTGAAGGTTTCAAACTGAATCTTAATCTACAATGGGGTTCCGAAGACAAGGAGACGGGCGGCTGATCCTGCACGCGCGCCTACAAGCAAGTAGCTAAGGCTAAACTTGATCTAAACAAAACCCAAACCGACCATGGCGGCTATAGAGGGATATAAGTAGATGGATTGACGACCAAAAGAGTGTTGGGGTCGTCCTCCAACCCTAGGACGCGTCCCTAATGGACCCAACTTGATACATGGGCCATAAGCCCAAAATGAGGTGACGCAGCACCCTGGACAGCAAGACCTGTCGACGGTAATTGGATCATTGCCGCTGCTGCCGAACAGATATTGACGTGGGACTTGATTCATATGAAAGTAAACTTGATAAGCTTTCCAACAAGTCCTGAAGCGCCTGAATCCGAATCCGTATGCAACCGTGGTGGCGGTCACAAGTTGGCGCTTTGCTGCAGTCCGAATCCGGCTACCGCGAGTCCTTCTCCCTTTCGGTCTTCTCCTCGGTTCCTAATCAAAAGAAGAGTGCACGCGTTTCCATTGTCTAAACAAGATGGACAAGAGCTTATCATGGAACTCACTTGATGATTAAGTTGACGAGCACGAGCACGAGTAAGAGGGCCAGCTATAGGTTGTGTCGGAGAGGATGTATTGCTGGTGTTAATGTCCTCATCATCTAGCATATCATCTAATCGTGGAATAGGGTGTCAATATCGAATGGTGATATTATTAATAGCTCTACAATCAACACACATACGCCATGTTCCATCTTTCTTAGGCACTAAAATTACTGGAACAGCACAAGGGCTAAGGGATTCTCGCACATAACCTTTGTCCAGTAGTTCTTGCACTTGTCGCTGAATTTCCTTTGTTTCTTCCGGGTTTGTCCTGTATGGCGCACGGTTTGGCAAAGACGCACCAGGAATAAGATCAATTTGGTGCTCAATCCCGCGTAATGGTGGCAACCCCGCTGGTACCGCACTTGGAAACACATCGGAATACTCCTGCAAAACGTTAGCAACAGCAGGGGGCAAAGAACATTGCATATCCTCAATTGAAATCAAAGCATCCTTGCATATCAAAGCATAAGCAACAGAAGTGGATGCATTGAACTCATTAATATCTGATTTGGTAGCTATCATACAACGTCCTTTCAGTTTTATCTCATCTTTGTTACCAATTACAGATTTATCATTTTTACTGCTCTCGCCAATTGATGCGAACCCGCTAGGGTTTTTGCCCGATCTTTCGATGAGAAGCGGGGGATAACTTCGATTTGGACTGAAATGACGTTCACGACCCGACTACAACCATCCAAGGATGCTGCGCCTTAGCAATCGATACACCAATTCCAGCGGTTGCTCGCGATCTTGTGGATGCACGACCAACCAAACCACTAGGGTTATTCCTGCAAGCAATCGAAGAACAAGCAAGAACAAGTAGAACAAGCACTCTATTGCAAAATAAGAGATGAAGGTTCAAATCTGATACACATGAAGGTGGGGTTCCGAAATCAAGTAGAACGGATGGTCTAGTCGACACAAACGTCTACCAGGAAGTAGCAATGGCTAAACTTACATCTAAACAAAACCCAATCTGTTTGTGGCGGCTATGGGGAGGTATTAGAGGAGGAGAGGACGACCAGAAGGGTGTTGGGGTCGTCCTCCAACCCTAGGACGTGTCCTTAATGGACCCAACTTGATACATGGGCCAATAGCCCAAGATATGGTGACGCAGCACCCTGGACAGCAAGATCTCTCAGTAATATTTGGATAATTGTCGCCGCTGTGTAGAAGATACGGACATGGGGCTGAATCCAAATGAAAGTAGACTTGTTAAGCTTTCCATCAAGTCCTGAACCATCCAAATCCGAGTCCGTATGAAGTCGTGGTGACCGTAACAAGTTGGGACTTTTCTGCAGTCCGAATTCAACTTCCAAAACGTGTTGGACTTGGACTCTTTCCTTTCTTTTGCCAAAACTGACGTGGTGACTTTGTGGAGAACATTAAGAACACTTGGACTTGGTCCCCAATCAACTTCATTGATCTTCCAAGCTTTCCTTATGCAATCAAACCTTCCCTTGATCCATGCATGTAATTCTGAAAATGACAATACACATATTTTATGGTGCAGCACCCATTCATCAAATGTATCAATAATAAGTCTCATATAGAATGGTTGCACCTTTGGTTTAGAAGTTGATAAGATACTCATATATGAATCGGTGATGTCCTCATCATTCTCCCTTTCTTGGCTGCAAGTCGTCCTCGACTTGCTCCAGTGGTATTCAAATGTGGTTATATTGATATCAGAAAACCGAAGGACGACCATGTTGCATGTCAACAACAAACAATACTTCCCTTCTTTAGGATAGCCCTGTTGCATATAAGAAAAACTAGGGATACTTTGTAGGACATTATTAGTGTTAGTGCATCCCTCGATTTGATTATGGTATTGTAGCTCCAAAGTAGATTTTATATTAGAGCTAATATAAATTTTATGCACCAAATAATTTCTGTTGCTATCATATTTGCCAATTGCATAAAGTGAACAATGATTAAAGCTTGGCAAAATACATTTCATAGATATATCATTCTCCAAACTATTCAGGTCACAAAGAAAACCAAATTTGATATAACCTAAACAATTTAAAGATGATATGATATTCAGCTCCTCTTTCTCACTAGCAATGCGACAAACTCTCCTTACTTCAGCATGCATGTCGTTAAGAATAGAATTATCATATCCAAGCACTAGTCGTGTTGTAGATATAAGTGAAGCATGATCATACTCACATGGAGTGATTGCAGCATCATATGTGTTGCTTTTCTCGCTCTCCTCTGACATGGTGGGTGTTGCACAAAAAGTCTTTTCCAACTTTTGTAGTGGGTGTAGCTGCTCAAATGGCTCAATGCATTCAATAGTATTGCTCTCATCCTCCTGCAAAATGTTATGGACAGCAAGGGGAAAAAGAGGGTGCTCTATCTCTAGTCGTGGTGATGAAGTTAGAGAAGAAGTATCACACAACTCTTCTTTGTCACAAGGTACAACAAGCAAATCATGTTGTGACAAAGGCATATCATCAACAAGTTCCACTATATTTTGCTCCCTTTCAACATTTAATGTAGATAATTGCTGGCTATAATGTGTCATACCATTCTTGCAAGTATTCAAAGCTGAAAGAATCTGATTTTCAACTTTACAAGCAAGACAAAACAAGCAAGATATATGATTATATGTTTCACTGATGAGCAAAGTTTGAATTTCGGAATTGAGCCCTTTCATGAACCTACTCATAATATCTTCCATGCATTCATCCAAGCCACCAAACAGGATACAAATTTTAAAATCATGATAGTATTGTCTCACGGTCCTACTACCCTGTTTTAAATCCTCTAGTTTGGTAAGCAAGTAATCAGCATAATATGCAGGAACATATACACCTCTAAAATGCATTTTGAAGTCTTTCCATGTTTGCGGAACAATGTCATGCCTACAAAGATATTTCCATTCATACAAAGCATCCTTAGTTAAAGCACTAGAGGCAGCAAAAACCATTTGTTTCTCTGACAAATCATACTCAACAAATTCCTTATCTACAGCTAGCTCCCATTCAATATATGCATGAGGATCATAGTTTCCTTCAAAGTAAGGTATTGCAGATTTTATTGTATCAAGTAAACATTGCAAACCTCATGAGTGCCAAGCTTGTTACCATCCATTTGTTATGCAAATTGCGAATACACAACCTGAGTAAGGCCATGCTTATTTTCCATGTGAATCCCTGCCATGATTAGAAGAAAACCAAAAACATCCACAATAATATCTATGCTCCAATCAACTACTAGGATGTGGTTTTTGTAATTATAATTCTCTCACTCTCAACCTGTTCAAACGAGCTCTTACCAGTTCTTACGAAGCCAAACAAGAGGTGGCAGCAACCAACAAGTCGGAAACCTTAGAAAATAGTATATCGATACCGCAGCAACAACACCTTTGAAGTTGTAGTTGGATATGTGGAGCTGTAGGAAGGCTGAAATTAATGTGCAAGGAAGTACTAGCACCACATTAGTCACAAAGCGAGTTGAGAAAACGTTCAGCGGTGGTACCGTGCTGGTCCTAGGCTAGACCGTGCTAGAGACGCGAGCCTAGACACAAACAAAGTCACGGTACAATAGGAAACAAAAAAGAACAAGAACAGCAAGTTATCACTCCCTTTTTCTCTTCCTCCTCACTTTTTTTGCCTCTTTCTCTTTCTTTTTTCTTTTCTTTTCTTTCTGATTTTTCTTCTTCTTTTCTTTTACTTTGCACAACTAGAACAAATCTGAATTTTGACAAATCAGATTTTAAAAGAAACGACTTACAATCTATTTTTCTTTCTTTTCAGGTAGTAACAAGAATAGAGCTAGCAACTCAGATTTTTAAATGTGCCCAAAACAGATTTTTTTGATGTAAAAAAAAATGGTGATGGATATGGTGCAGCGAACACGTATATGATAGTAATGATTGCAATGGAGATGTAAAAGGTGTAGTGGATATGTATATGATGGTGGTGATGGTGGCAGCGAAGATGGATATGATTGATAGTGACCGAAACGTGACAAGAACTCGAAACTCTAAAAGCCTAACTCTAAGACCAGCAACTTGACTCAACCGATGTAAACCAAACTCAACAAGCCCTAACTAAGAAGTACCAGCAAAGGCTCAAAAAGATTTATAGGATTATGGAAAAAAACTAATCTACTATTTTTTGGCTTTTTTGGACTATAGGAAAAATAAAACAACGAAGGATTGGAAATCTCTCACCGATAAACCTCGCTCTGATACCAACTGATGCGAACCCGCTAGGGTTTTTGCCCGATCTTTCGATGAGAAACGGGGATAACTCGATTGGTGGATGGAGATGACGTTCACGGCCCGACTACAGCCCTCAAGACCGCGCCTTAGCAACCGATACACCACGTCCAATAGCCGTCACGATCTTGTGGAGCGCGACAACCAGCCCCTAGGGCTCCCGTCCTGCAAGCAATCGAAGAACTAGCAAGAACGAGGAAACAAGCACTGAATTTGCAAGATGAAATTGAAGGTTTCAAACTGAATCTTAATCAACAATGGGGTTCCGAAGACAAGGAGACGGGCGGCTGATCCTGCACGCGCGCCTACAAGCAAGTAGCTAAGGCTAAACTTGATCTAAACAAAACCCAACCCGACCATGGCGGCTATAGAGGGATATAAGTAGATGGATTGACGACCAAAAGAGTGTTGGGGTCGTCCTCCAACCCTAGGTCGCGTCCCTAATGGACCCAACTTGATACATGGGCCATAAGCCCAAAATGAGGTGACGCAGCACCCTGGACAGCAAGACCTGTCGATGGTAATTGGATCATTGCCGCTGCTGCCGAACATATATTGACGTGAGACTTGATTCATATGAAAGTAAACTTGATAAGCTTTCCAACAAGTCCTGAAGCGCCTGAATCCGAATCCGTATGCAACCGTGGTGGCGGTCACAAGTTGGTGCTTTGCTGCAGTCCGAATCCAGCTAGCGCGAGTCCTTCTCCCTTTCGGTCTTCTCCTTGGTTCCTAATCAAAACAAGAGTGCACGCGTTTCCATTGTCTAAACAAGATGGACAAGAGCTTATCATGGAACTCACTTGATGATTAAGTTGACGAGCACGAGCACGAGTAAGAGGACCAGCTATAGGTTGTGTCGGAGAGGATGTATCGCTGGTGTTGATGTCCTCATCATGGGGTTTTGGCACTTTCATTTCCGAAGGAACGGTGACGCAAAACTTGCGCGGAATGGCCGTTTTATCCACTGATGCACCAAAAAACTCGCAGTTGAATTTTTGACAACGGACGCACCCAATCATGTCAGTTTGACCCAAAACTCATGTTTGGTGGGGTTTTGGCACTTTCATTTCCGAAGGAACGGTGCCGCAAAACTCGCGCGGGATGGCCGTTTTATCCACTGATGCCCCGAAAAACTCGCAGTTGAATTTTTCAAAACGGACCCACCCAATCCTCTTAGTTTGTCCCAAAACTCTTGTTTGGTGTGTTTTTGGCACTTTCATTTCCGTAGGAACGGTGCCGCAAAACTCGCGTGGGATGGCCGTTTTATCTACTAATGCCCCGAAAAACTCACAGTTAAATTTTTCAAAACGGACCCACCCAATCCTCTTAGTTTGTCCCAAAACTCATGTTTGGTGGGTTTTTGGCACTTTCATTTCCGAAGGAACGGTGACGCAAAACTCGCGCGGAATGGCCGTTTTATCGACTGATGCACCAAAAAACTCGCAGTTGAAGTTTTCACAACGGACGCACCAATGATGTCACTTTGACCCAAAACTCACGTTTGGTCGGTTTTTGGCACTGTCATTTCTGAAGGAACTGTGCCGCAAAACTCGTGCAAGATGGCTGTTTTATCCACTGATGCACCGAAAAACTCATAGTTGAATTTTTCGCAAGGGACGCACCCAATCGTGTCACTTTGACCCAAAACTCATGTTTGGTGGGGTTTTGGCACTTTCATTGCCGAAGGAACGGTGCCGCAAAACTCGCGCGGGATGGCCGTTTTATCCACTGATGCCCGGAAAAACTCGCAGTTGAATTTTTCAAAACGGACCCACCCAATCCTCTTAGTTTGTCCCAAAACTCTTGTTTGGTGTGTTTTTGGCACTTTCATTTCCGTAGGAACGGTGCCGCAAAACTCGCGTGGGATGGCCGTTTTATCTACTGATGCCCCGAAAAACTCACAGTTGAAATTTTCAAAACGGACCCACCCAATCCTCTTAGTTTGTCCCAAAACTCATGTTTGGTGGGTTTTTGGCACTTTCATTTCCGAAGGAACGGTGACGCAAAACTCGCGCGGAATGGCCGTTTTATCGACTGATGCACCAAAAAACCCGCAGTTGAATCACAACGGACGCACCAATGATGTCACTTTGACCCAAAACTCACGTTTGGTCGGTTTTTGGCACTGTCATTTCTGAAGGAACTGTGCTGCAAAACTCGTGCAAGATGGCTATTTTATCCACTGATGCACCGAAAAACTCATAGTTGAATTTTTCGCAACGGACGCACCCAATCGTGTCACTTTGACCCAAAAGTCATGTTTGGTGGGTTTTGGGCACTTTTATTTCGAAGGAACGGTGCCGCAAAACTCGCGTGGGAAGGCCGTTCTATCCACTGATGCCCCCAAAAACTCACAGTTGAATTTTTCAAAACAGACCCACCCAATCCTCTAAGTTTGTCCCAAAACTCATGTTTGGTGGGGTTTTGGCACTTTCATTTCCGAAGGAACGGTGACACAAAACTCGCGCGGAATGGCCGTTTTATCGACTGATGCACCAAAAAACTCGCAGTTGAATTTTTCACAACGGACGCACCAATGATGTCACTTTGACCCAAAACTCGCGTTTGGTCGGTTTTTGGCACTGTCATTTCTGAAGGAACTGTGCCGCAAAACTCGTGCAAGATGGCTGTTTTATCCACTGATGCACCGAAAAACTCATAGTTGAATTTTTCGCAACGGACGCACCCAATCGTGTCACTTTGACCCAAAACTCATGTTTGGTGGGGTTTTGGCACTTTCATTGCCGAAGGAACGGTGCCGCAAAACTCGCGCGGGATGGCTGTTTTATCCACTGATGCCCCGAAAAACTCGCAGTTGAATTTTTCAAAACGGACCCACGCAATCCTCTTAGTTTGTCCCAAAACTCTTGTTTGGTGTGTTTTTGGCACTTTCATTTCCGTAGGAACGGTGCCGCAAAACTCGCGTGGGATGGCCGTTTTGTCTACTGATGCCCCGAAAAACTCACAGTTGAATTTTTCAAAACGGACCCACCCAATCCTCTTAGTTTGTCCCAAAACTCATGTTTGGTGGGTTTTTGGCACTTTCATTTCCGAAGGAACGGTGACGCAAAACTCGCGCGGAATGGCCGTTTTATCGACTGATGCACCAAAAAACTCGCAGTTGAATTTTTCACAACGGACGCACTAATGATGTCACTTTGACCCAAAACTCACGTTTGGTCGGTTTTTGGCACTGTCATTTCTGAAGGAACTGTGCCGCAAAACTCGTGCAAGATGGCTGTTTTATCCACTGATGCACCGAAAAACTCATAGTTGAATTTTTCGCAACGGACCCACCCAATCATGTCTGTTTGACCCAAAACTCATGTTTGGTGGGTTTTTGGCACTTTCATTTCCGAAGGAACGGTGACGCAAAACTCGCGCGGAATGGCCGTTTTATCGACTGATGCACCAAAAAACTCGCAGTTGAATTTTTCACAACGGACGCACCAATGATGTCACTTTGACCCAAAACTCATGTTTGGTGGGTTTTTGGAACTTTCATTTCCGAAGGAACGGTGCCGCAAAACTTGCGTGGGATGGTCGTTTTATCCACTGATGCACCAAAAAACTCGCAGTTGAATTTTTCGCAACGGACGCACCCAATCATGTCTGTTTGACCCAAAACTCATGTTTGGTGGGTTTTTGGCACTTTCATTTCCGGAGGAACGGTGCCGCAATACTCGCGCGGGATGGCCGTTTTATCCACTGATGCCCCGAAAAACTCGCAGTTGAATTTTTCAAAACGGACCCAGTCAATCCTCTTAGTTTGTCCCAAAACTCGTGTTTGGTGGGTTTTTGGCACTTTCATTTCCGAAGGAACGGTGCCGCAAGACTTGCGTGGGATGGTCGCTTTATCCACTGATGCAACAAAAAACTCGCAGTTGAATTTTTCGCAACGGACGCACCCAATCATGTCAGTTTGACCCAAAACTCATGTTTGGTGGGTTTTTGGCACTTTCATTTCCGAAGGAACGGTGACGCAGAACTCGCGCGGAATGGCCGTTTTATCGAATGATGCACCAAAAAACTCGCAGTTGAATTTTTCACAACGGACGCACCAATGATGTCACTTTGACCCAAAACTCATGTTTGGTGTGTTTTTGGCACTTTCATTTCCGAAGGAACGGTGCCGCAAAACTTGCGTGGGATGGTCGTTTTATCCACTGATGCACCAAAAAACTCGCAGTTGAATTTTTCGCAACGGACGCACCCAATCATGTCTGTTTGACCCAAAACTCATGTTTGGTGGGTTTTTGGCACTTTCATTTCCGGAGGAACGGTGCCGCAATACTCGCACGGGATGGCCGTTTTATCCACTGATGCCCCGAAAAACTCGCAGTTGAATTTTTCAAAACGGACCCAGCCAATCCTCTTAGTTTGTCCCAAAACTCATGTTTGGTGGGTTTTTGGCACTTTCATTTCTGAAGGAACGGTGACGCAAAACTTGCGCGGAATGGCCGTTTTATCCACTGATGCACCAAAAAACTCGCAGTTGAATTTTTCACAACGGACGCCCCAATCATGTCAGTTTGACCCAAAACTCATGTTTGGTGGGTTTTTGGGAGTTTCATTTCTGAAGGAACGGTGCCGCAAAACTTGCGCGGGATGGCCGTTTTATCCAGTGATGCCCCAAAAAACTCGCAATTGAATTTTTCAAAACGGACCCACCGAATCCTCTTAGTTTGTCCCAAAACTCTTGTTTGGTGGGTTTTTGGCACTTTCATTTCTGAAGGAACGATGACGTAAAACTCGCACGGAATGGCCATTTTATCGACTGATGCACCAAAAAACTCGCAGTTGAATTTTTCACATCGGACGCACCAATGATGTCACTTTGACCCAAAACTCATGTTTGGTGGGTTTTTGGCACTTTCATTTCCGAAGGAACGGTGCCGCAACACTTGCGTGGGATGGTCGTTTTATACACTGATGCACCCAAAAACTCGCAGTTGAATTTTTCGCAACGGACGCTCCCAATCATGTAACTTTGACCCAAAACTCATGTTTGGTGGGTTTTTGGCACTTTCATTTCCGAAGGGACGGTGCCGCAAAACTCGCGTGGTATGGCCGTTTTATCCACAGATGCCCCCAAAAACTCACAGTTGAATTTTTCAAAACGGACCCATCCAATCCTCTTAGTTTGTGCGAAAACTCAAGTTTGGTGGGGTTTTGGCACTTTCATTTCCGAAGGAACGGTGACGCAAAACTTGCGCGGAATGGCCGTTTTATCCACTGATGCACCAAAAAACTCACAGTTGAATTTTTCACCAGGGACGCACCCAATCATGCAGTTTGACCCAAAACTCATGTTTGGTGGGTTTTTGGGAGTTTCATTTCTGAAGGAACGTTGCCGCAAAACTCGCGCGAGATGGCCGTTTTATCCACTGATGCCCCGAAAAACTCGCAGTTGAATTTTTCAAAACGGACCCACTCAATCCTCTTAGTTTGTCCCAAAACTCATGTTTGGTGGGTTTTTGGCACTTTCATTTCCGAAGGAACGGTGACGCAAAACTCGCGCGGAATGGCCGTTTTATCCACTGATGCACCAAAAAACTCGCAGTTGAATTTTTCAAACGGGCTCCAATGATGTCACTTTGAGCCAAAACTCACGTTTGGTCGGTTTTTGGCACTGTCATTTCTGAAGGAACTGTGCCGCAAAACTTGCATGGGATGACCGTTTTATCCACTGATACACCAAAAAACTCGCAGTTGAATTTTTCGCAACGGACGCACCCAATCATGTCAGTTTGACCCTAAAACTCATGTTTGGTGGGTTTTTGGCACTTTCATTTCCGAAGGAACGGTGCCGCAAAACTCGTGCAAGATGGTTGTTTTATCCAACGGACGGACCCACTAATGTCAGTTTGACCCAAAACTCATGTTTTTTGCACTTTCATTTCCGAAGGAACGGTGCCGCAAAACTTGCGTGGGATGGCCGTTTTATCCACTGATGCACCAAAAAACTGGCAGTTGAATTTTTCGCAACGGACGCACCCAATCATGTCAGTTTGACCCAAAACTCACGTTTGGTCGGTTTTTGGCACTGTCATTTCTGAAGGAACTATGCCGCAAAACTCGTGCAAGATGGTTGTTTTGTCCACTGATGCACCGAAAAACTCATAGTTGAATTTTTCGCAACAGACGCACCCAATCATGTCACTTTGACCCAAAACTCATGTTTGGTGGGTTTTTGGCACTTTCATTTCCGAAGGAACTGTGCCGCAAAACTTGCGTGGGATGGCCGTTTTATCCACTAATGCACCAAAAAACACGTAGTTGAATTTTTCGCAATGGAGCCACCCAATCATGTCAGTTTCACCCAAAACTAATGTTTGGTGGGGTTTTGGCACTTTCATTTCCGAAGGAACGGTGCCGCAAAACTCGCGCGGGATGGCCGTTTTATCCACTGATGCGCCGAAAAACTCGCAGTTGAATTTTTCAAAACGGACCCACCCAATCCTCTTAGTTTGTCCCAAAACTCTTGTTTGGTGTGTTTTTGGCACTTTCATTTCCGTAGGAACGGTGCCGCAAAACTCGCATGGGATGGCCGTTTTATCTACTGATGCCCCGAAAAACTCACAGTTGAATTTTTCAAAACGGACCCACGCAATCCTTTTAGTTTGTCCCAAAACTCATGTTTGGTGGGTTTTTGGCACTTTCATTTCCGAAGGAACGGTGACGCAAAACTCGCGCGGAATGGCCGTTTTATCGACTGATGCACCAAAAAACCCGCAGTTGAATTTTTCACAACGGACGCACCAATGATGTCACTTTGACCCAAAACTCACGTTTGGTCGGTTTTTGGCACTGTCATTTCTGAAGGAAACTGTGTCGCAAAACTCGTGCAAGATGGCTGTTTTATCCACTGATGCACCGTAAAACTCATAGTTGAATTTTTCGCAACGGACGCACCCAATCGTGTCACTTTGACCCAAAACTCATGTTTCGTGGGTTTTTGGCACTTTTATTTCGAAGGAACGGTGCCGCAAAACTCGCGTGGGAAGGCCGTTCTATCCACTGATGCCCCCAAAAACTCACAGTTGAATTTTTCAAAACAGACCCACCCAATCCTCTTAGTTTGTCCGAAAACTCATGTTTGGTGGGGTTTTGGCACTTTCATTTCCGAAGGAACGGTGACGCAAAACTTGCGCGGAATGGCCGTTTTATCCACTGATGCACCAAAAAACTCGCAGTTGAATTTTTGACAACGGACGCACCCAATCATGTCAGTTTGACCCAAAACTCATGTTTGGTGGGGTTTTGGCACTTTCATTTCCGAAGGAACGGTGCCGCAAAACTCGCGCGGGATGGCCGTTTTATCCACTGATGCCCCGAAAAACTCGCAGTTGAATTTTTCAAAACGGACCCACCCAATCCTCTTAGTTTGTCGCAAAACTCTTGTTTGGTGTGTTTTTGGCACTTTCATTTCCATAGGAACGGTGCTGCAAAACTCGCGTGGGATGGCCGTTTTATCTACTGATACCCCGAAAAACTCACAGTTGAATTTTTCAAAACGGACCCACCCAATCCTCTTAGTTTGTCCCAAAACTCATGTTTGGTGGGTTTTTGGCACTTTCATTTCCGAAGGAACGGTGACGCAAAACTCGCGCGGAATGGCCGTTTTATCGACTGATGCACCAAAAAACTTGCAGTTGAATTTTTCAAAATGGTCGCACCCAATCATCTCAGTTTGACCCAAAACTCATGTTTGGTGGGTTTTGCGGAGTTTCATTTCCGAAGGAACGGTGCCGCAAAACTCGCGCGGGATGGCCGTTTTATCCACTGATGCCCCGAAAAACTTGCAGTTGAATTTTTCAAAACGGACGCACCCAATCATGTCAGTTTGTCCCAAAACTTATGTTTGGTGGGGTTTTGGCACTTTCATTTCCGAAGGAACAGTGATGAAAAACTCGCGCGGAATGGTCGTTTTATCCACTGATGCACCAAAAAACTCGCAGTTGAATTTTTCACAACGGACCCACCCAATCATGTGAATTTGACCCAAAACTCATGTTTGGTGGGGTTTTGGGACTTTCATTTCCGAAGGAACGTTGCCGCAAAACTCGCGCGGAATGGCCGTTTTATCCACTGATGCACCAAAAAACTCACAGTTGAATTTTTCGCAACGGACGCACCCAATCATGTCACTTTGACACAAAACTCATGTTTGGTGGGTTTTTAGCAGTTTCAGTTCCGTAGGAACGGTGCCGCCAAACTCGTGTGGGATGGCCGTTTTATCCACTGATGCCCCGAAAAACTCGCAGTTGAATTTTTCAAAACGGACGCACCCAATCATGTCAGTTTGTCCCAAAACTCATGTTTGGTGGGGTTTGGGAATTTCATTTCCGAAGGAACGGTGCCGCAAAACTCGCGTGGGATGGCCGTTTTATCCACTGATGCCCCGAAAAACTCGCAGTTGAATTTTTCAAAACGGACCCACCCAATCCTCTTAGTTTGTCCCAAAACTCATGTTTGGTGGGTTTTTGGCACTTTCATTTCCGAAGGAACGGTGACTAAAAACTCGCGCGGAATGGCCGTTTTATCCACTGATGCACCAAAAAACTCGCAGTTGAATTTTTCACAACGGACGCACCCAATCATGTCAGTTTGACCCAAAACTCATGTTTGTTGGTTTTTTGGGAGTTTCTTTTCCGAAGGAACGGTGCCGCAAAACTCGCGCGGGATGGCCGTTTTATCCACTGATGCCCCGAAAAACTCGCAGTTGAATTTTTCAAAACGGACGCACCCAATCATGTCAGTTTGTCCCAAAACTCATGTTTGGTGGGGTTTGGGAATTTCATTTCCGAAGGAACGGTGCCGCAAAACTCGCGTGGGATGGCCGTTTTATCCACTGATGCCCCGAAAAACTCACAGTTGAATTTTTCAAAAGGGACCCACCCAATCCTCTTAGTTTGTCCCAAAACTCATGTTTGGTGGGGTTTGGGCACTTTCATTTCCAAAGGAACGGTGACGCAAAACTCGCGCGGAATGGCCGTTTTATCCACTGATGCACCAAAAAACTCGCAGTTGAATTTTTCAAAATGGTCGCACCCAATCATGTCAGTTTGACCCAAAACTCATGTTTGGTGGGTTTTGCGGAGTTTCTTTTCCGAAGGAACGGTGCCGCAAAACTCGCGCGGGATGGCCTTTTATCCACTGATGCCCCGAAAAACTCGCAGTTGAATTTTTCAAAACGGACGCACCCAATCATGTCAGTTTGTCCCAAAACTCATGTTTGGTGGGGTTTTGGCACTTTCATTTCCGAAGGAACAGTGACGAAAAACTCGCGCGGAATGGTCGTTTTATCCACTGATGCACCAAAAAACTCGCAGTTGAATTTTTCACAACGGACCCACCCAATCATGTGAATTTGACCCAAAACTCATGTTTGGTGGGGTTTTGGGACTTTCATTTCCGAAGGAACGTTGCCGCAAAACTCGCGCGGAATGGCCGTTTTATCCACTGGTGCACCAAAAAACTCACAGTTGAATTTTTCGCAACGGACACACCCAATCATGTCACTTTGACACAAAACTCATGTTTGGTGGGTTTTTGGCACTTTCAGTTCCATAGGAACGGTGCCGCAAAACTTGCGTGGGATTGCCGTTTTATCCACTGATGCCCCGAAAAACTCATAGTTGAATTTTTCAAAACGGACCCACCCAATCCTCTTAGTTTGTCCAAAAACTCATGTTTGGTAGGGTTTTGGCACTTTCATTTCCAAAGCAACGGTGACGCAAAACTCGCGCGGAATGGTCGTTTTATCCACTGATGCACCAAAAACTCGCAGTTAAATATTTCACAACGGTCGCACCCAATCATGTCAATTTGACCCAAAACTCATGTTTGGTGGGTTTTGGGGAGTTTCATTTCCGAAGGAACGGTGCCGCAAAACTCGCGCGGGATGGCCGTTTTATCCACTGATGCCCCGAAAAACTCGCAGTTGAATTTTTCAAAACAGACGCACCCAATCATGTGAGTTTGTCCCAAAACTCATGTTTGGTGGGGTATTGGCACTTTCATTTTCGAAGGAACGGTGACGAAAAACTCGCGCGGAATGGCCGTTTTATCCACTGATGCACCAAAAAACTCGCAGTTGAATTTTTCACAACGGACACACCCAATCATGTCAATTTGACCCAAAACTCATGTTTGGTGAGGTTTTGGGGCTTTCATTTCCGAAGGAACGGTGCCGCAAAACTCGCGTGGGATGGCCGTTTTATCCACTGATGCCCTGAAAAACTCGCAGTTGAATTTTTCAAAACGGACCGACCCAATTCTCTTTGTTTGTCCCAAAACTCATGTTTGGTGGGGTTTTGGCACTTTCATTTCCGAAGGAACGGTGACTAAAAACTCGCGCGGAATGGCAGTTTTATCCACTGATGCACCAAAAAACTCGCAGTTGAATTTTTCACAACGGACCCACCCAATCATGTCAATTTGACCCAAAACTCATGTTTGGTGGGGTTTTGGGACTTTCATTTCCGAAGGAACGGTGCCGCAAAACTCGCGCGGAATGGCCGTTTTATCCACTGATGCACCAAAAAACTCACAGTTGAATTTTTCGCAACGGACGCACCCAATCATGTCACTTTGACACAAAACTCATGTTTGGTGGGTTTTTGGCACTTTCAGTTCCGTAGGAACGGTGCCGCAAAACTCGCGCGGGATGGCCGTTTTATCCACTGATGCCCCGAAAAAATCAAGGTTGAATTTTTCAAAACGGACCCACCCAATCCTCTTAGTTTGTCCGAAAACTCATGTTTGGTAGGGTTTTGGCACTTTCATTTCCAAAGGAACGGTGACGCAAAACTCGCGCGGAATGGCCGTTTTATCCACTGATGCACCAAAAAACTCGCAGTTGAATTTTTCACAACGGACCCACCCAATCATGTCAATTTGACCCAAAACTCTTGTTTGGTGGGGTTTTGGGACTTTCATTTCCGAAGGAACGGTGCCGCAAAACTCATGCGGGATGGCCGTTTTATCCACTGATGCCCCGAAAAACTCGAAGTTAAATTTTTCAAAACGGACGCACCCAATCATGTCAGTTTGTCCCAAAACTCATGTTTGGTGGGGTTTTGGGACTTTCATTTCCGAAGGAACGGTGACGAAAAACTCGCGCGGAATGGCCGTTTTATCCACTGATGCACCAAAAAACTCGCAGTTGAATTTTTCAAACCGGACGCACCCAATCATGTCAATTTGACCCAAAACTCATGTTTGGTGGGGTTTTGGGACTTTCATTTCCGAAGGAACGGTGCCGCAAAACTCGCGTGGGATGGCCTTTTTATCCACTGATGCACCAAAAAACTCGCAGTTGAATTTTTCAAACCGGACGCACCCAATCATGTCAATTTGACCCAAAACTCATGTTTGGTGGGGTTTTGGGACTTTCATTTCCGAAGGAACGGTGCCGCAAAACTCGCGTGGGATGACCGTTTTATCCACTGATGCCCTGAAAAACTCGCAGTTCAATTTTTCAAAACGGACCCACCCAATCCTCTTAGTTTGTCCCAAAACTCATGTTTGGTGGGGTTTTGACACTTTCATTTCCGAAGGAACGGTGACGAAAAACTCGCGCGGAATGACCGTTTTATCCACTGATGCGCCGAAAAACTCGCAGTTGAATTTTTCAAAACGGACGCACCCAATCATGTCAGTTTGTCCCAAAACTCATGTTTGGTGGGGTTTTGGCACTTTCATTTCCGAAGGAACGGTGACGAAAACCTCGCGCGGATTGGCAGTTTTATCCACTGATGCACCAAAAAACTCGCAGTTGAATTTTTCACAACGGACCCACCCAATCATGTCAATTTGACCCAAAACTCATGTTTGGTGGGGTTTTGGGACTTTCATTCCCGAAGGAACGATGCCGCAAAACTCGTACGGAATGGCCGTTTTATCCACTGATGCACCAAAAAACTCACAGTTGAATTTTTCGCAACGGACGCACCCAATCATGTCACTTTGACACAATGATGAGGACATGACCGGCTCAGATACGCCCAATTTAACCACTTCTAAACCAAAGGTGAAACCATTCTATTTGTGGTTTATCATTGATATATTTGATGAATTGGTGCTGCACCATAAAGTGTGTATATTTTTATTTTCAGAATTACTTATATGGATCAAGGGAAGGTTTGGTTGCATATGCAAAGTATGGAATGTTAATAAAATTGATTGGGGACCAAATCCAACTGTTCCTAATATCCTTCACCAGGTCACCACGTCAGTTTTGGCCCAAGAAAGGAAAGAGTCCAAGTCCAACACGTTTTGGAAGTTGAATTCGGATGGCAGAACAGTCCCAACTTGTTACGGTCACCACGACTTCATACGGACTCGGATTTGGACGGTTCAGGACTTGATGGAAAGCTTAATAAGTCTACTTTCATTTGGATCCAGCCTCATGTCCATATCTTCTACACAGCGGCGGCAATCATCCAAATACTACCGAGAGGTCTTGCTGTCCAGGGTGCTGCGTCACCATATCTTGGGCTGTTGGCCCATGTATCAAGTTGGGTCCATTTGGGACGCGTCCTAGGGTTGGAGGACGACCCCAACACCCTCCTAGTCGTCCTCGCCTCCTCTAATACCCCCCATAGCCGCCACAAACAGATTGGGTTTTGTTTAGATGTAAGTTTAGCCATTGCTACTTCCTGGTAGACGTTTGTGTCGACTAGACCATCCGTTCTACTTGATTTCGGAACCCCACCTTCATGTCTATCAGATTTGAACCTTCATCTCTTATTTTGCAATAGAGTGCTTGTTCTACTTGTTCTTGCTTGTTCTTCGATTGCTTGCAGGAATAACCCTAGTGGTTTGGTTGGTCGTACATCCACAAGATCGCGAGCAACCGCTGGAATTGGTGTATCGATTGCTAAGGTGCAGCATCCTTGGATGGTTGTAGTCGGGTCGTGAACGTCGTTTCAGTCCAAATCGAAGTTATCCCTCTCCACCGAAAGATCGGGCCACCCATACTCTTATCACACAAAACTCATGTTTGGTGGGTTTTTGGCAGTTTCAGTTCCGTAGGAACCGCCAAACTCGCGTGGGATGGCCGTTTTATCCACTGATGCCCCGAAAAACTCGCAGTTGAATTTTTCAAAACGGACCCACCCAATCCTCTTAGTTTGTCCCAAAACTCATGTTTGGTGGGTTTTTGGCACTTTCATTTCCGAAGGAACGGTGACGCAAAACTCGCGCGGAATGGCCGTTTTATCCACTGATGCACCAAAAAACTCGCAGTTGAATTTTTCACAACGGACGCACCCAATCATGTCAGTTTGACCCAAAACTCATGTTTGTTGGGTTTTTGGGAGTTTCTTTTCCGAAGGAACGGTGCCGCAAAACTCGCGCGGGATGGCCGTTTTATCCACTGATGCCCCGAAAAACTCGCAGTTGAATTTTTCAAAACGGACGCACCCAATCATGTCAGTTTGTCCCAAAACTCATGTTTGGTGGGGTTTTGGCACTTTCATTTCCGAAGGAACGGTGACGAAAAACTCACGCGGAATGGCCGTTTTATCCACTGATGCACCAAAAAACTCGCAGTTGAATTTTTCACAACGGACGCAACCAATCATGTCAATTTGACCCAAAACTCATGTTTGGTGGGGTTTGGGAATTTCATTTCCGAAGGAACGGTGCCGCAAAACTCGCGTGGGATGGCCGTTTTATCCACTGATGCCCCGAAAAACTCACAGTTGAATTTTTCAAAATGGACCCACCCAATCCTCTTAGTTTGTCCCAAAACTCATGTTTGGTGGGGTTTGGGCACTTTCATTTCCGAAGGAACGGTGACGCAAAACTCGTGCGGAATGGCCGTTTTATCCATTGATGCATCAAAAAACTCGCAGTTGAATTTTTCAAAATGGTCGCACCCAATCATGTCAGTTTGACCCAAAACTCATGTTTGGTGGGTTTTGCGGAGTTTCATTTCCGAAGGAACGGTGCCGCAAAACTCGCGCGGGATGGCCGTTTTATCCACTGATGCCCCGAAAAACTCGCAGTTGAATTTTTCAAAACGGACGCACCCAATCATGTCAGTTTGTCCCAAAACTCATGTTTGGTAGGGTTTTGGCACTTTCATTTCCGAAGGAACGGTGACGAAAAACTCGCGCGGAATGGTCGTTTTATCCACTGATGCACCGAAAAACTCGCAGTTGAAATTTTCACAACGGACCCACCCAATCATGTGAATTTGACCCAAAACTCATGTTTGGTGGGGTTTTGGGACTTTCATTTCCGAAGGAATGTTGCCGCAAAACTCGCGCGGAATGGCCGTTTTATCCACTGATGCACCAAAAAACTCGCAGTTGAATTTTTCAAACCGGACGCACCCAATCATGTCAATTTGACCCAAAACTCATGTTTGGTGGGGTTTTGGGACTTTCATTTCCGAAGGAACGGTGCCGCAAAACTCGCGTGGGATGGCCGTTTTATCCACTGATGCCCCGAAAAACTCACAGTTGAATTTTTCAAAACGGACCCACCCAATCCTCTTAGTTTGTCCAAAAACTCATGTTTGGTAGGGTTTTGGCACTTTCATTTGCAAAGGAACGGTGACGCAAAACTCGCGCGGAATGGTCGTTTTATCCACTGATGCACCAAAAACTCGTAGTTAAATATTTCACAACGGTCGCACCCAATCATGTCAATTTGACCCAAAACTCATGTTTGGTGGGTTTTGGGGAGTTTCATTTCCGAAGGGACGGTGCCGCAAAACTCGCGCGGGATGGCCGTTTTATCCACTGATGCCCCGAAAAACTCAAAGTTGAATTTTTCAAAACGTGATGAGGACATTAACACCAGCAATACATCCTCTCCGACACAACCTATAGCTGGCCCTCTTACTCGTGCTCGTGCTCGTCAACTTAATCATCAAGTGAGTTCCATGATAAGCTCTTGTCCATCTTGTTTAGACAATGGAAACGCGTGCACTCTTCTTTTGATTAGGAACCGAGGAGAAGACCGAAAGGGAGAAGGACTCGCGGTAGCCGGATTCGGACTGCAGCAAAGCGCCAACTTGTGACCGCCACCACGGTTGCATACGGATTCGGATTCAGGCGCTTCAGGACTTGTTGGAAAGCTTATCAAGTTTACTTTCATATGAATCAAGTCCCACGTCAATATCTGTTCGGCAGCAGCGGCAATGATCCAATTACCGTCGACAGGTCTTGCTGTCCAGGGTGCTGCGTCACCTCATTTTGGGCTTATGGCCCATGTATCAAGTTGGGTCCATTAGGGACGCGTCCTAGGGTTGGAGGACGACCCCAACACTCTTTTGGTCGTCAATCCATCTACTTATATCCCTCTATAGCCGCCATGGTCGGTTTGGGTTTTGTTTAGATCAAGTTTAGCCTTAGCTACTTGCTTGTAGGCGCGCGTGCAGGATCAGCCGCCCGTCTCCTTGTCTTCGGAACCCCATTGTTGATTAAGATTCAGTTTGAAACCTTCAATTTCATCTTGCAAATTCAGTGCTTGTTTCCTCGTTCTTGCTAGTTCTTCGATTGCTTGCAGGACGGGAGCCCTAGGGGCTGGTTGTCGCGCTCCGCAAGATCGTGACGGCTATTGGACGTGGTGTATCGGTTGCTAAGGCGCGGTCTTGAGGGCTGTAGTCGGGCCGTGAACGTCATCTCCATCCACCAATCGAGTTATCCCCGTTTCTCATCGAAAGATCGGGCAAAAACCCTAGCGGGTTCGCATCAGTTGGTAATCAGAGCAAGGTTCTTCGGTGAGAGACTTCTAATCCATTGCTGTTTTTAATTAATTTCCTATAGTCCAGAAAAGCCAAAAAAAAAATATAGTAGATTAGTTTTTTTTTTTTTTTCATAATCCTATTAAACCTTTGTGCCTTGGCTAGTACCGTTTAGTTAGGGCTTGTTGAATTTGCGTTACTTCGGTTTGTGTCGAGTTGCTGGTCTTAGTGTCTAGTCCTTTAGAGTTTCGAGTTCTTGTCACCATCTATACACAGCCGAGTATTACCATATCTTCTCTCTGTCGAATCTGTGGTGAAGTCCGAATTGAACTGTGGTCTTGGTCCGGATCGAGTTGAGTTCCAATCTGAGTTCCACCAACGTGATAAAAAAAAAGGAAACCGAGTAGAACTCGGCAATAGGTGGAATCCGTTTGTGGTTGGTTCTGAGTGGAAACCGAGTAGAACTTGGAGTCCGCTTGTTAATATATCCTGAACTCCGTCTACGTGAGTCCTTCTGTGATTCCAAAAGAAAGATAACTCCATACTTGTTCGGCCTTACTCTAGAGAGAGAGAGAGAGAGAGAGAAAGATAACTCCGTCTTCTTCTTACCGGAATACCCCTGTACTTTCGGAAAAAGTGTGTGTACCGAATTGCTCCTTTGTATTCTTTTGTTCATATAATCAGTTTTTGAGGTTGCCCAAAAAAAAAAAAAAGAAAAGAAAAGAAAAAAAAAAGAGAAAAGAGTCAAAAGAAAAGGGGCTGTTTTTCATATTGATTTTAGGTTTGTTCCACCTTGTTTTCAGGGGTGTGCTGTGGTTTTCCTTTGTGTCCAGGCTCGCGTCTCTAGCACGGTCTAGCCTAGGACCAGCACAGTACCGTCGTCGAACGTTTATTCAGCTCGCCTTTATAACTAACGTGCTGCTAGTTCGTTCCTTGTTTCAGCCCACCTATAGCTCCACATACTCTACAGCTTGACAGGTCTTGTGCCGCAGCACCGATACACTTCATCCATTGCTGAAGACTTGTTGGTAGACGACCCCTCCTGTCAAGCAAGGTAAGAATTGGTAAGAACTTGTGTAACAAGTTGAGTGTGAGAGACTTGCTGTAGCTACATCCTAGTAGTTGTAGGGCTTTTATTTCTTCACTTGCCTTTCTTGTTGTCTTTGTTTTTGAACCATGACAGGGGGAGATGATGATAACGAAACACTACATACACCTCGCACTAAGGGCATCATACAGCATTTTGAAAGGAAGGTGAAGCTGCACACAGAGGGACTTGATACTGACTTGCAGGTGACAAATGAAAAGCTGGGGCAGTCTGAGGCTACGCAGATGGCCACAAACAACAAGCTTACAAGTTTGGAGGAATCCGTTGCTAGTGTGGATAAAAGCCTTGCTGCTCTTCTAAGGCGATTTGATGACTTCCACACCGAAGATAAAGAGAAGCATAAAGAAGAAAAGGAGGGAGATCGAGAGCACGGTAGTCATGAAGATGACTACACTGCTGATACTGAGCATGATGATCCAGACGCTCGTGATCGACGACGCCTACGTCACAACCGTAGAGGTATGGGTGGCAACCGCCGACGCGAGGTACACAATAATGATGATGCTTTCAGTAAGATTAAATTTAAGATACCTCCTTTTGATGGTAAATATGACCCTGATGCCTACATTACTTGGGAGATTGCTGTTGATCAAAAGTTTGCATGTCATGAATTTCCTGAGACTACACGTGTTAGGGCTGCTACTAGTGAGTTTACAGATTTTGCTTCTGTTTGGTGGATAGAATATGGCAAGAAAAATCCTAATAACTTACCTAGAACTTGGGATGCGCTGAAACGAGCCATGAGAGCTAGATTTGTTCCATCTTACTATGCCCGTGATATGATAAATAAGTTGCAGCAATTGAGACAAGGTGCTAAAAGTGTAGAAGAATATTATCAGGAATTACAAACGGGTATGTTGCGTTGTAACCTAGAGGAGGATGAGGAACCGGCTATGGCTAGATTTTTGGGTGGGTTAAATCGGGAAATTCAGGACATCCTCGCTTACAAGGAATACAATAGTGTAACCCGTTTGTTTCATCTTGCTTGTAAAGCTGAAAGGGAAGTGCAGGGACGACGTGCTAGCGCAAGGACTAATATTTCTGCAGGGAAGGCTAATTCATGGCAGCAACGCATGACTACAACTCCATCTACACGTATGTCTACTCCATCATCTAGTGACAAGACTCGAGCTGCTCCCACAAATTCAGTTGCAAAGACGATGCAAAAGCCTGCTGTGAGTACTTCATCCGTGGCATCGACGGGTAGAACAAGCAACATACAATGTCACCGGTGCAAGGGATATGGACACATGATGCGTGATTGTCCAAACAAGCGAGTTATGATTGTCAAAGATGATGGTGAGTGCTCATCTGCTAGTGATTTTGATGAAGACACGCTTGCACTGCTTGCGACTGACCATGCAGGTAATGAAGAACAAATAGAAGAACATATTAATGCAGGTGAAGCGGACCACTATGAAAGCTTGATCGTGCAGCGAGTGCTTAGTGCACAAATGGAGAAGGCGGAGCAAAATCAGCGACATATTTTATTCCAAACAAAGTGTGTCATCAAAGAGCGTTCCTGCCGCATGATCATTGATGGAGGTAGCTGCAACAACTTGGCAAGCAGCGATATGGTGCAGAAACTTGCCCTCAACACCAAACCACACCCGCATCCCTACTACATCCAATGGCTGAACAACAGTGGTAAGGCAAAGGTAACTAGACTTGTGAGAATCAATTTTTCCATCGGATCCTACAAAGATATTGTTGAATGTGATGTTGTGCCTATGCAAGCTTGTAACATTCTGCTAGGTAGACCTTGGCAATTTGATAGAGATTCTATGCATCATGGTAGATCAAATCAGTATTCTTTTCTATACCATGATCGCAAAATTGTGCTGCATCCTATGTCCCCTGAAACTATTATGCAAACTGATGTTGCAAGGGCTACTAAAGCAAAGAGCGAGAGCAATAAAAATGATAAATCTGTAATTGGTAACAAAGATGAGATAAAACTGAAAGGACGTTGTATGATAGCTACCAAATCAGATATTAATGAGTTCAATGCATCCACTTCTGTTGCTTATGCTTTGATATGCAAGGATGCTTTGATTTCAATTGAGGATATGCAATGTTCTTTGCCCCCTGCTGTTGCTAACGTTTTGCAGGAGTATTCCGATGTGTTTCCAAGTGCGGTACCAGCGGGGCTGCCACCACTACGCGGGATTGAGCACCAAATTGATCTTATTCCTGGTGCATCTTTGCCAAACCGTGCGCCATACAGGACAAACCCGGAAGAAACAAAGGAAATTCAGCGACAAGTGCAAGAACTACTGGACAAAGGTTATGTGCGAGAATCCCTTAGCCCTTGTGTTGTTCCAGTAATTTTAGTGCCTAAGAAAGATGGAACATGGCGTATGTGTGTTGATTGTAGAGCTATTAATAATATCACCATTCGATATCGACACCCTATTCCACGATTAGATGATATGCTAGATGAACTGAGTGGTGCTGTTGTGTTTTCAAAAGTTGATTTACGTAGTGGCTACCACCAGATTCGTATGAAATTGGGAGATGAATGGAAAACTGCTTTCAAAACTAAGTTCGGTTTATATGAGTGGTTAGTCATGCCTTTTGGGTTAACTAATGCACCTAGTACTTTCATGAGATTAATGAACGAGGTTTTGCGTGCTTTCATTGGGAAATTTGTTGTCGTATATTTTGATGATATATTAATTTACAGCAAATTATTGGATGAACATCTTGATCATTTACGTGCTGTTTTTAATGCACTACGCGAGGCACGCTTATTTGGTAACCTTGAGAAGTGCACCTTTTGCACCGATCGAGTGTCTTTTCTTGGTTATGTTGTAACTCCACAGGGAATTGAGGTTGATCAAGCCAAGGTGGAAGCTATACAGGGATGGCCTGTCCCAAAGACTATCACCCAGGTGCGGAGTTTCCTAGGACTTGCTGGATTCTATCGCCGTTTTGTGAAGGATTTCAGCACCATTGCTGCACCATTGAATGAGCTTACCAAGAAGGGGGTGCCTTTTGAGTGGGGCAAAACACAAGAGAATTCATTCGACATGTTGAAAGATAAGTTAACTCACGCGCCTCTCCTACAACTTCCTGATTTTAATAAGACTTTTGAGCTTGAATGTGATGCTAGTGGAATTGGTCTGGGAGGTGTTTTGTTACAAGAGGGAAAGCCTATTGCATATTTTAGTGAGAAATTGAGTGGGCCTGTTCTCAATTATTCTACTTATGATAAAGAACTCTATGCTCTTGTTCGAACATTAGAGACATGGCAGCATTATTTGTGGCCCAAAGAGTTTGTTATCCATTCTGATCATGAATCTTTAAAACATATTCGTAGTCAAGGAAAACTGAATCGTAGGCATGCAAAATGGGTTGAATTTATTGAATCTTTTCCTTATATTATTAAACACAAGAAAGGGAAGGAGAATATTATTGCTGATGCTTTGTCACGGAGATATACTTTGCTGAATCAACTTGATTATAAGATCTTTGGGTTAGAAACAATTAAGGACCAATATGTTCACGATGCTGATTTTAGAGACGTGTTGCTGCATTGTAAAGATGGAAAAGGATGGAACAAATTCATCGTTAGTGATGGGTTTGTGTTTAGAGCTAACAAGCTATGCATTCCAGCTAGCTCTGTTCGTTTGTTGTTGTTGCAGGAAGCACATGGAGGTGGCTTGATGGGACATTTTGGAGCAAAGAAGACCGAGGACATACTTGCTGGTCATTTCTTTTGGCCAAGGATGAAGAGAGATGTGGAGAGGTTTGTTGCTCGTTGCACAACATGTCAAAAGGCAAAGTCACGGTTAAATCCCCACGGTTTGTATCTACCTCTTCCTGTTCCTAATGCTCCTTGGGAGGATATATCTATGGATTTTGTGTTGGGTTTACCAAGGACTAGGAGGGGACGTGATAGTGTGTTTGTGGTTGTTGATAGATTTTCTAAGATGGCACATTTCATACCATGTCATAAAACTGATGATGCTACAAATATTGCTGATTTGTTCTTTCGAGAAATTGTTCGCTTACATGGTGTGCCCAACACAATTGTTTCTGATCGTGATGCTAAATTTCTTAGTCATTTTTGGAAGACTTTGTGGTTTAAATTGGGGACTAAGCTTTTATTTTCCACCACTTGTCATCCCCAAACTGATGGTCAAACTGAAGTTGTGAATAGAACTTTATCCACTATGTTAAGGGCTGTTTTAAAGAAGAATATTAAGATGTGGGAAGAATGTTTACCTCATATTGAGTTCGCTTATAATCGTTCATTGCATTCTACTACAAAAATGTGTCCTTTTGAGATTGTCTATGGCTTCTTGCCACGTGCTCCTATTGATTTAATGCCTTTGCCAAGTTCTGAAAAAAAGAATTTTGATGCTAAGCAACGTGCTGAATTAATGTTAAAATTGCATGAAGCCACTAAAGAAAACATAGAGCGCATGAATGCTAAGTACAAATGCGCTGGAGATAAAGGTAGAAAGCAATTGATTCTGGAACCTGGGGATTTGGTTTGGTTGCATTTGCGAAAAGATAGATTTCCAGAACTGAGAAAATCCAAATTGATGCCTAGAGCTGATGGTCCTTTTAAAGTGCTGCAACGAATTAATGAGAATGCATATAAGCTTGATCTTCCTGCAGATTTTGGGGTTAGTCCCACATTTAACATTGCAGATTTGAAGCCTTATTTGGGTGAGGAAGATGAGCTTGAGTCGAGGACGACTCAAATGCAAGAAAGGGAGGATGATGAGGACATTAACACCAGCAATACATCCTCTCCGACACAACCTATAGCTGGCCCTCTTACTCGTGCTCGTGCTCGTCAACTTAATCATCAAGTGAGTTCCATGATAAGCTCTTGTCCATCTTGTTTAGACAATGGAAACGCGTGCACTCTTCTTTTGATTAGGAACCGAGGAGAAGACCGAAAGGGAGAAGGACTCGCGGTAGCCGGATTCGGACTGCAGCAAAGCGCCAACTTGTGACCGCCACCACGGTTGCATACGGATTCGGATTCAGGCGCTTCAGGACTTGTTGGAAAGCTTATCAAGTTTACTTTCATATGAATCAAGTCCCACGTCAATATCTGTTCGGCAGCAGCGGCAATGATCCAATTACCGTCGACAGGTCTTGCTGTCCAGGGTGCTGCGTCACCTCATTTTGGGCTTATGGCCCATGTATCAAGTTGGGTCCATTAGGGACGCGTCCTAGGGTTGGAGGACGACCCCAACACTCTTTTGGTCGTCAATCCATCTACTTATATCCCTCTATAGCCGCCATGGTCGGTTTGGGTTTTGTTTAGATCAAGTTTAGCCTTAGCTACTTGCTTGTAGGCGCGCGTGCAGGATCAGCCGCCCGTCTCCTTGTCTTCGGAACCCCATTGTTGATTAAGATTCAGTTTGAAACCTTCAATTTCATCTTGCAAATTCAGTGCTTGTTTCCTCGTTCTTGCTAGTTCTTCGATTGCTTGCAGGACGGGAGCCCAAGGGGCTGGTTGTCGCGCTCCGCAAGATCGTGACGGCTATTGGACGTGGTGTATCGGTTGCTAAGGCGCGGTCTTGAGGGCTGTAGTCGGGCCGTGAACGTCATCTCCATCCACCAATCGAGTTATCCCCGTTTCTCATCGAAAGATCGGGCAAAAACCCTAGCGGGTTCGCATCAAAACGGACCCACCCAATCCTCTTAGTTTGTCCGAAAACTCATGTTTGGTAGGGTTTTGGCACTTTCATTTCCAAAGGAACGGTGACGCAAAACTCGTGCGGAATGGTCGTTTTATCCACTGATGCACCAAAAAACTCGCAGTTGAATATTTCACAACGGTCGCACCCAGTCATGTCAATTTGACCCAAAACTCTTGTTTGGTGGGTTTTGTGGAGTTTCATTTCCGAAGGAACGGTGACCAAAAACTCACGCGGAATGGCAGTTTTATCCAATGATGCACCAAAAAACTCGCAGTTGAATTTTTCACAACGGACGCACCCAATCATGTCAATTTGACCCAAAACTCATGTTTGGTGGGGTTTTGGGACATTCATTTCTGAAGGAACGGTGCCGCAAAACTCGCGCGGGATGGCCGTTTTATCCACTGATGCCCTAAAAAACTCGCAGTTGAATTTTTCAAAACGGACCCACCCAATCCTCTTAGTTTGTCCCAAAACTCATGTTTGGTGGGGTTTTGGCACTTTCATTTCCGAAGCAACGGTGACGAAAAACTCGCGCGGAATGGCCGTTTTATCCACTGATGCACCAAAAAACTCACAGTTGAATTTTTCGCAACGGACGCACCCAATCATGTCAGTTTGACCCAAAACCCATGTTTGGTGGGTTTTTGGGAGTTTCATTTCCGAAGGAACGGTGCCGCAAAACTCGCGCGAGATGGCCGTTCCATCCACTGATGCCCCGAAAAACTCGCAGTTGAATTTTTCAAAACGGACCCACCCAATCCTCTTAGTTTGTCCCAAGACTCATGTTTGGTGAGTTTTTGACACTTTGATTTCTGAAAAAACGGTGACGCAAAACTCGCGCGGAATGGCCTTTTTATGGACTGATGCACCAAAAAACTCGCAGTTGAATTTTTCACAACGGACACACCAATGATGTCACTTTGACCCATAACTCAGGTTTGGTGGGTTTTTGGCAATTTCATTTCCGAAGGAACGGTGTGGCAAAACACGCGTGGGATGGTCGTTTTATCCACTGATGCACCAAAAAACTCGCAGTTTAATTTTACGCAACAGACGCACCTAATCATGTCAGTTTGTCCCAAAACTCATGTTGGTAGGTTTTGGGCACTATCATTTCTGAAGGAACGGTGCCGCAAAACTCGTGCAAGATGGCTGTTTTATCCACTGATGCACCGAAAAACTCACAGTTGAATTTTTCGCAACGGACGCACCCAATCATGTCAATTTGACCCAAAACTCATGTTTGGTGGGGTTTTGGGACTTTCATTTCCGATGGAACGGTGCCGCAAAACTCGCGTGGGATGGCCGTTTTATCCACTGATGCCCCGAAAAACTCGCAGTTGAATTTTTCGAAACGGACGCACCCAATCATGTCAGTTTGTCCCAAAACTCATGTTTGGTGGGGTTTTGGCACTTTCATTTCCGAAGGAACGGAGCCGCAGAACTCGCGCGGAATGGCCGTTTTATCCACTGATGCACCAAAAAACTCACAGTTGAATTTTTCGCAACGGACGCACCTAATCATGTCACTTTGACGCAAAACTCATGTTTGGTGGGTTTTTGGCAGTTTCAGTTCCGTAGGAACGGTGCCGCAAAACTCGCGTGGGATGGCCGTTTTATCCACTGATGCCCCGAAAAACTCACAGTTGAATTTTTCAAAATGGACCCACCCATTCCTCTTAGTTTGTTCGAAAACTCATGTTTGGTAGGGTTTTGGCACTTTCATTTCCAAAGGAACGGTGACGCAAAACTCGCGCGGAATGGTCGTTTTATCCACTGATGCACCAAAAAACTCGCAGTTAATTATTTCACAACGGTCGCACCCAATCATGTCAATTTGACCCAAAACTCATGTTTGGTGGGTTTTGGGAGTTTCATTTCCGAAGGAACGGTGCCGCAAAACTCGCGCGGGATGGCCGTTTTATCCACTGATGCCCCGAAAAACTCGCAGTTGAATTTTTCGAAACGGACGCACCCAATCATGTCAGTTTGTCCCAAAACTCATGTTTGTTGGGGTTTTGGCACTTTCATTTCCGAAGAAACGGTGACGAAAAACTCGCGCGGAATGGCCGTTTTATCCACTGATGCACCAAAAAACTCACAGTTGAATTTTTCACAACGGACGCACCCAATAATGTCAATTTGACCCAAAACACATGTTTGGTGGGGTTTTGGGACTTTCATTTCCGAAGGAACGGTGCCGCAAAACTCGCGCGGGATGGCTGTTTTATCAACTGATGCCCTAAAAAACTCGCAGTTGAAATTTTCAAAACGGACCCACCGAATCCTCTTAGTTTGTCCCAAAACTCATGTTTGGTGGGGTTTGGGCACTTTCATTTCCGAAGGAACGGTGACGCAAAACTCGCGCGGAATGGCCGTTTTATCCACTGATGCACCAAAAAACTCGCAGTTGAATTTTTCAAAACGGACCCACCCAATCCTCTTAGTTTGTCCCAAAACTCATGTTTGGTGGGTTTTTGGCACTTTCATTTCCGAAGGAACGGTGACGCAAAACTCGCGCGGGATGGCCGTTTTATCCACTGATGCACCAAAAAACTCGTAGTTGAATTTTTCACAACGGACGCACCCAATCATGTCAGTTTGACCCAAAACTCATGTTTGGCGGGTTTTTGGGAGTTTCATATCCGAAGGAACGGTGCCGCAAAACTCGCGCGAGATGGCCATTTTATCCACTGATGCCCCGAAAAACTCGCAGTTGAATTTTTCAAAACGGACCCACCCAATCCTCTTAGTTTGTCCCAAAACTCATGTTTGGTGGGTTTTTGGCACTTTGATTTCTGAAGGAACGGTGACGCAAAACTCGCGCGGAATGGCCTTTTTATGGACTGATGCACCAAAAAACTCGCAGTTGAATTTTTCACAACGGACGCACCAATGATCTCACTTTGACCCAGAACTCATGTTTGGTGGGTTTTTGGCAATTTCATTTCTGAAGGAACGGTGTGGCAAAACACGCGTGGGATGACCGTTTTATCCACTGATGCACCAAAAAACTCGCAGTTGAATTTTACGCAACAGACGCACCTAATCATGTCAGTTTGTCCCAAAACTCATGTTTGGTGGGTTTTGAGCACTATCATTTCTGAAGGAACGGTGCCGCAAAACTCGTGCAAGATGGCTGTTTTATCCACTGATGAACCGAAAAGCTCACAGTTGAATTTTTCGCAACGGACGCACCCAATCATGTCAATTTGACCCAAAACTCATGTTTGGTGGGATTTTGGGACTTTCATTTCCGAAGGAACGGTGCCGCAAAACTCGCGTGGGATGGCCGTTTTCTCCACTGATGCCCCAAAAAACTCACAGTTGAATTTTTCAAAACGGACCCACCCATTCCTCTTAGTTTGTCCGAAAACTCATGTTTGGTAGGGTTTTGGCACTTTCATTTCCAAAGGAACGGTGACGCAAAACTCGCGCGGAATGGTCGTTTTATCCACTGATGCACCAAAAAACTCGCAGTTAAATATTTCACAACGGTCGCACCCAATCATGTCAATTTGACCCAAAACTCATGTTTGGTGGGTTTTGGGGAGTTTCATTTCCGAAGGAACGGTGCCGCAAAACTCGTGCGGGATGGCCGTTTTATCCACTGATGCCCCGAAAAACTAGCAGTTGAATTTTTCAAAACGGACGCACCCAATCATGTCAGTTTGTCCCAAAACTCATGTTTGGTGGGGTTTTGGCACTTTCATTTCCGAAGGAACGGTGACGAAAAACTCGTGCGGAATGGCCGTTTTATCCACTGATGCACCGAAAAACTCGCAGTTGAATTTTTCACAACGGACGCACCCAATCATGTCAATTTGACCCAAAACTCATGTTTGGTGGGGTTTTGGGACTTTCATTTCCGAAGGAATGGTGCCGCAAAACTCGCGTGGGATGGCCGTTTTATCCACTGATGCCCTGAAAAACTCGCAGTTGAATTTTTCAAAACGGACCCAGCCAATCCTCTTAGTTTGTCCAAAAACTCATGTTTGGTGGGGTTTTGGCACTTTCATTTCCGAAGGAACGGTGACGAAAAACTCGCGCGGAATGGTCGTTTTATCCACTGATCCACAAAAAACTCGCAGTTGAATTTTTCACAACGGACCCACCCAATCATGTCAATTTGACCCAATACTCATGTTTGGTGGGGTTTTGGGACTTTCATTTCCGAAGGAACGGTGCCGCAGAACTGGCGCGGAATGACCGTTTTATCCACTGATGCACCAAAAAACTCACAGTTGAATTTTTCGCAACGGACGCACCCAATCATGTCACTTTGACACAAAACTCATGTTTGGTGGGTTTTTGACACTTTCAGTTCCGTTGGAACGGTGCCGCAAAACTCGCGTGGGATGACCGTTTTATCCACAGATGCCCTGAAAAACTCACAGTTGAATTTTTCAAAACGGAGCCACCCAATCCTCTTAGTATGTCCGAAAACTCATGTTTGGTAGGGTTTTGGCACTTTCATTTCCAAAGGAACGGTGACGCAAAACTCGCGCGGAATGGTCGTTTTATCCACTGATGCACCAAAAAACTCACAGTTAAATATTTCACAACGGTCGCACCCAATCATGTCAATTTGACCCAAAACTCATGTTTGGTGGGTTTTGGGGAGTTTCATTTCCGAAGGAACAGTGCCGCAAAACTCGCGCGGGATGGCCGTTTTATCCACTGATGCCCCGAAAAACTCGCAGTTGAATTTTTCGAAACGGACGCACCCAATCATGTCAGTTTGTCCCAAAACTCATGTTTGGTGGGGTTTTGACACTTTCATTTCCAAAGGAAGGGTGACGAAAAACTCACGCGGAATGGCCGTTTTATCCACTGATGCACCAAAAAACTCGTAGTTGAATTTTTCACAACGGACGCACCCAATCATGTCAATTTGACCCAAAACATGTTTGGTGGGGTTTTGGGACTTTCATTTCCGAAGGAACGGTGCCGCAAAACTCGCGCGGGATGGCCGTTTTATCCACTGATGCCCTAAAAAACTAGGAGTTGAATTTTTTAAAACGGACCCACCCAATCCTCTTAGTTTGTCCCAAAACTCATGTTTGGTGGGGTTTTGGCACTTTCATTTCCGATGGAAGGGTGACGAAAAACTCGCGCGGGATGGCCGTTTTATCCACTGATGCACCAAAAAACTCGTAGTTGAATTTTTCACAACGGACGCACCCAATCATGTCAGTTTGACCCAAAACCCATGTTTGGTGGGTTTTTGGGAGTTTCATTTCCGAAGGAACGGTGCCGCAAAACTCGCGCGAGATGGCCGTTTTATCCACTGATGCCCCGAAAAACTCGCAGTTGAATTTTTCAAAACGGACCCACCCAATCCTCTTAGATTGTCCCAAAACTCATCTTTGGTGGGTTTTTGGCAATTTCATTTCTGAAGGATCGGAGTGGCAAAACACGCGTGGGATGGTCGTTTTATCCACTGATGCACCAAAAAACTCGCAGTTTAATTTTACGCAACAGACGCACCTAATCATGTCATTTGTCCCAAAACTCATGTTGGTAGGTTTTGGGCACTATCATTTCTGAAGGAACGGTGCCGCAAAACTCGTGCAAGATGGCTGTTTTATCCACTGATGCACCGAAAAACTCACAGTTGAATTTTTCGCAACAGACGCACCCAATCATGTCAATTTGACCCAAAACTCATGTTTGGTGGGGTTTTGGGACTTTCATTTCCCAAGGAACGGTGCCGCAAAACTAGCGTGGGATGGCCGTTTTATCCACTGATGCCCTGAAAAACTCGCAGTTGAATTTTTCAAAACGGACCCACCCAATCCTCTTAGTTCGTCCCAAAACTCATGTTTGTTGGGGTTTTGGCACTTTCATTTCCGAAGGAACGGTGCCGCAAAACTCGCGCGAGATGGCCGTTTTATCCACTGATGCCCCGAAAAACTCGCAGTTGAATTTTTCAAAACGGACCCACCCAATCCTCTTAGTTTGTCCCAAAACTCGTGTTTGGTGGGTTTTTGGCACTTTGATTTCTGAAGGAACGGTGACGCAATACTCGCGCGGAATGGCCTTTTTATCGACTGATGCACCAAAAAACTCGCAGTTGAATTTTTCACAACGGACGCACCAATGATGTCACTTTGACCCAAAACTCATGTTTGGTGGGTTTTTGGCAATTTCATTTCTGAAGGAACGGTGTGGCAAAACACGCGTGGGATGACCGTTTTATCCACTGATGCACCAAAAAACTCGCAGTTGAATTTTACGCAACAGACGCACCTAATCATGTCAGTTTGTCCCAAAACTCATGTTTGGTGGGTTTTAGGCACTATCATTTTTGAAGGAACGGTGCCGCAAAACTCGTGCAAGATGGCTGTTTTATCCACTGATGCACCGAAAAACTCACAGTTGAATTTTTCGCAACGGACACACCCAATCATGTCAATTTGACCCAAAACTCATGTTTGGTGGGGTTTTGGGACTTTCATTGCCGAAGTAACGGTGCCGCAAAACTCGCGTGGGATGGCCGTTTTATCCACTGATGCTCTGAAAAACTCGCAGTTGAATTTTTCAAAGCGGACCCACCCAATCCTCTTAGTTTGTCCAAAAACTCATGTTTGGTGGGGTTTTGGCACTTTCATTTCCGAAGGAACGGTGACGAAAAACTCGCGCAGAATGGTCGTTTTATCCACTGATGCACCAAAAAACTCGCAGTTGAATTTTTCACAACGGACCCACCCAATCATGTCAATTTGACCCAAAACTCTTGTTTGGTGGGGTTTGGGACTTTCATTTCCGAAGGAACGGTGCCGCAAAACTCGCGCGGAATGACCGTTTTATCCACTGATGCACCAAAAAACTCACAGTAGAATTTTTCACAACGGACGCACCCAATCATGTCACTTTGACACAAAACTCAAGTTTGGTGGGTTTTTGGCACTTTGATTTCCGAAGGAACGGTGCCGCAAAACTCGCGTGGGATGGCCGTTTTATCCACTGATGCCCCGAAAAACTCACAGTTGAATTTTTCAAAACGGACCCACCCAATCCTCTTAGTTTGTCCGAAAACTCATGTTTGGTAGGGTTTTGGCACTTTCATTTCCAAAGGAACGGTGACGCAAAACTCGCGCGGAATGGTCGTTTTATCCACTGATGCACCAAAAAACTCGCAGTTAAATATTTCACAACGGTCGCACCCAATCATGTCAATTTGACCCAAAACTCATGTTTGGTGGGTTTTGGGGAGTTTCATTTCCGAAGGAACGGTGCCGCAAAACTCGTGCGGGATGGCCGTTTTATCCACTGATGCCCCGAAAAACTAGCAGTTGAATTTTTCAAAACGGACGCACCCAATCATGTCAGTTTGTCCCAAAACTCATGTTTGGTGGGGTTTTGGCACTTTCATTTCCGAAGGAACGGTGACGAAAAACTCGTGCGGAATGGCCGTTTTATCCACTGATGCACCGAAAAACTCGCAGTTGAATTTTTCACAACGGACGCACCCAATCATGTCAATTTGACCCAAAACTCATGTTTGGTGGGGTTTGGGACTTTCATTTCCGAAGGAATGGTGCCGCAAAACTCGCGTGGGATGGCCGTTTTATCCACTGATGCCCTGAAAAACTCGCAGTTGAATTTTTCAAAACGGACCCAGCCAATCCTCTTAGTTTGTCCAAAAACTCATGTTTGGTGGGGTTTTGGCACTTTCATTTCCGAAGGAACGGTGACGAAAAACTCGCGCGGAATGGTCGTTTTATCCACTGATCCACAAAAAACTCGCAGTTGAATTTTTCACAACGGACCCACCCAATCATGTCAATTTGACCCAATACTCATGTTTGGTGGGGTTTTGGGACTTTCATTTCCGAAGGAACGGTGCCGCAAAACTGGCGCGGAATGACCGTTTTATCCACTGATGCACCAAAAAACTCACAGTTGAATTTTTCGCAACGGACGCACCCAATCATGTCACTTTGACACAAAACTCATGTTTGGTGGGTTTTTGACACTTTCAGTTCCGTTGGAACGGTGCCGCAAAACTCGCGTGGGATGACCGTTTTATCCACAGATGCCCTGAAAATCTCACAGTTGAATTTTTCAAAACGGAGCCACCCAATCCTCTTAGTATGTCCGAAAACTCATGTTTGGTAGGGTTTTGGCACTTTCATTTCCAAAGGAACGGTGACGCAAAACTCGCGCGGAATGGTCGTTTTATCCACTGATGCACCAAAAAACTCACAGTTAAATATTTCACAACGGTCGCACCCAATCATGTCAATTTGACCCAAAACTCATGTTTGGTGGGTTTTGGGGAGTTTCATTTCCGAAGGAACAGTGCCGCAAAACTCGCGCGGGATGGCCGTTTTATCCACTGATGCCCCGAAAAACTCGCAGTTGAATTTTTCGAAACGGACGCACCCAATCATGTCAGTTTGTCCCAAAACTCATGTTTGGTGGGGTTTTGACACTTTCATTTCCAAAGGAAGGGTGACGAAAAACTCACGCGGAATGGCCGTTTTATCCACTGATGCACCAAAAAACTCGTAGTTGAATTTTTCACAACGGACGCACCCAATCATGTCAATTTGACCCAAAACATGTTTGGTGGGGTTTTGGGACTTTCATTTCCGAAGGAACGGTGCCGCAAAACTCGCGCGGGATGGCCGTTTTATCCACTGATGCCCTAAAAAACTAGGAGTTGAATTTTTTAAAACGGACCCACCCAATCCTCTTAGTTTGTCCCAAAACTCATGTTTGGTGGGGTTTTGGCACTTTCATTTCCGATGGAAGGGTGACGAAAAACTCGCGCGGGATGGCCGTTTTATCCACTGATGCACCAAAAAACTCGTAGTTGAATTTTTCACAACGGACGCACCCAATCATGTCAGTTTGACCCAAAACCCATGTTTGGTGGGTTTTTGGGAGTTTCATTTCCGAAGGAACGGTGCCGCAAAACTCGCGCGAGATGGCCGTTTTATCCACTGATGCCCCGAAAAACTCGCAGTTGAATTTTTCAAAACGGACCCACCCAATCCTCTTAGATTGTCCCAAAACTCATCTTTGGTGGGTTTTTGGCAATTTCATTTCTGAAGGATCGGAGTGGCAAAACACGCGTGGGATGGTCGTTTTATCCACTGATGCACCAAAAAACTCGCAGTTTAATTTTACGCAACAGACGCACCTAATCATGTCATTTGTCCCAAAACTCATGTTGGTAGGTTTTGGGCACTATCATTTCTGAAGGAACGGTGCCGCAAAACTCGTGCAAGATGGCTGTTTTATCCACTGATGCACCGAAAAACTCACAGTTGAATTTTTCGCAACAGACGCACCCAATCATGTCAATTTGACCCAAAACTCATGTTTGGTGGGGTTTTGGGACTTTCATTTCCCAAGGAACGGTGCCGCAAAACTAGCGTGGGATGGCCGTTTTATCCACTGATGCCCTGAAAAACTCGCAGTTGAATTTTTCAAAACGGACCCACCCAATCCTCTTAGTTCGTCCCAAAACTCATGTTTGTTGGGGTTTTGGCACTTTCATTTCCGAAGGAACGGTGCCGCAAAACTCGCGCGAGATGGCCGTTTTATCCACTGATGCCCCGAAAAACTCGCAGTTGAATTTTTCAAAACGGACCCACCCAATCCTCTTAGTTTGTCCCAAAACTCGTGTTTGGTGGGTTTTTGGCACTTTGATTTCTGAAGGAACGGTGACGCAATACTCGCGCGGAATGGCCTTTTTATCGACTGATGCACCAAAAAACTCGCAGTTGAATTTTTCACAACGGACGCACCAATGATGTCACTTTGACCCAAAACTCATGTTTGGTGGGTTTTTGGCAATTTCATTTCTGAAGGAACGGTGTGGCAAAACACGCGTGGGATGACCGTTTTATCCACTGATGCACCAAAAAACTCGCAGTTGAATTTTACGCAACAGACGCACCTAATCATGTCAGTTTGTCCCAAAACTCATGTTTGGTGGGTTTTAGGCACTATCATTTTGAAGGAACGGTGCCGCAAAACTCGTGCAAGATGGCTGTTTTATCCACTGATGCACCGAAAAACTCACAGTTGAATTTTCGCAACGGACACACCCAATCATGTCAATTTGACCCAAAACTCATGTTTGGTGGGGTTTTGGGACTTTCATTGCCGAAGTAACGGTGCCGCAAAACTCGCGTGGGATGGCCGTTTTATCCACTGATGCTCTGAAAAACTCGCAGTTGAATTTTTCAAAACGGACCCACCCAATCCTCTTAGTTTGTCCAAAAACTCATGTTTGGTGGGGTTTTGGCACTTTCATTTCCGAAGGAACGGTGACGAAAAACTCGCGCGGAATGGTCGTTTTATCCACTGATGCACCAAAAAACTCGCAGTTGAATTTTTCACAACGGACCCACCCAATCATGTCAATTTGACCCAAAACTCTTGTTTGGTGGGGTTTTGGGACTTTCATTTCCGAAGGAACGGTGCCGCAAAACTCGCGCGGAATGACCGTTTTATCCACTGATGCACCAAAAAACTCACAGTAGAATTTTTCACAACGGACGCACCCAATCATGTCACTTTGACACAAAACTCAAGTTTGGTGGGTTTTTGGCACTTTGATTTCCGAAGGAACGGTGCCGCAAAACTCGCGTGGGATGGCCGTTTTATCCACTGATGCCCCGAAAAACTCACAGTTGAATTTTTCAAAACGGACCCACCCAATCCTCTTAGTTTGTCCGAAAACTCATGTTTGGTAGGGTTTTGGCACTTTCATTCCAAAGGAACGGTGACGCAAAACTCGCGCGGAATGGTCGTTTTAATCCACTGATGCACCAAAAAACTCGCAGTTAAATATTTCACAACGGTCGCACCCAATCTTGTCAATTTGACCCAAAACTCATGTTTGGTGGGTTTTGGGGAGTTTCATTTCCGAAGGAACGGTGCCGCAAAACTCGTGCGGGATGGCCGTTTTATCCACTGATGCCCCGAAAAACTAGCAGTTGAATTTTTCAAAACGGACGCACCCAATCATGTCAGTTTGTCCCAAAACTCATGTTTGGTGGGGTTTTGGCACTTTCATTTCCGAAGGAACGGTGACGAAAAACTCGTGCGGAATGGCCGTTTTATCCACTGATGCACCAAAAAACTCGCAGTTGAATTTTTCACAACGGACGCACCCAATCATGTCAATTTGACCCAAAACTCATGTTTGGTGGGGTTTTGGGACTTTCATTTCCGAAGGAACGGTGCCGCAAAACTCGCGTGGGATGGCCGTTTTATCCACTGATGCCCTGAAAAACTCGCAGTTGAATTTTTCAAAACGGACCCAGCCAATCCTCTTAGTTTGTCCAAAAACTCATGTTTGGTGGGGTTTTGGCACTTTCATTTCCGAAGGAACGGTGACGAAAAACTCGCGCGGAATGGTCGTTTTATCCACTGATGCACCAAAAACTCGCAGTTGAATTTTTCACAACGGACCCACCCAATCATGTCAATTTGACCCAATACTCATGTTTGGTGGGGTTTTGGGACTTTCATTTCCGAAGGAACGGTGCCGCAAAACTCGCGTGGAATGACCGTTTTATCCACTGATGCACCAAAAAACTCACAGTTGAATTTTTCGCAACGGACGCACCTAATCATGTCACTTTGACGCAAAACTCATGTTTGGTGGGTTTTTGGCAGTTTCAGTTCCATAGGAACGGTGCCGCAAAACTCGCGTGGGATGGCCGTTTTATCCACTGATGCCCCGAAAAACTCACAGTTGAATTTTTCAAAACGGACCCACCCATTCCTCTTAGTTTGTCCGAAAACTCATGTTTGGTAGGGTTTTGGCACTTTCATTTCCAAAGGAACGGTGACGCAAAACTCGCGCGGAATGGTCGTTTTATGCACTGATGCACCAAAAAACTCGCAGTTAAATATTTCACAACGGTCGCACCCAATCATGTCAATTTGACCCAAAACTCATGTTTGGTGGGTTTTGGGAGTTTCATTTCCGAAGGAACGGTGCCGCAAAACTCGCGCGGGATGGCCGTTTTATCCACTGATGCCCCGAAAAACTCGCAGTTGAATTTTTCGAAACGGACGCACCCAATCATGTCAGTTTGTCCCAAAACTCATGTTTGGTGGGGTTTTGGCACTTTCATTTCCGAAGGAACGGTGACGAAAAACTCGCGCGGAATGGCGTTTTATCCACTGATGCACGCAAAAACTCGCAGTTGAATTTTTCACAACGGACGCACCCAATAATGTCAATTTGACCCAAAAACACATGTTTGGTGGGGTTTGGGACTTTCATTTCCGAAGGAACGGTGCCGCAAAACTCGCGCGGGATGGCCGTTTTATCAACTGATGCCCTAAAAAACTTGCAGTTGAATTTTTCAAAACGGACCCACCGAATCCTCTTTGTTTGTCCCAAAAACTCATGTTTGGTGGGGTTTGGGCACTTTCATTTCCGAAGGAACGGTGACGCAAAACTCGCGTGGGATGGCCGTTTATCCACTGATGCCCCAAAAAACTCGCAGTTGAATTTTTCAAAAACGGACCCACCCAATCCTCTTAGTTTGTCCGAAAAACTCATGTTTGGTAGGGTTTTTGGCACTTTCATTTCCAAAGGAACGGTGACGCAAAACTCGCGCGGTATGGTCGTTTTATCCACGGATGCACCAAAAAACTCGCAGTTAAATATTTCACAACGGTCGCACCCAATCATGTCAATTTGACCCAAAACTCATGTTTGGTGGGTTTTGGGGAGTTTCATTTCCGAAGGAACGGTGCCGCAAAACTCGTGCGGGATGGCCGTTTTATCCACTGATGCCCCGAAAAACTAGCAGTTGAATTTTCAAAACGGACGCACCCAATCATGTCAGTTTGTCCCAAAACTCATGTTTGGTGGGGTTTTGGCACTTTCATTTCCGAAGGAACGGTGACAAAAAACTCGTGCGGAATGGCCGTTTTATCCACTGATGCACCAAAAAAACTCGCAGTTGAATTTTTCACAACGGACGCACCCAATCATGTCAATTTGACCCAAAACTCATGTTTGGTGGGGTTTTGGGACTTTCATTTCCGAAGGAACGGTGCCGCAAAACTCGCGTGGGATGGCCGTTTTAATCCACTGATGCCCTGAAAAACTCGCAGTTGAATTTTTCAAACGGACCCAGCCAATCCTCTTAGTTTGTCCAAAAACTCATGTTTGGTGGGGTTTTGGCACTTTCATTTCCGAAGGAACGGTGACGAAAAACTCGCGCGGAATGGTCGTTTTATCCACTGATGCACCAAAAAACTCGCAGTTGAATTTTTCACACGGACCCACCCAATCATGTCAATTTGACCCAATACTCATGTTTGGTGGGGTTTTGGGACTTTCATTTCCGAAGGAACGTGCCGCAAAACTCGCGCGGAATGACAGTTTTATCCACTGATGCACCAAAAACTCACAGTTGAATTTTTCGCAACGGACGCACCCAATCATGTCACTTTGACACAAAACTCATGTTTGGTGGGTTTTGGCACTTTAGTTCCGTTGGAACGGTGCCGCAAAACTCGCGTGGGATGGCCGTTTTATCCACAGATGCCCTGAAAAACTCACAGTTGAATTTTTCAAAAACGGACGCACCCAATCATGTCAGTTTGTCCAAAACTCATGTTTGGTGGGGTTTTGGGCACTTTCATTTCCGAAGGAACGGTGACGAAAAACTCGTGCGGAATGGCCGTTTATCCACTGATGCACCCAAAAAACTCAAAGTTGAATTTTTCACAACGGACGCACCCAATCATGTCAATTTGACCCAAAACTCATGTTTGGTGGGGTTTTGGGACTTTCATTTCCGAAGGAACGGTGCCGCAAAACTCGCGTGGGAATGGCCGTTTTATCCACTGATGCCCTGAAAAACTCGCAGTTGAATTTTCAAAACGGACCCAGCCAATCCTCTTAGTTTGTCCAAAAACTCATGTTTGGTGGGGTTTTGGCACTTTCATTTCCGAAGGAACGGTGACAAAAAACTCGCGCGGAATGGTCGTTTTATCCACTGATGCACCAAAAAACTCGCAGTTGAATTTTTCACAACGGACGCACCCAATCATGTCAATTTGACCCAAAACTCATGTTTGGTGGGGTTTTGGGACTTTCATTTCCGAAGGAACGGTGCCCGCAAAACTCGCGCGGGATGGCCGTTTTAATCCACTGATGCCCTAAAAAACTAGGAGTGAATTTTTAAAACTGGACCCACCCAATCCTCTTAGTTTGTCCCAAAACTCATGTTGGTGGGGTTTTGGCACTTTCATTTCCGAATGGAAGGGTGACGGAAAACTCGCGCGGGATGGCCGTTTTATCCACTGATGCACCAAAAAACTCGTAGTTGAATTTTTCACAACGGACGCACCCAATCATGTCAGTTTGACCCAAAACCCATGTTTGGTGGGTTTTTGGGAGTTTCATTTCTGAAGGAACGGTGCCGCAAAACTCGCGCGAGATGGCCGTTTTATCCACTGATGCCCCGAAAAACTCGCAGTTGAATTTTTCAAAACGGACCCACCCAATCCTCTTAGATTGTCCCAAAACTCATGTTTGGTGGGTTTTTGGCAATTTCATTTCTGAAGGATCGGAGTGGCAAAACACGCGTGGGATGGTCGTTTTATCCACTGATGCACCAAAAAACTCGCAGTTTAATTTTACGCAACAGACGCACCTAATCATGTCATTTGTCCCAAAACTCATGTTGGTAGGTTTTGGGCACTATCATTTCTGAAGGAACGGTGCCGCAAAACTCGTGCAAGATGGCTGTTTTATCCACTGATGCACCGAAAAACTCACAGTTGAATTTTCGCAACAGACGCACCCAATCATGTCAATTTGACCCAAAACTCATGTTTGGTGGGGGTTTTGGGACTTTCATTTCCCAAGGAACGGTGCCGCAAAACTAGCGTGGGATGGCCGTTTTATCCACTGATGCCCTGAAAAACTCGCAGTTGAATTTTTCAAACGGACCCACCCAATCCTCTTAGTTCGTCCCAAACTCATGTTTGTTGGGGTTTTGGCACTTTCATTTCCGAAGGAACGGTGCCGCAAAACTCGCGCGAGATGGCCGTTTTATCCACTGATGCCCCGAAAAACTCGCAGTTGAATTTTTCAAAACGGACCCACCAATCCTCTTAGTTTGTCCCAAAACTCGTGTTTGGTGGGTTTTTGGCACTTTGATTCTGAAGGAACGGTGACGCAATACTCGCGCGGAATGGCCTTTTTATCGACTGATGCACCAAAAAACTCGCAGTTGATTTTTCACAACGGACGCACCAATGATGTCACTTTGACCCAAACTCATGTTTGGTGGGTTTTTGGCAATTTCATTTCTGAAGGAACGGTGTGGCAAAACACGCGTGGATGACCGTTTTATCCACTGATGCACCAAAAAAACTCGCAGTTGAATTTTACGCAACAGACGCACCTAATCATGTCAGTTTGTCCCAAAACTCATGTTTGGTGGGTTTTAGGCACTATCATTTTTGAAGGAACGGTGCCGCAAAACTCGTGCAAGATGGCTGTTTTATCCACTGATGCACCGAAAAACTCACAGTTGAATTTTTCGCAACGGACACACCCAATCATGTCAATTTGACCCAAAACTCATGTTTGGTGGGGTTTTGGGACTTTCATTGCCGAAGTAACGGTGCCGCAAAACTCGCGTGGGATGGCCGTTTATCCACTGATGCTCTGAAAAACTCGCAGTTGAATTTTCAAAGCGGACCCACCCAATCCTCTTAGTTTGTCCAAAACTCATGTTTGGTGGGGTTTTGGCACTTTCATTTCCGAAGGAACGGTGACGAAAAACTCGCGCAGAATGGTCGTTTTATCCACTGATGCACCAAAAAACTCGCAGTTGAATTTTCACAACGGACCCACCCAATCATGTCAATTTGACCCAAAACTCTTGTTTGGTGGGGTTTTGGGACTTTCATTTCCGAAGGAACGGTGCCGCAAAACTCGCGCGGAATGACCGTTTTATCCACTGATGCACCAAAAAACTCACAGTAGAATTTTTCACAACGGACGCACCCAATCATGTCACTTTGACACAAAACTCAAGTTTGGTGGGTTTTTGGCACTTTGATTTCCGAAGGAACGGTGCCGCAAAACTCGCGTGGGATGGCCGTTTTATCCACTGATGCCCCGAAAAACTCACAGTTGAATTTTTCAAAACGGACCCACCCAATCCTCTTAGTTTGTCCGAAAACTCATGTTTGGTAGGGTTTTGGCACTTTCATTTCCAAGGAACGGTGACCGCAAAACTCGCGCGGAATGGTCGTTTTATCCACTGATGCACCAAAAAAACTCGCAGTTAAATATTTCACAACGGTCGCACCCAATCATGTCAATTTGACCCAAAACTCATGTTTGGTGGGTTTTGGGGAGTTTCATTCCGAAGGAACGGTGCCGCAAAACTCGTGCGGGATGGCCGTTTTATCCACTGATGCCCCGAAAAACTAGCAGTTGAATTTTTCAAAACGGACGCACCCAATCATGTCAGTTTGTCCCAAAACTCATGTTTGGTGGGGTTTTGGCACTTTCATTTCCGAAGGAACGGTGACGAAAAACTCGTGCGGAATGGCCGTTTTATCCACTGATGCACCGAAAAACTCGCAGTTGAATTTTTCACAACGGACGCACCCAATCATGTCAATTTGACCCAAAACTCATGTTTGGTGGGGTTTTGGGACTTTCATTTCCGAAGGAATGGTGCCGCAAAACTCGCGTGGGATGGCCGTTTTATCCACTGATGCCCTGAAAAACTCGCAGTTGAATTTTTCAAAACGGACCCAGCCAATCCTCTTAGTTTGTCCAAAAACTCATGTTTGGTGGGGTTTTGGCACTTTCATTTCCGAAGGAACGGTGACGAAAAACTCGCGCGGAATGGTCGTTTTATCCACTGATCCACAAAAAACTCGCAGTTGAATTTTTCACAACGGACCCACCCAATCATGTCAATTTGACCCAATACTCATGTTTGGTGGGGTTTTGGGACTTTCATTTCCGAAGGAACGGTGCCGCAAAACTGGCGCGGAATGACCGTTTTATCCACTGATGCACCAAAAAACTCACAGTTGAATTTTTCGCAACGGACGCACCCAATCATGTCACTTTGACACAAAACTCATGTTTGGTGGGTTTTTGACACTTTCAGTTCCGTTGGAACGGTGCCGCAAAACTCGCGTGGGATGACCGTTTTATCCACAGATGCCCTGAAAATCTCACAGTTGAATTTTTCAAAACGGAGCCACCCAATCCTCTTAGTATGTCCGAAAACTCATGTTTGGTAGGGTTTTGGCACTTTCATTTCCAAAGGAACGGTGACGCAAAACTCGCGCGGAATGGTCGTTTTATCCACTGATGCACCAAAAAACTCACAGTTAAATATTTCACAACGGTCCGCACCCAATCATGTCAATTTGACCCAAACTCATGTTTGGTGGGTTTTGGGGAGTTTCATTTCCGAAGGAACAGTGCCGCAAAACTCGCGCGGGATGGCCGTTTTATCCACTGATGCCCCGAAAAACTCGCAGTTGAATTTTTCGAAACGGACGCACCCAATCATGTCAGTTTGTCCCAAAACTCATGTTTGGTGGGGTTTTGACACTTTCATTTCCAAAGGAAGGGTGACGAAAAACTCACGCGGAATGGCCGTTTTATCCACTGATGCACCAAAAAACTCGTAGTTGAATTTTTCACAACGGACGCACCCAATCATGTCAATTTGACCCAAAACATGTTTGGTGGGGTTTTGGGACTTTCATTTCCGAAGGAACGGTGCCGCAAAACTCGCGCGGGATGGCCGTTTTATCCACTGATGCCCTAAAAAACTAGGAGTTGAATTTTTTAAAACGGACCCACCCAATCCTCTTAGTTTGTCCCAAAACTCATGTTTGGTGGGGTTTTGGCACTTTCATTTCCGATGGAAGGGTGACGAAAAACTCGCGCGGGATGGCCGTTTTATCCACTGATGCACCAAAAACTCGTAGTTGAATTTTTCACAACGGACGCACCCAATCATGTCAGTTTGACCCAAAACCCATGTTTGGTGGGTTTTTGGGAGTTTCATTTCCGAAGGAACGGTGCCGCAAAACTCGCGCGAGATGGCCGTTTTATCCACTGATGCCCCGAAAAACTCGCAGTTGAATTTTTCAAAACGGACCCACCCAATCCTCTTAGATTGTCCCAAAATCATCTTTGGTGGGTTTTTGGCAATTTCATTTCTGAAGGATCGGAGTGGCAAAACACGCGTGGGATGGTCGTTTTATCCACTGATGCACCAAAAAACTCGCAGTTTAATTTTACGCAACAGACGCACCTAATCATGTCATTTGTCCCAAAACTCATGTTGGTAGGTTTTGGGCACTATCATTTCTGAAGGAACGGTGCCGCAAAACTCGTGCAAGATGGCTGTTTTATCCACTGATGCACCGAAAAACTCACAGTTGAATTTTTCGCAACAGACGCACCCAATCATGTCAATTTGACCCAAAACTCATGTTTGGTGGGGTTTTGGGACTTTCATTTCCCAAGGAACGGTGCCGCAAAACTAGCGTGGGATGGCCGTTTTATCCACTGATGCCCTGAAAAACTCGCAGTTGAATTTTTCAAAACGGACCCACCCAATCCTCTTAGTTCGTCCCAAAACTCATGTTTGTTGGGGTTTTGGCACTTTCATTTCCGAAGGAACGGTGCCGCAAAACTCGCGCGAGATGGCCGTTTTATCCACTGATGCCCCGAAAAACTCGCAGTTGAATTTTTCAAAACGGACCCACCCAATCCTCTTAGTTTGTCCCAAAACTCGTGTTTGGTGGGTTTTTGGCACTTTGATTTCTGAAGGAACGGTGACGCAATACTCGCGCGGAATGGCCTTTTTATCGACTGATGCACCAAAAAACTCGCAGTTGAATTTTTCACAACGGACGCACCAATGATGTCACTTTGACCCAAAACTCATGTTTGGTGGGTTTTTGGCAATTTCATTTCTGAAGGAACGGTGTGGCAAAACACGCGTGGGATGACCGTTTTATCCACTGATGCACCAAAAAACTCGCAGTTGAATTTTACGCAACAGACGCACCTAATCATGTCAGTTTGTCCCAAAACTCATGTTTGGTGGGTTTTAGGCACTATCATTTTTGAAGGAACGGTGCCGCAAAACTCGTGCAAGATGGCTGTTTTATCCACTGATGCACCGAAAAACTCACAGTTGAATTTTTCGCAACGGACACACCCAATCATGTCAATTTGACCCAAAACTCATGTTTGGTGGGGTTTTGGGACTTTCATTGCCGAAGTAACGGTGCCGCAAAACTCGCGTGGGATGGCCGTTTTATCCACTGATGCTCTGAAAAACTCGCAGTTGAATTTTTCAAAACGGACCCACCCAATCCTCTTAGTTTGTCCAAAAACTCATGTTTGGTGGGGTTTTGGCACTTTCATTTCCGAAGGAACGGTGACGAAAAACTCGCGCGGAATGGTCGTTTTATCCACTGATGCACCAAAAAACTCGCAGTTGAATTTTTCACAACGGACCCACCCAATCATGTCAATTTGACCCAAAACTCTTGTTTGGTGGGGTTTTGGGACTTTCATTTCCGAAGGAACGGTGCCGCAAAACTCGCGCGGAATGACCGTTTTATCCACTGATGCACCAAAAACTCACAGTAGAATTTTTCACAACGGACGCACCCAATCATGTCACTTTGACACAAAACTCAAGTTTGGTGGGTTTTTGGCACTTTGATTTCCGAAGGAACGGTGCCGCAAAACTCGCGTGGGATGGCCGTTTTATCCACTGATGCCCCGAAAAACTCACAGTTGAATTTTTCAAAACGGACCCACCCAATCCTCTTAGTTTGTCCGAAAACTCATGTTTGGTAGGGTTTTGGCACTTTCATTTCCAAAGGAACGGTGACGCAAAACTCGCGCGGAATGGTCGTTTTATCCACTGATGCACCAAAAAACTCGCAGTTAAATATTTCACAACGGTCGCACCCAATCTTGTCAATTTGACCCAAAACTCATGTTTGGTGGGTTTTGGGGAGTTTCATTTCCGAAGGAACGGTGCCGCAAAACTCGTGCGGGATGGCCGTTTTATCCACTGATGCCCCGAAAAACTAGCAGTTGAATTTTTCAAAACGGACGCACCCAATCATGTCAGTTTGTCCCAAAACTCATGTTTGGTGGGGTTTTGGCACTTTCATTTCCGAAGGAACGGTGACGAAAAACTCGTGCGGAATGGCCGTTTTATCCACTGATGCACCAAAAAACTCGCAGTTGAATTTTTCACAACGGACGCACCCAATCATGTCAATTTGACCCAAAACTCATGTTTGGTGGGGTTTTGGGACTTTCATTTCCGAAGGAACGGTGCCGCAAAACTCGCGTGGGATGGCCGTTTTATCCACTGATGCCCTGAAAAACTCGCAGTTGAATTTTTCAAAACGGACCCAGCCAATCCTCTTAGTTTGTCCAAAAACTCATGTTTGGTGGGGTTTTGGCACTTTCATTTCCGAAGGAACGGTGACGAAAAACTCGCGCGGAATGGTCGTTTTATCCACTGATGCACCAAAAAACTCGCAGTTGAATTTTTCACAACGGACCCACCCAATCATGTCAATTTGACCCAATACTCATGTTTGGTGGGGTTTTGGGACTTTCATTTCCGAAGGAACGGTGCCGCAAAACTCGCGTGGAATGACCGTTTTATCCACTGATGCACCAAAAAACTCACAGTTGAATTTTTCGCAACGGACGCACCTAATCATGTCACTTTGACGCAAAACTCATGTTTGGTGGGTTTTTGGCAGTTTCAGTTCCATAGGAACGGTGCCGCAAAACTCGCGTGGGATGGCCGTTTTATCCACTGATGCCCCGAAAAACTCACAGTTGAATTTTTCAAAACGGACCCACCCATTCCTCTTAGTTTGTCCGAAAACTCATGTTTGGTAGGGTTTTGGCACTTTCATTTCCAAAGGAACGGTGACGCAAAACTCGCGCGGAATGGTCGTTTTATGCACTGATGCACCAAAAAACTCGCAGTTAAATATTTCACAACGGTCGCACCCAATCATGTCAATTTGACCCAAAACTCATGTTTGGTGGGTTTTGGGAGTTTCATTTCCGAAGGAACGGTGCCGCAAAACTCGCGCGGGATGGCCGTTTTATCCACTGATGCCCCGAAAAACTCGCAGTTGAATTTTTCGAAACGGACGCACCCAATCATGTCAGTTTGTCCCAAAACTCATGTTTGGTGGGGTTTTGGCACTTTCATTTCCGAAGGAACGGTGACGAAAAACTCGCGCGGAATGGCCGTTTTATCCACTGATGCACCAAAAAACTCGCAGTTGAATTTTTCACAACGGACGCACCCAATAATGTCAATTTGACCCAAAACACATGTTTGGTGGGGTTTTGGGACTTTCATTTCCGAAGGAACGGTGCCGCAAAACTCGCGCGGGATGGCCGTTTTATCAACTGATGCCCTAAAAAACTTGCAGTTGAATTTTTCAAAACGGACCCACCGAATCCTCTTTGTTTGTCCCAAAACTCATGTTTGGTGGGGTTTGGGCACTTTCATTTCCGAAGGAACGGTGACGCAAAACTCGCGTGGGATGGCCGTTTTATCCACTGATGCCCCAAAAAACTCGCAGTTGAATTTTTCAAAACGGACCCACCCAATCCTCTTAGTTTGTCCGAAAACTCATGTTTGGTAGGGTTTTGGCACTTTCATTTCCAAAGGAACGGTGACGCAAAACTCGCGCGGTATGGTCGTTTTATCCACGGATGCACCAAAAAACTCGCAGTTAAATATTTCACAACGGTCGCACCCAATCATGTCAATTTGACCCAAAACTCATGTTTGGTGGGTTTTGGGGAGTTTCATTTCCGAAGGAACGGTGCCGCAAAACTCGTGCGGGATGGCCGTTTTATCCACTGATGCCCCGAAAAACTAGCAGTTGAATTTTTCAAAACGGACGCACCCAATCATGTCAGTTTGTCCCAAAACTCATGTTTGGTGGGGTTTTGGCACTTTCATTTCCGAAGGAACGGTGACAAAAAACTCGTGCGGAATGGCCGTTTTATCCACTGATGCACCAAAAAACTCGCAGTTGAATTTTTCACAACGGACGCACCCAATCATGTCAATTTGACCCAAAACTCATGTTTGGTGGGGTTTTGGGACTTTCATTTCCGAAGGAACGGTGCCGCAAAACTCGCGTGGGATGGCCGTTTTATCCACTGATGCCCTGAAAAACTCGCAGTTGAATTTTTCAAAACGGACCCAGCCAATCCTCTTAGTTTGTCCAAAAACTCATGTTTGGTGGGGTTTTGGCACTTTCATTTCCGAAGGAACGGTGACGAAAAACTCGCGCGGAATGGTCGTTTTATCCACTGATGCACCAAAAAACTCGCAGTTGAATTTTTCACAACGGACCCACCCAATCATGTCAATTTGACCCAATACTCATGTTTGGTGGGGTTTTGGGACTTTCATTTCCGAAGGAACGGTGCCGCAAAACTCGCGCGGAATGACAGTTTTATCCACTGATGCACCAAAAAACTCACAGTTGAATTTTTCGCAACGGACGCACCCAATCATGTCACTTTGACACAAAACTCATGTTTGGTGGGTTTTTGGCACTTTTAGTTCCGTTGGAACGGTGCCGCAAAACTCGCGTGGGATGGCCGTTTTATCCACAGATGCCCTGAAAAACTCACAGTTGAATTTTTCAAAACGGACGCACCCAATCATGTCAGTTTGTCCCAAAACTCATGTTTGGTGGGGTTTTGGCACTTTCATTTCCGAAGGAACGGTGACGAAAAACTCGTGCGGAATGGCCGTTTTATCCACTGATGCACCAAAAAACTCAAAGTTGAATTTTTCACAACGGACGCACCCAATCATGTCAATTTGACCCAAAACTCATGTTTGGTGGGGTTTTGGGACTTTCATTTCCGAAGGAACGGTGCCGCAAAACTCGCGTGGGATGGCCGTTTTATCCACTGATGCCCTGAAAAACTCGCAGTTGAATTTTTCAAAACGGACCCAGCCAATCCTCTTAGTTTGTCCAAAAACTCATGTTTGGTGGGGTTTTGGCACTTTCATTTCCGAAGGAACGGTGACAAAAAACTCGCGCGGAATGGTCGTTTTATCCACTGATGCACCAAAAAACTCGCAGTTGAATTTTTCACAACGGACGCACCCAATCATGTCAATTTGACCCAAAACTCATGTTTGGTGGGGTTTTGGGACTTTCATTTCCGAAGGAACGGTGCCGCAAAACTCGCGCGGGATGGCCGTTTTATCCACTGATGCCCTAAAAAACTAGGAGTTGAATTTTTTAAAATGGACCCACCCAATCCTCTTAGTTTGTCCCAAAACTCATGTTTGGTGGGGTTTTGGCACTTTCATTTCCGAAGGAAGGGTGACGGAAAACTCGCGCGGGATGGCCGTTTTATCCACTGATGCACCAAAAAACTCGTAGTTGAATTTTTCACAACGGACGCACCCAATCATGTCAGTTTGACCCAAAACCCATGTTTGGTGGGTTTTTGGGAGTTTCATTTCTGAAGGAACGGTGCCGCAAAACTCGCGCGAGATGGCCGTTTTATCCACTGATGCCCCGAAAAACTCGCAGTTGAATTTTTCAAAACGGACCCACCCAATCCTCTTAGTTTGTCCCAAAACTCATGTTTGGTGGGTTTTTGGCAATTTCATTTCTGAAGGAACGGAGTGGCAAAACACGCGTGGGATGGTCGTTTTATCCACTGATGCACCAAAAAACTCGCAGTTTAATTTTACGCAACAGACGCACCTAATCATGTCATTTGTCCCAAAACTCATGTTGGTAGGTTTTGGGCACTATCATTTCTGAAGGAACGGTGCCGCAAAACTCGTGCAAGATGGCTGTTTTATCTACTGATGCACCGAAAAACTCACAGTTGAATTTTTCGCAACAGACGCACCCAATCATGTCAATTTGACCCAAAACTCATGTTTGGTGGGGTTTTGGGACTTTCATTTCCCAAGGAACGGTGCCGCAAAACTAGCGTGGGATGGCCGTTTTATCCACTGATGCCCTGAAAAACTCGCAGTTGAATTTTTCAAAACGGACCCACCCAATCCTCTTAGTTCGTCCCAAAACTCATGTTTGTTGGGGTTTTGGCACTTTCATTTCCGAAGGAACGGTGCCGCAAAACTCGCGCGAGATGGCCGTTTTATCCACTGATGCCCCGAAAAACTCGCAGTTGAATTTTTCAAAACGGACCCACCCAATCCTCTTAGTTTGTCCCAAAACTCGTGTTTGGTGGGTTTTTGGCACTTTGATTTCTGAAGGAACGCTGACGCAATACTCGCGCGGAATGGCCTTTTTATCGACTGATGCACCAAAAAACTCGCAGTTGAATTTTTCACAACGGACGCACCAATGATGTCACTTTGACCCAAAACTCATGTTTGGTGGGTTTTTGGCAATTTCATTTCTGAAGGAACGGTGTGGCAAAACACGCGTGGGATGACCGTTTTATCCACTGATGCACCAAAAAACTCGCAGTTGAATTTTACGCAACAGACGCACCTAATCATGTCAGTTTGTCCCAAAACTCATGTTTGGTGGGTTTTAGGCACTATCATTTTTGAAGGAACGGTGCCGCAAAACTCGTGCAAGATGGCTGTTTTATCCACTGATGCACCGAAAAACTCACAGTTGAATTTTTCGCAACGGACGCACCCAATCATGTCAATTTGACCCAAAACTCATGTTTGGTGGGGTTTTGGGACTTTCATTTCCGAAGTAACGGTGCCGCAAAACTCGCGTGGGATGGCCGTTTTATCCACTGATGCTCTGAAAAACTCGCAGTTGAATTTTTCAAAACGGACCCACCCAATCCTCTTAGTTTGTCCAAAAACTCATGTTTGGTGGGGTTTTGGCACTTTCATTTCCGAAGGAACGGTGACGAAAAACTCGCGCGGAATGGTCGTTTTATCCACTGATGCACCAAAAAACTCGTAGTTGAATTTTTCACAACGGACCCACCCAATCATGTCAATTTGACCCAAAACTCTTGTTTGGTGGGGTTTTGGGACTTTCATTTCCGAAGGAACGGTGCCGCAAAACTCGCGCGGAATGACCGTTTTATCCACTGATGCACCAAAAAACTCACAGTAGAATTTTTCACAACGGACGCACCCAATCATGTCACTTTGACACAAAACTCAAGTTTGGTGGGTTTTTGGCACTTTCAGTTCCGTTGGAACGGTGCCGCAAAACTCGCGTGGGATGGCCGTTTTATCCACTGATGCCCCAAAAAACTCACAGTTGAATTTTTCAAAACGGACCCACCCAATCCTCTTAGTTTGTCCGAAAACTCATGTTTGGTAGGGTTTTGGCACTTTCATTTCCAAAGGAACGGTGACGCAAAACTCGCGCGGTATGGTCGTTTTATCCACTGATGCACCAAAAAACTCGCAGTTAAATATTTCACAACGGTCGCACCCAATCATGTCAATTTGACCCAAAACTCATGTTTGGTGGGTTTTGGGGAGTTTCATTTCCGAAGGAACGGTGCCGCAAAACTCGTGCGGGATGGCCGTTTTATCCACTGATGCCCCGAAAAACTACCAATTGAATTTTTCAAAACGGACGCACCCAATCATGTCAGTTTGTCCCAAAACTCATGTTTGGTGGGGTTTTGGCACTTTCATTTCCCAAGGAACGGTGACGAAAAACTCGTGCCGAATGGCCGTTTTATCCACTGATGCACCAAAAAACTCGCAGTTGAATTTTTCACAACGGACGCACCCAATCATGTCAATTTGACCCCAAACTCATGTTTGGTGGGGTTTTGGGACTTTCATTTCCGAAGGAACGGTGCCGCAAAACTCGCGTGGGATGGCCGTTTTATCCACTGATGCCCTGAAAAACTCGCAGTTGAATTTTTCAAAACGGACCCAGCCAATCCTCTTTGTTTGTCCAAAAACTCATGTTTGGTGGGGTTTTGGCACTTTCATTTCCGAAGGAACGGTGACGAAAAACTCGCGCGGAATGGTCGTTTTATCCACTGATGCACCAAAAAACTCGCAGTTGAATTTTTCACAACGGACCCACCCAATCATGTCAATTTGACCCAATACTCATGTTTGGTGGGGTTTTGGGACTTTCATTTCCGAAGGAACGGTGCCGCAAAACTCGCGCGGAATGACCGTTTTATCCACTGATGCACCAAAAAACTCACAGTTGAATTTTTCGCAACGGACGCACCCAATCATGTCACTTTGACACAAAACTCATGTTTGGTGTGTTTTTGGCACTTTCAGTTCCGTTGGAACGGTGCCGCAAAACTCGCGTGGGATGGCCGTTTTATCCACAGATGCCCTGAAAAACTCACAGTTGAATTTTTCAAAACGGAGCCACCGAATCCTCTTAGTTTGTCCGAAAACTCATGTTTGGTAGGGTTTTGGCACTTTCATTTCCAAAGGAACGGTGACGCAAAACTCGCGCGGAATGGTCGTTTTATCCACTGATGCACCAAAAAACTCACAGTTAAATATTTCACAACGGTCGCACCCAATCATGTCAATTTGACCCAAAACTCATGTTTGGTGGGTTTTGGGGAGTTTCATTTCCGAAGGAACAGTGCCGCAAAACTCGCGCGGGATGGCCGTTTTATCCACTGATGCCCCGAAAAACTCGCAGTTGAATTTTTCAAAACGGACGCACCCAATCATGTCAGTTTGTCCCAAAACTCATGTTTGGTGGGTTTTGACACTTTCATTTCCGAAGGAAGGGTGACGAAAAACTCGCGCGGAATGGCCGTTTTATCCACTGATGCACCAAAAAACTCGTAGTTGAATTTTTCACAACGAACGCACCCAATCATGTCAATTTGACCCAAAACTCATGTTTGGTGGGGTTTTGGGACTTTCATTTCCGAAGGAACGGTGCCGCAAAACTCGCGCGGGATGGCCGTTTTATCCACTGATGCCCTAAAAAACTAGGAGTTGAATTTTTTAAAACGGACCCACCCAATCCTCTTAGTTTGTCCCAAAACTCATGTTTGGTGAGGTTTTGGCACTTTCATTTCCGAAGGAAGGGTGACGGAAAACTCGCGCGGGATGGCCGTTTTATCCACTGATGCACCAAAAAACTCGTAGTTGAATTTTTCACAACGGACGCACCCAATCATGTCAGTTTGACCCAAAACCCATGTATGGTGGGTTTTTGGGAGTTTCATTTCTGAAGGAACGGTGCCGCAAAACGCGCGCGAGATGGCCGTTTTATCCACTAATGCCCCGAAAAACTCGCAGTTGAATTTTTCAAAACGGACCCACCCAATCCTCTTAGTTTGTCCCAAAACTCATGTTTGGTGGGTTTTTGGCAATTTCATTTCTGAAGGAACGGAGTGGCAAAACACGCGTGGGATGGTCGTTTTATCCACTGATGCACCAAAAAACTCGCAGTTTAATTTTACGCAACAGACGCACCTAATCATGTCATTTGTCCCAAAACTCATGTTGGTAGGTTTTGGGCACTATCATTTCTGAAGGAACGGTGCCGCAAAACTCGTGCAAGATGGCTGTTTTATCTACTGATGCACCGAAAAACTCACAGTTGAATTTTTCGCAACAGACGCACCCAATCATGTCAATTTGACCCAAAACTCATGTTTGGTGGGGTTTTGGGACTTTCATTTCCCAAGGAACGGTGCCGCAAAACTAGCGTGGGATGGCCGTTTTATCCACTGATGCCCTGAAAAACTCGCAGTTGAATTTTTCAAAACGGACCCACCCAATCCTCTTAGTTCGTCCCAAAACTCATGTTTGTTGGGGTTTTGGCACTTTCATTTCCGAAGGAACGGTGCCGCAAAACTCGCGCGAGATGGCCGTTTTATCCACTGATGCCCCGAAAAACTCGCAGTTGAATTTTTCAAAACGGACCCACCCAATCCTCTTAGTTTGTCCCAAAACTCGTGTTTGGTGGGTTTTTGGCACTTTGATTTCTGAAGGAACGCTGACGCAATACTCGCGCGGAATGGCCTTTTTATCGACTGATGCACCAAAAAACTCGCAGTTGAATTTTTCACAACGGACGCACCAATGATGTCACTTTGACCCAAAACTCATGTTTGGTGGGTTTTTGGCAATTTCATTTCTGAAGGAACGGTGTGGCAAAACACGCGTGGGATGACCGTTTTATCCACTGATGCACCAAAAAACTCGCAGTTGAATTTTACGCAACAGACGCACCTAATCATGTCAGTTTGTCCCAAAACTCATGTTTGGTGGGTTTTAGGCACTATCATTTTTGAAGGAACGGTGCCGCAAAACTCGTGCAAGATGGCTGTTTTATCCACTGATGCACCGAAAAACTCACAGTTGAATTTTTCGCAACGGACGCACCCAATCATGTCAATTTGACCCAAAACTCATGTTTGGTGGGGTTTTGGGACTTTCATTTCCGAAGTAACGGTGCCGCAAAACTCGCGCGGGATGGCCGTTTTATCCACTGATGCCCCGAAAAACTCGCAGTTGAATTTTTCAAAACGGACGCACCCAATCATGTCAGTTTGTCCCAAAACTCATGTTTGGTGGGGTTTTGGCACTTTCATTTCCGAAGGAATGGTGACGAAAAACTCGTGCGGAATGGCCGTTTTATCCACTGATGCACCAAAAAACTCGCAGTTGAATTTTTCACAACGGACGCACCCAATCATGTCAATTTGACGCAAAACTCATGTTTGGTGGGGTTTTGGCACTTTCATTTCCGAAGGAACGGTGACGAAAAACTCGTGCGGAATGGCCGTTTTATCCACTGATGCACCAAAAAACTCGCAGTTGAATTTTTCACAACGGACGCACCCAATCATGTCACTTTGACACAAAACTCAAGTTTGGTGGGTTTTTGGCACTTTCAGTTCCGTTGGAACGGTGCCGCAAAACTCGCGTGGGATGGCCGTTTTATCCACTGATGCCCCAAAAAACTCACAGTTGAATTTTTCAAAACGGACCCACCCAATCCTCTTAGTTTGTCCGAAAACTCATGTTTGGTAGGGTTTTGGCACTTTCATTTCCAAAGGAACGGTGACGCAAAACTCGCGCGGTATGGTCGTTTTATCCACTGATGCACCAAAAAACTCGCAGTTAAATATTTCACAACGGTCGCACCCAATCATGTCAATTTGACCCAAAACTCATGTTTGGTGGGTTTTGGGGAGTTTCATTTCCGAAGGAACGGTGCCGCAAAACTCGTGCGGGATGGCCGTTTTATCCACTGATGCCCCGAAAAACTAGCAATTGAATTTTTCAAAACGGACGCACCCAATCATGTCAGTTTGTCCCAAAACTCATGTTTGGTGGGGTTTTGGCACTTTCATTTCCGAAGGAACGGTGACGAAAAACTCGTGCGGAATGGCCGTTTTATCCACTGATGCACCAAAAAACTCGCAGTTGAATTTTTCACAACGGACGCACCCAATCATGTCAATTTGACCCAAAACTCATGTTTGGTGGGGTTTTGGGACTTTCATTTCCGAAGGAACGGTGCCGCAAAACTCGCGTGGGATGGCCGTTTTATCCATTGATGCCCTGAAAAACTCGCAGTTGAATTTTTCAAAACGGACCCAGCCAATCCTCTTAGTTTGTCCAAAAACTCATGTTTGGTGGGGTTTTGGCACTTTCATTTCCGAAGGAACGGTGACGAAAAACTCGCGCGGAATGGTCGTTTTATCCACTGATGCACCAAAAAACTCGCAGTTGAATTTTTCACAACGGACGCACCCAATCATGTCAATTTGACCCAAAACTCATGTTTGGTGGGGTTTTGGGACTTTCATTTCCGAAGGAACGGTGCCGCAAAACTCGCGCGGGATGGCCGTTTTATCCACTGATGCCCTAAAAAACTAGGAGTTGAATTTTTCAAAACGAACCCACCCAATCCTCTTAGTTTGTCCCAAAACTCATGTTTGGTGGGGTTTTGGCACTTTCATTTCCGAAGGAAGGGTGACGGAAAACTCGCGCGGGATGGCCGTTTTATCCACTGATGCACCAAAAAACTCGTAGTTGAATTTTTCACAACGGACGCACCCAATCATGTCAGTTTGACCCAAAACCCATGTTTGGTGGGTTTTTGGGAGTTTCATTTCTGAAGGAACGGTGCCGCAAAACTCGCACGAGATGGCCGTTTTATCCACTGATGCCCCGAAAAACTCGCAGTTGAATTTTTCAAAACGGACCCACCCAATCCTCTTAGTTTGTCCCAAAACTCATGTTTGATGGGTTTTTGGCAATTTCATTTCTGAAGGAACGGAGTGGCAAAACACGCGTGGGATGGTCGTTTTATCCACTGATGCACCAAAAAACTCGCAGTTTAATTTTACGCAACAGACGCACCTAATCATGTCATTTGTCCCAAAACTCATGTTGGTAGGTTTTGGGCACTATCATTTCTGAAGGAACGGTGCCGCAAAACTCGTGCAAGATGGCTGTTTTATCCACTGATGCACCGAAAAACTCACAGTTGAATTTTTCGCAACAGACGCACCCAATCATGTCAATTTGACCCAAAACTCATGTTTGGTGGGGTTTTGGGACTTTCATTTCCGAAGGAACGGTGCCGCAAAACTAGCGTGGGATGGCCGTTTTATCCACTGATGCCCTGAAAAACTCGCAGTTGAATTTTTCAAAACGGACCCACCCAATCCTCTTAGTTCGTCCCAAAACTCATGTTTGTTGGGGTTTTGGCACTTTCATTTCCGAAGGAACGGTGCCGCAAAACTCGCGCGAGATGGCCGTTTTATCCACTGATGCCCCGAAAAACTCGCAGTTGAATTTTTCAAAACGGACCCACCCAATCCTCTTAGTTTGTCCCAAAACTCGTGTTTGGTGGGTTTTTGGCACTTTGATTTCTGAAGGAACGGTGACGCAATACTCGCGCGGAATGGCCTTTTTATCGACTGATGCACCAAAAAACTCGCAGTTGAATTTTTCACAACGGACGCACCAATGATGTCACTTTGACCCAAAACTCATGTTTGGTGGGTTTTTGGCAATTTCATTTCTGAAGGAACGGTGTGGCAAAACACGCGTGGGATGACCGTTTTATCCACTGATGCACCAAAAAACTCGCAGTTGAATTTTACGCAACAGACGCACCTAATCATGTCAGTTTGTCGCAAAACTCATGTTTGGTGGGTTTTAGGCACTATCATTTTTGAAGGAACGGTGCCGCAAAACTCGTGCAAGATGGCTGTTTTATCCACTGATGCACCGAAAAACTCACAGTTGAATTTTTCGCAACGGACGCACCCAATCATGTCAATTTGACCCAAAACTCATGTTTGGTGGGGTTTTGGGACTTTCATTTCCGAAGTAACGGTGCCGCAAAACTCGCGTGGGATGGCCGTTTTATCCACTGATGCTCTGAAAAACTCGCAGTTGAATTTTTCAAAACGGACCCACCCAATCCTCTTAGTTTGTCCAAAAACTCATGTTTGGTGGGGTTTTGGCACTTTCATTTCCGAAGGAACGGTGACGAAAAACTCGCGCGGAATGGTCGTTTTATCCACTGATGCACCAAAAAACTCGCAGTTGAATTTTTCACAACGGACCCACCCAATCATCTCAATTTGACCCAAAACTCTTGTTTGGTGGGGTTTTGGGACTTTCATTTCCGAAGGAACGGTGCCGCAAAACTCGCGCGGAATGACCGTTTTATCCACTGATGCACCAAAAAACTCACAGTAGAATTTTTCACAGCGGACGCACCCAATCATGTCACTTTGACACAAAACTCAAGTTTGGTGGGTTTTTGGCACTTTCAGTTCCGTTGGAACGGTGCCGCAAAACTCGCGTGGGATGGCCGTTTTATCCACTGATGCCCCAAAAAACTCACAGTTGAATTTTTCAAAATGGACCCACCCAATCCTCTTAGTTTGTCCGAAAACTCATGTTTGGTAGGGTTTTGACACTTTCATTTCCAAAGGAACGGTGACGCAAAACTCGCGCGGTATGGTCGTTTTATCCACTGATGCACCAAAAAACTCGCAGTTAAATATTTCACAACGGTCGCACCCAATCATGTCAATTTGACCCAAAACTCATGTTTGGTGGGTTTTGGGGAGTTTCATTTCCGAAGGAACGGTGCCGCAAAACTCGTGCGGGATGGCCGTTTTATCCACTGATGCCCCGAAAAACTAGCAGTTGAATTTTTCAAAACGGACGCACCCAATCATGTCAGTTTGTCCCAAAAATTATGTTTGGTGGGGTTTTGGCACTTTCATTTCCGAAGGAACGGTGACGAAAAACTCGTGCGGAATGGCCGTTTTATCCACTGATGCACCAAAAAACTCGCAGTTGAATTTTTCACAACGGACGCACCCAATCATGTCAATTTGACCCAAAACTCATGTTTGGTGGGGTTCTGGGACTTTCATTTCCGAAGGAACGGTGCCGCAAAACTCGCGTGGGATGGCCGTTTTATCCACTGATGCCCTGAAAAACTCGCAGTTGAATTTTTCAAAACGGACCCAGCCAATCCTCTTAGTTTGTCCAAAAACTCATGTTTGGTGGGGTTTTGGCACTTTCATTTCCGAAGGAACGGTGACGAAAAACTCGCGCGGAATGGTCGTTTTATCCACTGATGCACCAAAAAACTCGCAGTTGAATTTTTCACAACGGACCCACCCAATCATGTCAATTTGACCCAATACTCATGTTTGGTGGGGTTTTGGGACTTTCATTTCCGAAGGAACGGTGCCGCAAAACTCGCTCGGAATGACCGTTTTATCCACTGATGCACCAAAAAACTCACAGTTGAATTTTTCGCAACGGACGCACCCAATCATGTCACTTTGACACAAAACTCATGTTTGGTGGGTTTTTGGCACTTTCAGTTCCGTTGGAACGGTGCCGCAAAACTCGCGTGGGACGGCCGTTTTATCCACAGATGCCCTGAAAAACTCACAGTTGAATTTTTCAAAACGGAGCCACCCAATCCTCTTAGTTTTTCCGAAAACTCATGTTTGGTAGGGTTTTGGCACTTTCATTTCCAAAGGAACGGTGACGCAAAACTCGCGCGGAATGGTCGTTTTATCCACTGATGCACCAAAAAACTCACAGTTAAATATTTCACAACGGTCGCACCCAATCATGTCAATTTGACCCAAAACTCATGTTTGGTGGGTTTTGGGGAGTTTCATTTCCGAAGGAACAGTGCCGCAAAACTCGTGCGGGATGGCCGTTTTATCCACTGATGCCCCGAAAAACTCGCAGTTGAATTTTTCAAAACGGACGCACCCAATCATGTCAGTTTGTCCCAAAACTCATGTTTGGTGGGGTTTTGGCACTTTCATTTCCGAAGGAACGGTGACGAAAAACTCGTGCGGAATGGCCGTTTTATCCACTGATGCACCAAAAAACTCGCAGTTGAATTTTTCACAACGGACGCACCCAATCATGTCAATTTGACCCAAAACTCATGTTTGGTGGGGTTTTGGCACTTTCATTTCCGAAGGAACGGTGACGAAAAACTCGTGCGGAATGGCCGTTTTATCCACTGATGCACCAAAAAACTCGCAGTTGAATTTTTCACAACGGACGCACCCAATCATGTCAATTTGACCCAAAACTCATGTTTGGTGGGGTTTTGGCACTTTCATTTCCGAAGGAACGGTGCCGCAAAACTCGCGTGGGATGGCCGTTTTATCCACTGATGCCCTGAAAAACTCGCAGTTGAATTTTTCAAAACGGACCCAGCCAATCCTCTTAGTTTGTCCAAAAACTCATGTTTGGTGGGGTTTTGGCACTTTCATTTCCGAAGGAACGGTGACGAAAAACTCGCGCGGAATGGTCGTTTTATCCACTGATGCACCAAAAAACTCGCAGTTGAATTTTTCACAACGGACCCACCCAATCATGTCAATTTGACCCAATACTCATGTTTGGTGGGGTTTTGGGACTTTCATTTCCGAAGGAACGGTGCCGCAAAACTCGCGCGAGATGGCCGTTTTATCCACTGATGCCCCGAAAAACTCGCAGTTGAATTTTTGAAAACGGACCCACCCAATCCTCTTAGTTTGTCCCAAAACTCATGTTTGGTGGGTTTTTGGCAATTTCATTTCTGAAGGAACGGAGTGGCAAAACACGCGTGGGATGGTCGTTTTATCCACTGATGCACCAAAAAACTCGCAGTTTAATTTTACGCAACAGACGCACCTAATCATGTCATTTGTCCCAAAACTCATGTTGGTAGGTTTTGGGCACTATCATTTCTGAAGGAACGGTGCCGCAAAACTCGTGCAAGATGGCTGTTTTATCCACTGATGCACCGAAAAACTCACAGTTGAATTTTTCGCAACAGACGCACCCAATCATGTCAATTTGACCCAAAACTCATGTTTGGTGGGGTTTTGGGACTTTCATTTCCGAAGGAACGGTGCCGCAAAACTAGCGTGGGATGGCCGTTTTATCCACTGATGCCCTGAAAAACTCGCAGTTGAATTTTTCAAAACGGACCCACCCAATCCTCTTAGTTCGTCCCAAAACTCATGTTTGTTGGGGTTTTGGCACTTTCATTTCCGAAGGAACGGTGCCGCAAAACTCGCGCGAGATGGCCGTTTTATCCACTGATGCCCCGAAAAACTCGCAGTTGAATTTTTCAAAACGGACCCACCCAATCCTCTTAGTTTGTCCCAAAACTCGTGTTTGGTGGGTTTTTGGCACTTTGATTTCTGAAGGAACGGTGACGCAATACTCGCGCGGAATGGCCTTTTTATCGACTGATGCACCAAAAAACTCGCAGTTGAATTTTTCACAACGGACGCACCAATGATGTCACTTTGACCCAAAACTCATGTTTGGTGGGTTTTTGGCAATTTCATTTCTGAAGGAACGGTGTGGCAAAACACGCGTGGGATGACCGTTTTATCCACTGATGCACCAAAAAACTCGCAGTTGAATTTTACGCAACAGACGCACCTAATCATGTCAGTTTGTCGCAAAACTCATGTTTGGTGGGTTTTAGGCACTATCATTTTTGAAGGAACGGTGCCGCAAAACTCGTGCAAGATGGCTGTTTTATCCACTGATGCACCGAAAAACTCACAGTTGAATTTTTCGCAACGGACGCACCCAATCATGTCAATTTGACCCAAAACTCATGTTTGGTGGGGTTTAGGGACTTTCATTTCCGAAGTAACGGTGCCGCAAAACTCGCGTGGGATGGCCGTTTTATCCACTGATGCTCTGAAAAACTCGCAGTTGAATTTTTCAAAACGGACCCACCCAATCCTCTTAGTTTGTCCAAAAACTCATGTTTGGTGGGGTTTTGGCACTTTCATTTCCGAAGGAACGGTGACGAAAAACTCGCGCGGAATGGTCGTTTTATCCACTGATGCACCAAAAAACTCGCAGTTGAATTTTTCACAACGGACCCACCCAATCATCTCAATTTGACCCAAAACTCTTGTTTGGTGGGGTTTTGGGACTTTCATTTCCGAAGGAACGGTGCCGCAAAACTCGCGCGGAATGACCGTTTTATCCACTGATGCACCAAAAAACTCACAGTAGAATTTTTCACAACGGACGCACCCAATCATGTCACTTTGACACAAAACTCAAGTTTGGTGGGTTTTTGGCACTTTCAGTTCCGTTGGAACGGTGCCGCAAAACTCGCGTGGGATGGCCGTTTTATCCACTGATGCCCCAAAAAACTCACAGTTGAATTTTTCAAAATGGACCCACCCAATCCTCTTAGTTTGTCCGAAAACTCATGTTTGGTAGGGTTTTGACACTTTCATTTCCAAAGGAACGGTGACGCAAAACTCGCGCGGTATGGTCGTTTTATCCACTGATGCACCAAAAAACTCGCAGTTAAATATTTCACAACGGTCGCACCCAATCATGTCAATTTGACCCAAAACTCATGTTTGGTGGGTTTTGGGGAGTTTCATTTCCGAAGGAACGGTGCCGCAAAACTCGTGCGGGATGGCCGTTTTATCCACTGATGCCCCGAAAACTAGCAGTTGAATTTTTCAAAACGGACGCACCCAATCATGTCAGTTTGTCCCAAAAATTATGTTTGGTGGGGTTTTGGCACTTTCATTTCCGAAGGAACGGTGACGAAAAACTCGTGCGGAATGGCCGTTTTATCCACTGATGCACCAAAAAACTCGCAGTTGAATTTTTCACAACGGACGCACCCAATCATGTCAATTTGACCCAAAACTCATGTTTGGTGGGGTTCTGGGACTTTCATTTCCGAAGGAACGGTGCCGCAAAACTCGCGTGGGATGGCCGTTTTATCCACTGATGCCCTGAAAAACTCGCAGTTGAATTTTTCAAAACGGACCCAGCCAATCCTCTTAGTTTGTCCAAAAACTCATGTTTGGTGGGGTTTTGGCACTTTCATTTCCGAAGGAACGGTGACGAAAAACTCGCGCGGAATGGTCGTTTTATCCACTGATGCACCAAAAAACTCGCAGTTGAATTTTTCACAACGGACCCACCCAATCATGTCAATTTGACCCAATACTCATGTTTGGTGGGGTTTTGGGACTTTCATTTCCGAAGGAACGGTGCCGCAAAACTCGCTCGGAATGACCGTTTTATCCACTGATGCACCAAAAAACTCACAGTTGAATTTTTCGCAACGGACGCACCCAATCATGTCACTTTGACACAAAACTCATGTTTGGTGGGTTTTTGGCACTTTCAGTTCCGTTGGAACGGTGCCGCAAAACTCGCGTGGGACGGCCGTTTTATCCACAGATGCCCTGAAAAACTCACAGTTGAATTTTTCAAAACGGAGCCACCCAATCCTCTTAGTTTTTCCGAAAACTCATGTTTGGTAGGGTTTTGGCACTTTCATTTCCAAAGGAACGGTGACGCAAAACTCGCGCGGAATGGTCGTTTTATCCACTGATGCACCAAAAAACTCACAGTTAAATATTTCACAACGGTCGCACCCAATCATGTCAATTTGACCCAAAACTCATGTTTGGTGGGTTTTGGGGAGTTTCATTTCCGAAGGAACAGTGCCGCAAAACTCGTGCGGGATGGCCGTTTTATCCACTGATGCCCCGAAAAACTCGCAGTTGAATTTTTCAAAACGGACGCACCCAATCATGTCAGTTTGTCCCAAAACTCATGTTTGGTGGGGTTTTGGCACTTTCATTTCCGAAGGAACGGTGACGAAAAACTCGTGCGGAATGGCCGTTTTATCCACTGATGCACCAAAAAACTCGCAGTTGAATTTTTCACAACGGACGCACCCAATCATGTCAATTTGACCCAAAACTCATGTTTGGTGGGGTTTTGGCACTTTCATTTCCGAAGGAACGGTGACGAAAAACTCGTGCGGAATGGCCGTTTTATCCACTGATGCACCAAAAAACTCGCAGTTGAATTTTTCACAACGGACGCACCCAATCATGTCAATTTGACCCAAAACTCATGTTTGGTGGGGTTTTGGCACTTTCATTTCCGAAGGAACGGTGCCGCAAAACTCGCGTGGGATGGCCGTTTTATCCACTGATGCCCTGAAAAACTCGCAGTTGAATTTTTCAAAACGGACCTAGCCAATCCTCTTAGTTTGTCCAAAAACTCATGTTTGGTGGGGTTTTGGCACTTTCATTTCCGAAGGAACGGTGACGAAAAACTCGCGCGGAATGGTCGTTTTATCCACTGATGCACCAAAAAACTCGCAGTTGAATTTTTCACAACGGACCCACCCAATCATGTCAATTTGACCCAATACTCATGTTTGGTGGGGTTTTGGGACTTTCATTTCCGAAGGAACGGTGCCGCAAAACTCGCGCGAGATGGCCGTTTTATCCACTGATGCCCCGAAAAACTCGCAGTTGAATTTTTGAAAACGGACCCACCCAATCCTCTTAGTTTGTCCCAAAACTCATGTTTGGTGGGTTTTTGGCAATTTCATTTCTGAAGGAACGGAGTGGCAAAACACGCGTGGGATGGTCGTTTTATCCACTGATGCACCAAAAAACTCGCAGTTTAATTTTACGCAACAGACGCACCTAATCATGTCATTTGTCCCAAAACTCATGTTGGTAGGTTTTGGGCACTATCATTTCTGAAGGAACGGTGCCGCAAAACTCGTGCAAGATGGCTGTTTTATCCACTGATGCACCGAAAAACTCACAGTTGAATTTTTCGCAACAGACGCACCCAATCATGTCAATTTGACCCAAAACTCATGTTTGGTGGGGTTTTGGGACTTTCATTTCCGAAGGAACGGTGCCGCAAAACTAGCGTGGGATGGCCGTTTTATCCACTGATGCCCTGAAAAACTCGCAGTTGAATTTTTCAAAACGGACCCACCCAATCCTCTTAGTTCGTCCCAAAACTCATGTTTGTTGGGGTTTTGGCACTTTCATTTCCGAAGGAACGGTGCCGCAAAACTCGCGCGAGATGGCCGTTTTATCCACTGATGCCCCGAAAAACTCGCAGTTGAATTTTTCAAAACGGACCAACCCAATCTTCTTAGTTTGTCCCAAAACTCGTGTTTGGTGGGTTTTTGGCACTTTGATTTCTGAAGGAACGGTGACGCAATACTCGCGCGGAATGGCCTTTTTATCGACTGATGCACCAAAAAACTCGCAGTTGAATTTTTCACAACGGACGCACCAATGATGTCACTTTGACCCAAAACTCATGTTTGGTGGGTTTTTGGCAATTTCATTTCTGAAGGAACGGTGTGGCAAAACACGCGTGGGATGACAGTTTTATCCACTGATGCACCAAAAAACTCGCAGTTGAATTTTACGCAACAGACGCACCAAATCATGTCAGTTTGTCGCAAAACTCATGTTTGGTGGGTTTTAGGCACTATCATTTTTGAAGGAACGGTGCCGCAAAACTCGTGCAAGATGGCTGTTTTATCCACTGATGCACCGAAAAACTCACAGTTGAATTTTTCGCAACGGACGCATCCAATCATGTCAATTTGACCCAAAACTCATGTTTGGTGGGGTTTTGGGACTTTCATTTCCGAAGTAACGGTGCCGCAAAACTCGCGTGGGATGGCCGTTTTATCCACTGATGCTCTGAAAAACTCGCAGTTGAATTTTTCAAAACGGACCCACCCAATCCTCTTAGTTTGTCCCAAAACTCATGTTTGGTTGGGTTTTGGCACTTTCATTTCCGAAGGAACGGTGACGAAAAACTCGCGCGGAATGGTCGTTTTATCCACTGATGCACCAAAAAACTCGCAGTTGAATTTTTCACAACGGACCCACCCAATCATGTCAATTTGACCCAAAACTCTTGTTTGGTGGGGTTTTGGGACTTTCATTTCCGAAGGAACGGTGCCGCAAAACTCGCGTGGAATGACCGTTTTATCCACTGATGCACCAAAAAACTCACAGTAGAATTTTTCACAACGGACGCACCCAATCATGTCACTTTGACACAAAACTCAAGTTTGGTGGGTTTTTGGCACTGTCAGTTCCGTTGGAACGGTGCCGCAAAACTCGCGTGGGATGGCCGTTTTATCCACTGATGCCCCAAAAAACTCACAGTTGAATTTTTCAAAACGGACCCACCCAATCCTCTTAGTTTGTCCGAAAACTCATGTTTGGTAGGGTTTTGGCACTTTCATTTCCAAAGGAACGGTGACGCAAAACTCGCGCGGAATGGTCGTTTTATCCACTGATGCACCAAAAAACTCGCAGTTAAATATTTCACAACGGTCGCACCCAATCATTCAATTTGACCCAAAACTCATGTTTGGTGGGTTTTGGGGAGTTTCATTTCCGAAGGAACGGTGCCGCAAAACTCGTGCGGGATGGCCGTTTTATCCACTGATGCCCCGAAAAACTAGCAGTTGAATTTTTCAAAACGGACGCACCCAATCATGTCAGTTTGTCCCAAAAATTATGTTTGGTGGGGTTTTGGCACTTTCATTTCCGAAGGAACGGTGACGAAAAACTCGTGCGGAATGGCCGTTTTATCCACTGATGCACCAAAAAACTCGCAGTTGAATTTTTCACAACGGACGCACCCAATCATGTCAATTTGACCCAAAACTCATGTTTGGTGGGGTTCTGGGACTTTCATTTCCGAAGGAACGGTGCCGCAAAATTCGCGTGGGATGGCCGTTTTATCCACTGATGCCCTGAAAAACTCGCAGTTGAATTTTTCAAAACGGACCCAGCCAATCCTCTTAGTTTGTCCAAAAACTCATGTTTGGTGGGGTTTTGGCACTTTCATTTCCGAAGGAACGGTGACGAAAAACTCGCGCGGAATGGCCGTTTTATCCACTGATGCACCAAAAAACTCGCAGTTGAATTTTTCACAACAGACCCACACAATCATGTCAATTTGACCCAAAACTCATGTTTGGTGGGGTTTTGGGACTTTCATTTCCGAAGGAACGGTGCCGCAAAACTCGCGCGGAATGAGCGTTTTATCCACTGATGCACCAAAAAACTCACAGTAGAATTTTTCACAACGGACGCACCCAATCATGTCACTTTGACACAAAACTCAAGTTTGGTGGGTTTTTGGCACTTTCAGTTCCGTTGGAACGGTGCCGCAAAACTCGCGTGGGATGGCCGTTTTATCCACTGATGCCCCAAAAAACTCACAGTTGAATTTTTCAAAACGGACCCACCCAATCCTCTTAGTTTGTCCGAAAACTCATGTTTGGTAGGGTTTTGGCACTTTCATTTCCAAAGGAACGGTGACGCAAAACTCGCGCGGAATGGTCGTTTTATCCACTGATGCACCAAAAAACTCGCAGTTAAATATTTCACAACGGTCGCAATCAATCATTCAATTTGACCCAAAACTCATGTTTGGTGGGTTTTGGGGAGTTTCATTTCCGAAGGAACGGTGCCGCAAAACCCGTGCGGGATGGCCGTTTTATCCACTGATGCCCCGAAAAACTAGCAGTTGAATTTTTCAAAACGGACGCACCCAATCATGTCAGTTTGTCCCAAAAATTATGTTTGGTGGGGTTTTGGCACTTTCATTTCCGAAGGAACGGTGACGAAAAACTCGTGCGGAATGGCCGTTTTATCCACTGATGCACCAAAAAACTCGCAGTTGAATTTTTCACAACGGACGCACCCAATCATGTCAATTTGACCCAAAACTCATGTTTGGTGGGGTTCTGGGACTTTCATTTCCGAAGGAACGGTGCCGCAAAATTCGCGTGGGATGGCCGTTTTATCCACTGATGCCCTGAAAAACTCGCAGTTGAATTTTTCAAAACGGACCCAGCCAATCCTCTTAGTTTGTCCAAAAACTCATGTTTGGTGGGGTTTTGGCACTTTCATTTCCGAAGGAACGGTGACGAAAAACTCGCGCGGAATGGCCGTTTTATCCACTGATGCACCAAAAAACTCGCAGTTGAATTTTTCACAACGGACCCACACAATCATGTCAATTTGACCCAAAACTCATGTTTGGTGGGGTTTTGGGACTTTCATTTCCGAAGGAACGGTGCCGCAAAACTCGCGCGGAATGAGCGTTTTATCCACTGATGCACCAAAAAACTCACAGTAGAATTTTTCACAACGGACGCACCCAATCATGTCACTTTGACACAAAACTCAAGTTTGGTGGGTTTTTGGCACTTTCAGTTCCGTTGGAACGGTGCCGCAAAACTCGCGTGGGATGGCCGTTTTATCCACTGATGCCCCAAAAAACTCACAGTTGAATTTTTCAAAACGGACCCACCCAATCCTCTTAGTTTGTCCGAAAACTCATGTTTGGTAGGGTTTTGGCACTTTCATTTCCAAAGGAACGGTGACGCAAAACTCGCGCGGTATGGTCGTTTTATCCACTGATGCACCAAAAAACTCGTAGTTAAATATTTCACAACGGTCGCACCCAATCATGTCAATTTGACCCAAAACTCATGTTTGGTGGGTTTTGGGGAGTTTCATTTCCGAAGGAACGGTGCCGCAAAACTAGTGCGGGATGGCCGTTTTATCCACTGATGCCCCGAAAAACTAGCAATTGAATTTTTCAAAACGGACGCACCCAATCATGTCAGTTTGTCCCAAAACTCATGTTTGGTGGGGTTTTGGCACTTTCATTTCCGAAGGAACGGTGACGAAAAACTCGTGCGGAATGGCCGTTTTATCCACTGATGCACCAAAAAACTCGCAGTTCAATTTTTCACAACGGACGCACCCAATCATGTCAATTTGACCCAAAACTCAAGTTTGGTGGGGTTTTGGGACTTTCATTTCCGAAGGAACGGTGCCGCAAAACTCGCGTGGGATGGCCGTTTTATCCACTGATGCCCTGAAAAACTCGCAGCTGAATTTTTCAAAACGGACCCAGCCAATCCTCTTAGTTTGTCCAAAAACTCATGTTTGGTGGGGTTTTGGCACTTTCATTTCTGAAGGAACGGTGACGAAAAACTCGCGCGGAATGGTCGTTTTATCCACTGATGCACCAAAAAACTCGCAGTTGAATTTTTCACAACGGACCCACCCAATCATGTCAATTTGACCCAATACTCATGTTTGGTGGGGTTTTGGGACTTTCATTTCCGAAGGAACGGTGCCGCAAAACTCGCGCGGAATGACCGTTTTATCCACTGATGCACCAAAAAACTCACAGTTGAATTTTTCGCAACGGACGCACCCAATCATGTCACTTTGACACAAAACTCATGTTTGGTGGGTTTTTGGCACTTTCAGTTCCGTTGGAACGGTGCCGCAAAGCTCGCGTGGGATGGCCGTTTTATCCACAGATGCCCTGAAAAACTCACAGTTGAATTTTTCAAAACGGAGCCACCCAATCCTCTTAGTTTGTCCGAAAACTCATGTTTGGTAGGGTTTTGGCACTTTCATTTCCAAAGGAACGGTGACGCAAAACTCGCGCGGAATGGTCGTTTTATCCACTGATGCACCAAAAAACTCACAGTTAAATATTTCACAACGGTCGCACCCAATCATGTCAATTTGACCCAAAACTCATGTTTGGTGGGTTTTGGGGAGTTTCATTTCCGAAGGAACAGTGCCGCAAAACTCGCGCGGGATGGCCGTTTTATCCACTGATGCCCCGAAAAACTCGCAGTTGAATTTTTCAAAACGGACGCACCCAATCATGTCAGTTTGTCCCAAAACTCATGTTTGGTGGGTTTTGACACTTTCATTTCCGAAGGAAGGGTGACGAAAAACTCGCGCGGAATGGCCGTTTTATCCACTGATGCACCAAAAAACCCGTAGTTGAATTTTTCACAACGGACGCACCCAATCATGTCAATTTGACCCAAAACTCATGTTTGGTGGGGTTTTGGGACTTTCATTTCCGAAGGAACGGTGCCGCAAAACTCGCGCGGGATGGCCGTTTTATCCACTGATGCCCTAAAAAACTAGGAGTTGAATTTTTTAAAACGGACCCACCCAATCCTCTTAGTTTGTCCCAAAACTCATGTTTGGTGGGGTTTTGGCACTTTCATTTCCGAAGGAAGGGTGACGGAAAACTCGCGCGGGATGGCCGTTTTATCCACTGATGCACCAAAAAACTCGTAGTTGAATTTTTCACAACGGACGCACCCAATCATGTCAGTTTGACCCAAAACCCATGTTTGGTGGGTTTTTGGGAGTTTCATTGCTGAAGGAACGGTGCCGCAAAACTCGCGCGAGATGGCCGTTTTATCCACTGATGCCCCGAAAAACTCGCAGTTGAATTTTTCAAAACGGACCCACCCAATCCTCTTAGTTTGTCCCAAAACTCATGTTTGGTGGGTTTTTGGCACTTTGATTTCTGAAGGAACGGTGACGCAAAACTCGCGCGGAATGGCCTTTTTATGGACTGATGCACCAAAAAACTCGCAGTTGATTTTTTCACAACGGACGCACCAATGATGTCACTTTGACCCATAACTCATGTTTGTTGGGTTTTTGGCAATTTCATTTCTGAAGGAACGGAGTGGCAAAACACACGTGGGATGGTCGTTTTATCCACTGATGCACCAAAAAACTCGCAGTTTAATTTTACGCAACAGACGCACCTAATCATGTCATTTGTCCCAAAACTCATGTTGGTAGGTTTTGGGCACTATCATTTCTGAAGGAACGGTGCCGCAAAACTCGTGCAAGATGGCTGTTTTATCCACTGATGCACCGAAAAACTCACAGTTGAATTTTTCGCAACAGACGCACCCAATCATGTCAATTTGACCCAAAACTCATGTTTGGTGGGGTTTTGGGACTTTCATTTCCGAAGGAACGGTGCCGCAAAACTAGCGTGGGATGGCCGTTTTATCCACTGATGCCCTGAAAAACTCGCAGTTGAATTTTTCAAAACGGACCCACCCAATCCTCTTAGTTCGTCCCAAAACTCATGTTTGTTGGGGTTTTGGCACTTTCATTTCCGAAGGAACGGTGCCGCAAAACTCGCGCGAGATGGCCGTTTTATCCACTGATGCCCCGAAAAACTCGCAGTTGAATTTTTCAAAATGGACCCACCCAATCCTCTTAGTTTGTCCCAAAACTCGTGTTTGGTGGGTTTTTGGCACTTTGATTTCTGAAGGAACGGTGACGCAATACTCGCGCGGAATGGCCTTTTTATCGACTGATGCACCAAAAAACTCGCAGTTGAATTTTTCACAACGGACGCACCAATGATGTCACTTTGACCCAAAACTCATGTTTGGTGGGTTTTTGGCAATTTCATTTCTGAAGGAACGGTGTGGCAAAACACGCGTGGGATGACCGTTTTATCCACTGATGCACCAAAAAACTCGCAGTTGAATTTTACGCAACAGACGCACCTAATCATGTCAGTTTGTCCCAAAACTCATGTTTGGTGGGTTTTAGGCACTATCATTTTTGAAGGAACGGTGCCGCAAAACTCGTGCAAGATGGCTGTTTTATCCACTGATGCACCGAAAAACTCACAGTTGAATTTTTCGCAACGGACGCACCCAATCATGTCAATTTGACCCAAAACTCATGTTTGGTGGGGTTTTGGGACTTTCATTTCCGAAGTAACGGTGCCGCAAAACTCGCGTGGGATGGCCGTTTTATCCACTGATGCCCTGAAAAAACTCGCAGTTGAATTTTTCAAAACGGACCCACCCAATCCTATTAGTTTGTCCAAAAACTCATGTTTGGTTGGGTTTTGGCACTTTCATTTCCGAAGGAACGGTGACGAAAAACTCGCGCGGAATGGTCGTTTTATCCACTGATGCACCAAAAAACTCGCAGTTGAATTTTTCACAACGGACCCACCCAATCATGTCAATTTGACCCAAAACTCTTGTTTGGTGGGGTTTTGGGACTTTCATTTCCGAAGGAACGGTGCCGCAAAACTCGCGCGGAATGACCGTTTTATCCACTGATGCACCAAAAAACTCACATTAGAATTTTTCACAACGGACGCACCCAATCATGTCACTTTGACACAAAACTCAAGTTTGGTGGGTTTTTGGCACTTTCAGTTCCGTTGGAACGGTGCCGCAAAACTCGCGTGGGATGGCCGTTTTATCCACTGATGCCCCAAAAAACTCACAGTTGAATTTTTCAAAACGGACCCACCCAATCCTCTTAGTTTGTCCGAAAACTCATGTTTGGTAGGGTTTTGGCACTTTCATTTCCAAAGGAACGGTGCCGCAAAATTCGCGTGGGATGGCCGTTTTATCCACTGATGCCCTGAAAAACTCGCAGTTGAATTTTTCAAAACGGACCCAGCCAATCCTCTTAGTTTGTCCAAAAACTCATGTTTGGTGGGGTTTTGGCACTTTCATTTCCGAAGGAACGGTGACGAAAAACTCGCGCGGAATGGCCGTTTTATCCACTGATGCACCAAAAAACTCGCAGTTGAATTTTTCACAACGGACCCACACAATCATGTCAATTTGACCCAAAACTCATGTTTGGTGGGGTTTTGGGACTTTCATTTCCGAAGGAACGGTGCCGCAAAACTCGCGCGGGATGGCCGTTTTATCCACTGATGCCCTGAAAAACTCGCAGTTGAATTTTTCAAAACGGACCCACCCAATCCTCTTAGTTCGTCCCAAAACTCATGTTTGTTGGGGTTTTGGCACTTTCATTTCCGAAGGAACGGTGCCGCAAAACTCGCGCGAGATGGCCGTTTTATCCACTGATGCCCCGAAAAACTCGCAGTTGAATTTTTCAAAATGGACCCACCCAATCCTCTTAGTTTGTCCCAAAACTCGTGTTTGGTGGGTTTTTGGCACTTTGATTTCTGAAGGAACGGTGACGCAATACTCGCGCGGAATGGCCTTTTTATCGACTGATGCACCAAAAAACTCGCAGTTGAATTTTTCACAACGGACGCACCAATGATGTCACTTTGACCCAAAACTCATGTTTGGTGGGTTTTTGGCAATTTCATTTCTGAAGGAACGGTGTGGCAAAACACGCGTGGGATGACCGTTTTATCCACTGATGCACCAAAAAACTCGCAGTTGAATTTTACGCAACAGACGCACCTAATCATGTCAGTTTGTCCCAAAACTCATGTTTGGTGGGTTTTAGGCACTATCATTTTGAAGGAACGGTGCCGCAAAACTCGTGCAAGATGGCTGTTTTATCCACTGATGCACCGAAAAACTCACAGTTGAATTTTTCGCAACGGACGCACCCAATCATGTCAATTTGACCCAAAACTCATGTTTGGTGGGGTTTTGGGACTTTCATTTCCGAAGTAACGGTGCCGCAAAACTCGCGTGGGATGGCCGTTTTATCCACTGATGCTCTGAAAAACTCGCAGTTGAATTTTTCAAAACGGACCCACCCAATCCTATTAGTTTGTCCAAAAACTCATGTTTGGTTGGGTTTTGGCACTTTCATTTCCGAAGGAACGGTGACGAAAAACTCGCGCGGAATGGTCGTTTTATCCACTGATGCACCAAAAAACTCGCAGTTGAATTTTTCACAACGGACCCACCCAATCATGTCAATTTGACCCAAAACTCTTGTTTGGTGGGGTTTTGGGACTTTCATTTCCGAAGGAACGGTGCCGCAAAACTCGCGCGGAATGACCGTTTTATCCACTGATGCACCAAAAAACTCACATTAGAATTTTTCACAACGGACGCACCCAATCATGTCACTTTGACACAAAACTCAAGTTTGGTGGGTTTTTGGCACTTTCAGTTCCGTTGGAACGGTGCCGCAAAACTCGCGTGGGATGGCCGTTTATCCACTGATGCCCCAAAAAACTCACAGTTGAATTTTTCAAAACGGACCCACCCAATCCTCTTAGTTTGTCCGAAAACTCATGTTTGGTAGGGTTTTGGCACTTTCATTTCCAAAGGAACGGTGACGCAAAACTCGCGCGGAATGGTCGTTTTATCCACTGATGCACCAAAAAACTCGCAGTTAAATATCTCACAACGGTCGCACCCAATCATGTCAATTTGACCCAAAACTCATGTTTGGTGGGTTTTGGGGAGTTTCATTTCCGAAGAACGGTGCCGCAAAACTCGTGCGGGATGGCCGTTTTATCCACTGATGCCCCGAAAAACTAGCAGTTGAATTTTTCAAAACGGACGCACCCAATCATGTCAGTTTGTCCCAAAAATTATGTTTGGTGGGGGTTTTGGCACTTTCATTTCCGAAGGAACGGTGACGAAAAACTCGTGCGAAATGGCCGTTTTATCCACTGATGCACCAAAAAACTCGCAGTTGAATTTTTCACAACGGACGCACCCAATCATGTCAATTTGACCCAAAACTCATGTTTGGTGGGGTTCTGGGACTTTCATTTCCGAAGGAACGGTGCCGCAAAATTCGCGTGGGATGGCCGTTTTATCCACTGATGCCCTGAAAAACTCGCAGTTTGAATTTTTCAAAACGGACCCAGCCAATCCTCTTAGTTTGTCCAAAAACTCATGTTTGGTGGGGTTTTGGCACTTTCATTTCCGAAGGAACGGTGACGAAAAACTCGCGCGGAATGGCCGTTTTATCCACTGATGCACCAAAAAACTCGCAGTTGAATTTTTCACAACGGACCCACACAATCATGTCAATTTGACCCAAAACTCATGTTTGGTGGGGTTTTGGGACTTTCATTTCCGAAGGAACGGTGCCGCAAAAACTCGCGCGGAATGACCGTTTTATCCACTGATGCACCAAAAAACTCACAGTTGAATTTTTCACAACAGACGCACCCAATCAAGTCACTTTGACACAAAACTCATGTTTGGTGGGTTTTTGGCACTTTCAGTTCCGTTGGAACGGTTGCCGCAAAACTCGCGTGGTATGGCCGTTTTATCCACAGATGCCCTGAAAAACTCACAGTTGAATTTTTCAAAACGGAGCCCACCCAATCCTCTTAGTTTGTCCGAAAACTCATGTTTGGTAGGGTTTTGGCACTTTCATTTCCAAAGGAACGGTGACGCAAAACTCGCGCGGAATGGTCGTTTTATCCACTGATGCACCAAAAAAACTCACAGTTAAATATTTCACAACGGTCGCACCCAATCATGTCAATTTGACCCAAAACTCATGTTTGGTGGGTTTTGGGGAGTTTCATTTCCGAAGGAACAGTGCCGCAAAACTCGCGCGGGATGGCCGTTTTATCCACTGATGCCCCGAAAAACTCGCAGTTTAATTTTTCAAAACGGACACACCCAATCATGTCAGTTTGTCGCAAAAACTCATGTTTGGTGGGTTTTGGCACTATCATTTTCGAAGGAACGGTGCCGCAAAACTCGTGCAAGGATGGCTGTTTTATCCACTGATGCACCGAAAAACTCACAGTTGAATTTTTCGCAACGGACGCATCCAATCATGTCAATTTGACCCAAAACTCATGTTTGGTGGGGTTTGGGACTTTCATTTCCGAAGTAACGGTGCCGCAAAACTCGCGTGGGATGGCCGTTTTATCCACTGATGCTCTAAAAACTCGCAGTTGAATTTTTCAAAACGACCCAGCCAATCCTCTTAGTTTGTCCCAAAACTCATGTTTGGTTGGGTTTTGGCACTTTCATTTCCGAAGGAACGGTGACGAAAAACTCGCGCGGAATGGCCGTTTTATCCACTGATGCACCAAAAAACTCGCAGTTGAATTTTTCACAACAGACCCACCCAATCATGTCAATTTGACCCAAAACTCATTGTTTGGTGGGGTTTTGGGACTTTCATTTCCGAAGGAACGGTGCCGCAAAACTCGCGCGGAATGAGCGTTTTATCCACTGATGCACCAAAAAACTCACAGTAGAATTTTTCACAACGGACGCACCCAATCATGTCACTTTGACACAAAACTCAAGTTTGGTGGGTTTTTGGCACTTTCAGTTCCGTTGGAACGGTGCCGCAAAAACTCGCGTGGGATGGCCGTTTTATCCACTGATGCCCCAAAAAACTCACAGTTGAATTTTTCAAAACGGACCCACCCAATCCTCTTAGTTTGTCCGAAAACTCATGTTTGGTAGGGTTTTGGCACTTTCATTTCCAAAGGAACGGTGACGCAAAACTCGCGCGGAATGGTCGCTTTATCCACTGATGCACCAAAAAACTCGCAGTTAAATATTTCACAACGGTCGCAATCAATCATTCAATTTGACCCAAAACTCATGTTTGGTGGGTTTTGGGGAGTTTCATTTCCGAAGGAACGGTGCCGCAAAACCCGTGCGGGATGGCCGTTTTATCCACTGATGCCCCGAAAAACTAGCAGTTGAATTTTTCAAAACGGACGCACCCAATCATGTCAGTTTGTCCCAAAAATTATGTTTGGTGGGGTTTTGGCACTTTCATTTCCGAAGGAACGGTGACGAAAAACTCGTGCGGAATGGCCGTTTTATCCACTGATGCACCAAAAAACTCGCAGTTGAATTTTTCACAACGGACGCACCCAATCATGTCAATTTGACCCAAAACTCATGTTTGGTGGGGTTCTGGGACTTTCATTTCCGAAGGAACGGTGCCGCAAAATTCGCGTGGGATGGCCGTTTTATCCACTGATGCCCTGAAAAACTCGCAGTTGAATTTTTCAAAACGGACCCAGCCAATCCTCTTAGTTTGTCCAAAAACTCATGTTGGTGGGGTTTTGGCACTTTCATTTCCGAAGGAACGGTGACGAAAAACTCGCGCGGAATGGCCGTTTTATCCACTGATGCACCAAAAAACTCGCAGTTGAATTTTTCACAACGGACCCACACAATCATGTCAATTTGACCCAAAACTCATGTTTGGTGGGGTTTTGGGACTTTCATTTCCGAAGGAACGGTGCCGCAAAACTCGCGCGGAATGAGCGTTTTATCCACTGATGCACCAAAAAACTCACAGTAGAATTTTTCACAACGGACGCACCCAATCATGTCACTTTGACACAAAACTCAAGTTTGGTGGGTTTTTGGCACTTTCAGTTCCGTTGGAACGGTGCCGCAAAACTCGCGTGGGATGGCCGTTTTATCCACTGATGCCCCAAAAAACTCACAGTTGAATTTTTCAAAACGGACCCACCCAATCCTCTTAGTTTGTCCGAAAACTCATGTTTGGTAGGGTTTTGGCACTTTCATTTCCAAGGAACGGTGACGCAAAACTCGCGCGGTATGGTCGTTTATCCACTGATGCACCAAAAAACTCGTAGTTAAATATTTCACAACGGTCGCACCCAATCATGTCAATTGACCCAAAACTCATGTTTGGTGGGTTTTGGGGAGTTTCATTCCGAAGGAACGGTGCCGCAAAACTAGTGCGGGATGGCCGTTTTATCCACTGATGCCCCGAAAAACTAGCAATTGAATTTTTCAAAACGGACGCACCCAATCATGTCAGTTTGTCCCAAAACTCATGTTTGGTGGGGTTTTGGCACTTTCATTTCCGAAGGAACGGTGACGAAAAACTCGTGCGGAATGGCCGTTTTATCCACTGATGCACCAAAAAACTCGCAGTTCAATTTTTCACAACGGACGCACCCAATCATGTCAATTTGACCCAAAACTCAAGTTTGGTGGGGTTTTGGGACTTTCATTTCCGAAGGAACGGTGCCGCAAAACTCGCGTGGGATGGCCGTTTTATCCACTGATGCCCTGAAAAACTCGCAGCTGAATTTTTCAAAACGGACCCAGCCAATCCTCTTAGTTTGTCCAAAAACTCATGTTTGGTGGGGTTTTGGCACTTTCATTTCTGAAGGAACGGTGACGAAAAACTCGCGCGGAATGGTCGTTTTATCCACTGATGCACCAAAAAACTCGCAGTTGAATTTTTCACAACGGACCCACCCAATCATGTCAATTTGACCCAATACTCATGTTTGGTGGGGTTTTGGGACTTTCATTTCCGAAGGAACGGTGCCGCAAAACTCGCGCGGAATGACCGTTTTATCCACTGATGCACCAAAAAACTCACAGTTGAATTTTTCGCAACGGACGCACCCAATCATGTCACTTTGACACAAAACTCATGTTTGGTGGGTTTTTGGCACTTTCAGTTCCGTTGGAACGGTGCCGCAAAAGCTCGCGTGGGATGGCCGTTTTATCCACAGATGCCCTGAAAAAACTCACAGTTGAATTTTTCAAAACGGAGCCACCCAATCCTCTTAGTTTGTCCGAAAACTCATGTTTGGTAGGGTTTTGGCACTTTCATTTCCAAAGGAACGGTGACGCAAAACTCGCGCGGAATGGTCGTTTTATCCACTGATGCACCAAAAAACTCACAGTTAAATATTTCACAACGGTCGCACCCAATCATGTCAATTTGACCCAAAACTCATGTTTGGTGGGTTTTGGGGAGTTTCATTTCCGAAGGAACAGTGCCGCAAAACTCGCGCGGGATGGCCGTTTTATCCACTGATGCCCCGAAAAACTCGCAGTTGAATTTTTCAAAACGGACGCACCCAATCATGTCAGTTTGTCCCAAAACTCATGTTTGGTGGGTTTTGACACTTTCATTTCCGAAGGAAGGGTGACGAAAAACTCGCGCGGAATGGCCGTTTTATCCACTGATGCACCAAAAAACCCGTAGTTGAATTTTTCACAACGGACGCACCCAATCATGTCAATTTGACCCAAAACTCATGTTTGGTGGGGTTTTGGGACTTTCATTTCCGAAGGAACGGTGCCGCAAAACTCGCGCGGGATGGCCGTTTTATCCACTGATGCCCTAAAAAACTAGGAGTTGAATTTTTTAAAACGGACCCACCCAATCCTCTTAGTTTGTCCCAAAACTCATGTTTGGTGGGGTTTTGGCACTTTCATTTCCGAAGGAAGGGTGACGGAAAACTCGCGCGGGATGGCCGTTTTATCCACTGATGCACCAAAAAACTCGTAGTTGAATTTTTCACAACGGACGCACCCAATCATGTCAGTTTGACCCAAAACCCATGTTTGGTGGGTTTTTGGGAGTTTCATTGCTGAAGGAACGGTGCCGCAAAACTCGCGCGAGATGGCCGTTTTATCCACTGATGCCCCGAAAAACTCGCAGTTGAATTTTTCAAAACGGACCCACCCAATCCTCTTAGTTTGTCCCAAAACTCATGTTTGGTGGGTTTTTGGCACTTTGATTTCTGAAGGAACGGTGACGCAAAACTCGCGCGGAATGGCCTTTTTATGGACTGATGCACCAAAAAACTCGCAGTTGATTTTTTCACAACGGACGCACCAATGATGTCACTTTGACCCATAACTCATGTTTGTTGGGTTTTTGGCAATTTCATTTCTGAAGGAACGGAGTGGCAAAACACACGTGGGATGGTCGTTTTATCCACTGATGCACCAAAAAACTCGCAGTTTAATTTTACGCAACAGACGCACCTAATCATGTCATTTGTCCCAAAACTCATGTTGGTAGGTTTTGGGCACTATCATTTCTGAAGGAACGGTGCCGCAAAACTCGTGCAAGATGGCTGTTTTATCCACTGATGCACCGAAAAACTCACAGTTGAATTTTTCGCAACAGACGCACCCAATCATGTCAATTTGACCCAAAACTCATGTTTGGTGGGGTTTTGGGACTTTCATTTCCGAAGGAACGGTGCCGCAAAACTAGCGTGGGATGGCCGTTTATCCACTGATGCCCTGAAAAACTCGCAGTTGAATTTTTCAAAACGGACCCACCCAATCCTCTTAGTTCGTCCCAAAACTCATGTTTGTTGGGGTTTTGGCACTTTCATTTCCGAAGGAACGGTGCCGCAAAACTCGCGCGAGATGGCCGTTTTATCCACTGATGCCCCGAAAAACTCGCAGTTGAATTTTTCAAAATGGACCCACCCAATCCTCTTAGTTTGTCCCAAAACTCGTGTTTGGTGGGTTTTTGGCACTTTGATTTCTGAAGGAACGGTGACGCAATACTCGCGCGGAATGGCCTTTTTATCGACTGATGCACCAAAAAACTCGCAGTTGAATTTTTCACAACGGACGCACCAATGATGTCACTTTGACCCAAAACTCATGTTTGGTGGGTTTTTGGCAATTTCATTTCTGAAGGAACGGTGTGGCAAAACACGCGTGGGATGACCGTTTTATCCACTGATGCACCAAAAAACTCGCAGTTGAATTTTACGCAACAGACGCACCTAATCATGTCAGTTTGTCCCAAAACTCATGTTTGGTGGGTTTTAGGCACTATCATTTTTGAAGGAACGGTGCCGCAAAACTCGTGCAAGATGGCTGTTTTATCCACTGATGCACCGAAAAACTCACAGTTGAATTTTTCGCAACGGACGCACCCAATCATGTCAATTTGACCCAAAACTCATGTTTGGTGGGGTTTTGGGACTTTCATTTCCGAAGTAACGGTGCCGCAAAACTCGCGTGGGATGGCCGTTTTATCCACTGATGCCCTGAAAAACTCGCAGTTGAATTTTTCAAAACGGACCCACCCAATCCTATTAGTTTGTCCAAAAACTCATGTTTGGTTGGGTTTTGGCACTTTCATTTCCGAAGGAACGGTGACGAAAAACTCGCGCGGAATGGTCGTTTTATCCACTGATGCACCAAAAAACTCGCAGTTGAATTTTTCACAACGGACCCACCCAATCATGTCAATTTGACCCAAAACTCTTGTTTGGTGGGGTTTTGGGACTTTCATTTCCGAAGGAACGGTGCCGCAAAACTCGCGCGGAATGACCGTTTTATCCACTGATGCACCAAAAAACTCACATTAGAATTTTTCACAACGGACGCACCCAATCATGTCACTTTGACACAAAACTCAAGTTTGGTGGGTTTTTGGCACTTTCAGTTCCGTTGGAACGGTGCCGCAAAACTCGCGTGGGATGGCCGTTTTATCCACTGATGCCCCAAAAAACTCACAGTTGAATTTTTCAAAACGGACCCACCCAATCCTCTTAGTTTGTCCGAAAACTCATGTTTGGTAGGGTTTTGGCACTTTCATTTCCAAAGGAACGGTGCCGCAAAATTCGCGTGGGATGGCCGTTTTATCCACTGATGCCCTGAAAAACTCGCAGTTGAATTTTTCAAAACGGACCCAGCCAATCCTCTTAGTTTGTCCAAAAACTCATGTTTGGTGGGGTTTTGGCACTTTCATTTCCGAAGGAACGGTGACGAAAAACTCGCGCGGAATGGCCGTTTTATCCACTGATGCACCAAAAACTCGCAGTTGAATTTTCACAACGGACCCACACAATCATGTCAATTTGACCCAAAACTCATGTTTGGTGGGGTTTTGGGACTTTCATTTCCGAAGGAACGGTGCCGCAAAACTCGCGCGGGATGGCCGTTTTATCCACTGATGCCCTGAAAAACTCGCAGTTGAATTTTTCAAAACGGACCCACCCAATCCTCTTAGTTCGTCCCAAAACTCATGTTTGTTGGGGTTTTGGCACTTTCATTTCCGAAGGAACGGTGCCGCAAAACTCGCGCGAGATGGCCGTTTTATCCACTGATGCCCCGAAAAACTCGCAGTTGAATTTTTCAAAATGGACCCACCCAATCCTCTTAGTTTGTCCCAAAACTCGTGTTTGGTGGGTTTTTGGCACTTTGATTTCTGAAGGAACGGTGACGCAATACTCGCGCGGAATGGCCTTTTTATCGACTGATGCACCAAAAAACTCGCAGTTGAATTTTTCACAACGGACGCACCAATGATGTCACTTTGACCCAAAACTCATGTTTGGTGGGTTTTTGGCAATTTCATTTCTGAAGGAACGGTGTGGCAAAACACGCGTGGGATGACCGTTTTATCCACTGATGCACCAAAAAACTCGCAGTTGAATTTTACGCAACAGACGCACCTAATCATGTCAGTTTGTCCCAAAACTCATGTTTGGTGGGTTTTAGGCACTATCATTTTGAAGGAACGGTGCCGCAAAACTCGTGCAAGATGGCTGTTTTATCCACTGATGCACCGAAAAACTCACAGTTGAATTTTTCGCAACGGACGCACCCAATCATGTCAATTTGACCCAAAACTCATGTTTGGTGGGGTTTTGGGACTTTCATTTCCGAAGTAACGGTGCCGCAAAACTCGCGTGGGATGGCCGTTTTATCCACTGATGCTCTGAAAAACTCGCAGTTGAATTTTTCAAAACGGACCCACCCAATCCTATTAGTTTGTCCAAAAACTCATGTTTGGTTGGGTTTTGGCACTTTCATTTCCGAAGGAACGGTGACGAAAAACTCGCGCGGAATGGTCGTTTTATCCACTGATGCACCAAAAAACTCGCAGTTGAATTTTTCACAACGGACCCACCCAATCATGTCAATTTGACCCAAAACTCTTGTTTGGTGGGGTTTTGGGACTTTCATTTCCGAAGGAACGGTGCCGCAAAACTCGCGCGGAATGACCGTTTTATCCACTGATGCACCAAAAAACTCACATTAGAATTTTTCACAACGGACGCACCCAATCATGTCACTTTGACACAAAACTCAAGTTTGGTGGGTTTTTGGCACTTTCAGTTCCGTTGGAACGGTGCCGCAAAACTCGCGTGGGATGGCCGTTTTATCCACTGATGCCCCAAAAAACTCACAGTTGAATTTTCAAAACGGACCCACCCAATCCTCTTAGTTTGTCCGAAAACTCATGTTTGGTAGGGTTTTGGCACTTTCATTTCCAAAGGAACGGTGACGCAAAACTCGCGCGGAATGGTCGTTTTATCCACTGATGCACCAAAAAACTCGCAGTTAAATATCTCACAACGGTCGCACCCAATCATGTCAATTTGACCCAAAACTCATGTTTGGTGGGTTTTGGGGAGTTTCATTTCCGAAGGAACGGTGCCGCAAAACTCGTGCGGGATGGCCGTTTTATCCACTGATGCCCCGAAAAACTAGCAGTTGAATTTTTCAAAACGGACGCACCCAATCATGTCAGTTTGTCCCAAAAATTATGTTTGGTGGGGTTTTGGCACTTTCATTTCCGAAGGAACGGTGACGAAAAACTCGTGCGAAATGGCCGTTTTATCCACTGATGCACCAAAAAACTCGCAGTTGAATTTTTCACAACGGACGCACCCAATCATGTCAATTTGACCCAAAACTCATGTTTGGTGGGGTTCTGGGACTTTCATTTCCGAAGGAACGGTGCCGCAAAATTCGCGTGGGATGGCCGTTTTATCCACTGATGCCCTGAAAAACTCGCAGTTGAATTTTTCAAAACGGACCCAGCCAATCCTCTTAGTTTGTCCAAAAACTCATGTTTGGTGGGGTTTTGGCACTTTCATTTCCGAAGGAACGGTGACGAAAAACTCGCGCGGAATGGCCGTTTTATCCACTGATGCACCAAAAAACTCGCAGTTGAATTTTTCACAACGGACCCACACAATCATGTCAATTTGACCCAAAACTCATGTTTGGTGGGGTTTTGGGACTTTCATTTCCGAAGGAACGGTGCCGCAAAACTCGCGCGGAATGACCGTTTTATCCACTGATGCACCAAAAAACTCACAGTTGAATTTTTCACAACAGACGCACCCAATCAAGTCACTTTGACACAAAACTCATGTTTGGTGGGTTTTTGGCACTTTCAGTTCCGTTGGAACGGTGCCGCAAAACTCGCGTGGTATGGCCGTTTTATCCACAGATGCCCTGAAAAACTCACAGTTGAATTTTTCAAAACGGAGCCACCCAATCCTCTTAGTTTGTCCGAAAACTCATGTTTGGTAGGGTTTTGGCACTTTCATTTCCAAAGGAACGGTGACGCAAAACTCGCGCGGAATGGTCGTTTTATCCACTGATGCACCAAAAAACTCACAGTTAAATATTTCACAACGGTCGCACCCAATCATGTCAATTTGACCCAAAACTCATGTTTGGTGGGTTTTGGGGAGTTTCATTTCCGAAGGAACAGTGCCGCAAAACTCGCGCGGGATGGCCGTTTTATCCACTGATGCCCCGAAAAACTCGCAGTTTAATTTTTCAAAACGGACACACCCAATCATGTCAGTTTGTCGCAAAACTCATGTTTGGTGGGTTTTAGGCACTATCATTTTTGAAGGAACGGTGCCGCAAAACTCGTGCAAGATGGCTGTTTTATCCACTGATGCACCGAAAAACTCACAGTTGAATTTTTCGCAACGGACGCATCCAATCATGTCAATTTGACCCAAAACTCATGTTTGGTGGGGTTTTGGGACTTTCATTTCCGAAGTAACGGTGCCGCAAAACTCGCGTGGGATGGCCGTTTTATCCACCGATGCTCTAAAAAACTCGCAGTTGAATTTTTCAAAACGGACCCACCCAATCCTCTTAGTTTGTCCCAAAACTCATGTTTGGTTGGGTTTTGGCACTTTCATTTCCGAAGGAACGGTGACGAAAAACTCGCGCGGAATGGTCGTTTTATCCACTGATGCACCAAAAAACTCGCAGTTGAATTTTTCACAACGGACCCACCCAATCATGTCAATTTGACCCAAAACTCTTGTTTGGTGGGGTTTTGGGACTTTCATTTCCGAAGGAACGGTGCCGCAAAACTCGCGCGGAATGACCGTTTTATCCACTGATGCACCAAAAAACTCACAGTAGAATTTTTCACAACGGACGCACCCAATCATGTCACTTTGACACAAAACTCAAGTTTGGTGGGTTTTTGGCACTTTCAGTTCCGTTGGAACGGTGCCGCAAAACTCGCGTGGGATGGCCGTTTTATCCACTGATGCCCCAAAAAACTCACAGTTGAATTTTTCAAAACGGACCCACCCAATCCTCTTAGTTTGTCCGAAAACTCATGTTTGGTAGGGTTTTGGCACTTTCATTTCCAAAGGAACGGTGACGCAAAACTCGCGCGGAATGGTCGCTTTATCCACTGATGCACCAAAAAACTCGCAGTTAAATATTTCACAACGGTCGCACCCAATCATTCAATTTGACCCAAAACTCATGTTTGGTGGGTTTTGGGGAGTTTCATTTCCGAAGGAACGGTGCCGCAAAACTCGTGCGGGATGGCCGTTTTATCCACTGATGCCCCGAAAAACTAGCAGTTGAATTTTTCAAAACGGACGCACCCAATCATGTCAGTTTGTCCCAAAAATTATGTTTGGTGGGGTTTTGGCACTTTCATTTCCGAAGGAACGGTGACGAAAAACTCGTGCGGAATGGCCGTTTTATCCACTGATGCACCAAAAAACTCGCAGTTGAATTTTTCACAACGGACGCACCCAATCATGTCAATTTGACCCAAAACTCATGTTTGGTGGGGTTCTGGGACTTTCATTTCCGAAGGAACGGTGCCGCAAAATTCGCGTGGGATGGCCGTTTTATCCACTGATGCCCTGAAAAACTCGCAGTTGAATTTTTCAAAACGGACCCAGCCAATCCTCTTAGTTTGTCCAAAAACTCATGTTTGGTGGGGTTTTGGCACTTTCATTTCCGAAGGAACGGTGACGAAAAACTCGCGCGGAATGGCCGTTTTATCCACTGATGCACCAAAAAACTCGCAGTTGAATTTTTCACAACAGACCCACACAATCATGTCAATTTGACCCAAAACTCATGTTTGGTGGGGTTTTGGGACTTTCATTTCCGAAGGAACGGTGCCGCAAAACTCGCGCGGAATGAGCGTTTTATCCACTGATGCACCAAAAAACTCACAGTAGAATTTTTCACAACGGACGCACCCAATCATGTCACTTTGACACAAAACTCAAGTTTGGTGGGTTTTTGGCACTTTCAGTTCCGTTGGAACGGTGCCGCAAAACTCGCGTGGGATGGCCGTTTTATCCACTGATGCCCCAAAAAACTCACAGTTGAATTTTTCAAAACGGACCCACCCAATCCTCTTAGTTTGTCCGAAAACTCATGTTTGGTAGGGTTTTGGCACTTTCATTTCCAAAGGAACGGTGACGCAAAACTCGCGCGGAATGGTCGTTTTATCCACTGATGCACCAAAAAACTCGCAGTTAAATATTTCACAACGGTCGCAATCAATCATTCAATTTGACCCAAAACTCATGTTTGGTGGGTTTTGGGGAGTTTCATTTCCGAAGGAACGGTGCCGCAAAACTCGTGCGGGATGGCCGTTTTATCCACTGATGCCCCGAAAAACTAGCAGTTGAATTTTTCAAAACGGACGCACCCAATCATGTCAGTTTGTCCCAAAAATTATGTTTGGTGGGGTTTTGGCACTTTCATTTCCGAAGGAACGGTGACGAAAAACTCGTGCGGAATGGCCGTTTTATCCACTGATGCACCAAAAAACTCGCAGTTGAATTTTTCACAACGGACGCACCCAATCATGTCAATTTGACCCAAAACTCATGTTTGGTGGGGTTTTGGGACTTTCATTTCCGAAGTAACGGTGCCGCAAAACTCGCGTGGGATGGCCGTTTTATCCACTGATGCTCTGAAAAACTCGCAGTTGAATTTTTCAAAACGGACCCACCCAATCCCCTTAGTTTGTCCAAAAACTCATGTTTGGTGGGGTTTTGGCACTTTCATTTCCGAAGGAACGGTGACGAAAAACTCGCGCGGAATGGTCGTTTTATCCACTGATGCACCAAAAAACTCGCAGTTGAATTTTTCACAACGGACCCACCCAATCATGTCAATTTGACCCAAAACTCTTGTTTGGTGGGGTTTTGGGACTTTCATTTCCGAAGGAACGGTGCCGCAAAACTCGCGCGGAATGACCGTTTTATCCACTGATGCACCAAAAAACTCACAGTAGAATTTTTCACAACGGACGCACCCAATCATGTCACTTTGACACAAAACTCAAGTTTGGTGGGTTTTTGGCACTTTCAGTTCCGTTGGAACGGTGCCGCAAAACTCGCGTGGGATGGCCGTTTTATCCACTGATGCCCCAAAAAACTCACCGTTGAATTTTTCAAAACGGACCCACCCAATCCTCTTAGTTTGTCCGAAAACTCATGTTTGGTAGGGTTTTGGCACTTTCATTTCCAAAGGAACGGTGACGCAAAACTCGCGCGGTATGGTCGTTTTATCCACTGATGCACCAAAAAACTCGCAGTTAAATATTTCACAACGGTCGCACCCAATCATGTCAATTTGACCCAAAACTCATGTTTGGTGGGTTTTGGGGAGTTTCATTTCCGAAGGAACGGTGCCGCAAAACTCGCGTGGGATGGCCGTTTTATCCACTGATGCCCTGAAAAACTCGCAGTTGAATTTTTCAAAACGGACCCAGCCAATCCTCTTAGTTTGTCCGAAAACTCATGTTTGGTGGGGTTTTGGCACTTTCATTTCCAAAGGAACGGTGACGAAAAACTCGTGCGGAATGGCCGTTTTATCCACTGATGCACCAAAAAACTCGCAGTTGAATTTTTCACAACGGACGCACCCAATCATGTCAATTTGACCCAAATTCATGTTTGGTGGGGTTTTGGGACTTTCATTTCCGAAGGAACGGTGCCGCAAAACTCGCGTGGGATGGCCGTTTTATCCACTGATGCCCTGAAAAACTCGCAGTTGAATTTTTCAAAACGGACCCAGCCAATCCTCTTAGTTTGTCCGAAAACTCATGTTTGGTGGGGTTTTGGCACTTTCATTTCCAAAGGAACGGTGACGAAAAACTCGCGCGGAATGGCCGTTTTATCCACTGATGCACCAAAAAACTCGCAGTTGAATTTTTCACAACGGACCCACCCAATCATGTCAATTTGACCCAAAACTCATGTTTGGTGGGGTTTTGGGACTTTCATTTCCGAAGGAACGGTGCCGCAAAACTCGCGTGGGATGGCCGTTTTATCCACTGATGCCCTGAAAAACTCGCAGTTGAATTTTTCAAAACGGACCCAGCCAATCCTCTTAGTTTGTCCGAAAACTCATGTTTGGTGGGGTTTTGGCACTTTCATTTCCAAAGGAACGGTGACGAAAAACTCGCGCGGAATGGCCGTTTTATCCACTGATGCACCAAAAAACTCGCAGTTGAATTTTTCACAACGGACCCACCCAATCATGTCAATTTGACCCAATACTCATGTTTGGTGGGGTTTTGGGACTTTCATTTCCGAAGGAACGGTGCCGCAAAACTCGCGCGGAATGACCGTTTTATCCACTGATGCCCTGAAAAACTCGCAGTTGAATTTTTCAAAACGGACCCAGCCAATCCTCTTAGTTTGTCCGAAAACTCATGTTTGGTGGGGTTTTGGCACTTTCATTTCCAAAGGAACGGTGACGAAAAACTCGTGCGGAATGGCCGTTTTATCCACTGATGCACCAAAAAACTCGCAGTTGAATTTTTCACAACGGACGCACCCAATCATGTCAATTTGACCCAAAACTCATGTTTGGTGGGGTTTTGGGACTTTCATTTCCGAAGGAACGGTGCCGCAAAACTCGCGTGGGATGGCCGTTTTATCCACTGATGCCCTGAAAAACTCGCAGTTGAATTTTTCAAAACGGACCCAGCCAATCCTCTTAGTTTGTCCGAAAACTCATGTTTGGTGGGGTTTTGGCACTTTCATTTCCAAAGGAACGGTGACGCAAAACTCGCGCGGAATGGTCGTTTTATCCACTGATGCACCAAAAAACTCACAGTTAAATATTTCACAACGGTCGCACCCAATCATGTCAATTTGACCCAAAACTCATGTTTGGTGGGTTTTGGGGAGTTTCATTTCCGAAGGAACAGTGCCGCAAAACTCGCGCGGGATGGCCGTTTTATCCACTGATGCCCCGAAAAACTCGCAGTTTAATTTTTCAAAACGGACACACCCAATCATGTCAGTTTGTCGCAAAACTCATGTTTGGTGGGTTTTAGGCACTATCATTTTTGAAGGAACGGTGCCGCAAAACTCGTGCAAGATGGCTGTTTTATCCACTGATGCACCGAAAAACTCAAAGTTGAATTTTTCGCAACGGACGCATCCAATCATGTCAATTTGACCCAAAACTCATGTTTGGTGGGGTTTTGGGACTTTCATTTCCGAAGTAACGGTGCCGCAAAACTCGCGTGGGATGGCCGTTTTATCCACCGATGCTCTAAAAAACTCGCAGTTGAATTTTTCAAAACGGACCCACCCAATCCTCTTAGTTTGTCCCAAAACTCATGTTTGGTTGGGTTTTGGCACTTTCATTTCCGAAGGAACGGTGACGAAAAACTCGCGCGGAATGGTCGTTTTATCCACTGATGCACCAAAAAACTCGCAGTTGAATTTTTCACAACGGACCCACCCAATCATGTCAATTTGACCCAAAACTCTTGTTTGGTGGGGTTTTGGGACTTTCATTTCCGAAGGAACGGTGCCGCAAAACTCGCGCGGAATGACCGTTTTATCCACTGATGCACCAAAAAACTCACAGTAGAATTTTTCACAACGGACGCACCCAATCATGTCACTTTGACACAAAACTCAAGTTTGGTGGGTTTTTGGCACTTTCAGTTCCGTTGGAACGGTGCCGCAAAACTCGCGTGGGATGGCCGTTTTATCCACTGATGCCCCAAAAAACTCACAGTTGAATTTTTCAAAACGGACCCACCCAATCCTCTTAGTTTGTCCGAAAACTCATGTTTGGTAGGGTTTTGGCACTTTCATTTCCAAAGGAACGGTGACGCAAAACTCGCGCGGAATGGTCGTTTTATCCACTGATGCACCAAAAAACTCGCAGTTAAATATTTCACAACGGTCGCACCCAATCATTCAATTTGACCCAAAACTCATGTTTGGTGGGTTTTGGGGAGTTTCATTTCCGAAGGAACGGTGCCGCAAAACTCGTGCGGGATGGCCGTTTTATCCACTGATGCCCCGAAAAACTAGCAGTTGAATTTTTCAAAACGGACGCACCCAATCATGTCAGTTTGTCCCAAAAATTATGTTTGGTGGGGTTTTGGCACTTTCATTTCCGAAGGAACGGTGACGAAAAACTCGTGCGGAATGGCCGTTTTATCCACTGATGCACCAAAAAACTCGCAGTTGAATTTTTCACAACGGACGCACCCAATCATGTCAATTTGACCCAAAACTCATGTTTGGTGGGGTTCTGGGACTTTCATTTCCGAAGGAACGGTGCCGCAAAATTCGCGTGGGATGGCCGTTTTATCCACTGATGCCCTGAAAAACTCGCAGTTGAATTTTTCAAAACGGACCCAGCCAATCCTCTTAGTTTGTCCAAAAACTCATGTTTGGTGGGGTTTTGGCACTTTCATTTCCGAAGGAACGGTGACGAAAAACTCGCGCGGAATGGCCGTTTTATCCACTGATGCACCAAAAAACTCGCAGTTGAATTTTTCACAACAGACCCACACAATCATGTCAATTTGACCCAAAACTCATGTTTGGTGGGGTTTTGGGACTTTCATTTCCGAAGGAACGGTGCCGCAAAACTCGCGCGGAATGAGCGTTTTATCCACTGATGCACCAAAAAACTCACAGTAGAATTTTTCACAACGGACGCACCCAATCATGTCACTTTGACACAAAACTCAAGTTTGGTGGGTTTTTGGCACTTTCAGTTCCGTTGGAACGGTGCCGCAAAACTCGCGTGGGATGGCCGTTTTATCCACTGATGCCCCAAAAAACTCACAGTTGAATTTTTCAAAACGGACCCACCCAATCCTCTTAGTTTGTCCGAAAACTCATGTTTGGTAGGGTTTTGGCACTTTCATTTCCAAAGGAACGGTGACGCAAAACTCGCGCGGAATGGTCGTTTTATCCACTGATGCACCAAAAAACTCGCAGTTAAATATTTCACAACGGTCGCAATCAATCATTCAATTTGACCCAAAACTCATGTTTGGTGGGTTTTGGGGAGTTTCATTTCCGAAGGAACGGTGCCGCAAAACTCGTGCGGGATGGCCGTTTTATCCACTGATGCCCCGAAAAACTAGCAGTTGAATTTTTCAAAACGGACGCACCCAATCATGTCAGTTTGTCCCAAAAATTATGTTTGGTGGGGTTTTGGCACTTTCATTTCCGAAGGAACGGTGACGAAAAACTCGTGCGGAATGGCCGTTTTATCCACTGATGCACCAAAAAACTCGCAGTTGAATTTTTCACAACGGACGCACCCAATCATGTCAATTTGACCCAAAACTCATGTTTGGTGGGGTTTTGGGACTTTCATTTCCGAAGTAACGGTGCCGCAAAACTCGCGTGGGATGGCCGTTTTATCCACTGATGCTCTGAAAAACTCGCAGTTGAATTTTTCAAAACGGACCCACCCAATCCCCTTAGTTTGTCCAAAAACTCATGTTTGGTGGGGTTTTGGCACTTTCATTTCCGAAGGAACGGTGACGAAAAACTCGCGCGGAATGGTCGTTTTATCCACTGATGCACCAAAAAACTCGCAGTTGAATTTTTCACAACGGACCCACCCAATCATGTCAATTTGACCCAAAACTCTTGTTTGGTGGGGTTTTGGGACTTTCATTTCCGAAGGAACGGTGCCGCAAAACTCGCGCGGAATGACCGTTTTATCCACTGATGCACCAAAAAACTCACAGTAGAATTTTTCACAACGGACGCACCCAATCATGTCACTTTGACACAAAACTCAAGTTTGGTGGGTTTTTGGCACTTTCAGTTCCGTTGGAACGGTGCCGCAAAACTCGCGTGGGATGGCCGTTTTATCCACTGATGCCCCAAAAAACTCACCGTTGAATTTTTCAAAACGGACCCACCCAATCCTCTTAGTTTGTCCGAAAACTCATGTTTGGTAGGGTTTTGGCACTTTCATTTCCAAAGGAACGGTGACGCAAAACTCGCGCGGTATGGTCGTTTTATCCACTGATGCACCAAAAAACTCGCAGTTAAATATTTCACAACGGTCGCACCCAATCATGTCAATTTGACCCAAAACTCATGTTTGGTGGGTTTTGGGGAGTTTCATTTCCGAAGGAACGGTGCCGCAAAACTCGCGTGGGATGGCCGTTTTATCCACTGATGCCCTGAAAAACTCGCAGTTGAATTTTTCAAAACGGACCCAGCCAATCCTCTTAGTTTGTCCGAAAACTCATGTTTGGTGGGGTTTTGGCACTTTCATTTCCAAAGGAACGGTGACGAAAAACTCGTGCGGAATGGCCGTTTTATCCACTGATGCACCAAAAAACTCGCAGTTGAATTTTTCACAACGGACGCACCCAATCATGTCAATTTGACCCAAATTCATGTTTGGTGGGGTTTTGGGACTTTCATTTCCGAAGGAACGGTGCCGCAAAACTCGCGTGGGATGGCCGTTTTATCCACTGATGCCCTGAAAAACTCGCAGTTGAATTTTTCAAAACGGACCCAGCCAATCCTCTTAGTTTGTCCGAAAACTCATGTTTGGTGGGGTTTTGGCACTTTCATTTCCAAAGGAACGGTGACGAAAAACTCGCGCGGAATGGCCGTTTTATCCACTGATGCACCAAAAAACTCGCAGTTGAATTTTTCACAACGGACCCACCCAATCATGTCAATTTGACCCAAAACTCATGTTTGGTGGGGTTTTGGGACTTTCATTTCCGAAGGAACGGTGCCGCAAAACTCGCGTGGGATGGCCGTTTTATCCACTGATGCCCTGAAAAACTCGCAGTTGAATTTTTCAAAACGGACCCAGCCAATCCTCTTAGTTTGTCCGAAAACTCATGTTTGGTGGGGTTTTGGCACTTTCATTTCCAAAGGAACGGTGACGAAAAACTCGCGCGGAATGGCCGTTTTATCCACTGATGCACCAAAAAACTCGCAGTTGAATTTTTCACAACGGACCCACCCAATCATGTCAATTTGACCCAATACTCATGTTTGGTGGGGTTTTGGGACTTTCATTTCCGAAGGAACGGTGCCGCAAAACTCGCGCGGAATGACCGTTTTATCCACTGATGCCCTGAAAAACTCGCAGTTGAATTTTTCAAAACGGACCCAGCCAATCCTCTTAGTTTGTCCGAAAACTCATGTTTGGTGGGGTTTTGGCACTTTCATTTCCAAAGGAACGGTGACGAAAAACTCGTGCGGAATGGCCGTTTTATCCACTGATGCACCAAAAAACTCGCAGTTGAATTTTTCACAACGGACGCACCCAATCATGTCAATTTGACCCAAAACTCATGTTTGGTGGGGTTTTGGGACTTTCATTTCCGAAGGAACGGTGCCGCAAAACTCGCGTGGGATGGCCGTTTTATCCACTGATGCCCTGAAAAACTCGCAGTTGAATTTTTCAAAACGGACCCAGCCAATCCTCTTAGTTTGTCCGAAAACTCATGTTTGGTGGGGTTTTGGCACTTTCATTTCCAAAGGAACGATGACGCAAAACTCGCGCGGAATGGTCGTTTTATCCACTGATGCACCAAAAAACTCACAGTTAAATATTTCACAACGGTCGCACCCAATCATGTCAATTTGACCCAAAACTCATGTTTGGTGGGTTTTGGGGAGTTTCATTTCCGAAGGAACAGTGCCGCAAAACTCGCGCGGGATGGCCGTTTTATCCACTGATGCCCCGAAAAACTCGCAGTTTAATTTTTCAAAACGGACACACCCAATCATGTCAGTTTGTCGCAAAACTCATGTTTGGTGGGTTTTAGGCACTATCATTTTTGAAGGAACGGTGCCGCAAAACTCGTGCAAGATGGCTGTTTTATCCACTGATGCACCGAAAAACTCACAGTTGAATTTTTCGCAACGGACGCATCCAATCATGTCAATTTGACCCAAAACTCATGTTTGGTGGGGTTTTGGGACTTTCATTTCCGAAGTAACGGTGCCGCAAAACTCGCGTGGGATGGCCGTTTTATCCACCGATGCTCTAAAAAACTCGCAGTTGAATTTTTCAAAACGGACCCACCCAATCCTCTTAGTTTGTCCCAAAACTCATGTTTGGTTGGGTTTTGGCACTTTCATTTCCGAAGGAACGGTGACGAAAAACTCGCGCGGAATGGTCGTTTTATCCACTGATGCACCAAAAAACTCGCAGTTGAATTTTTCACAACGGACCCACCCAATCATGTCAATTTGACCCAAAACTCTTGTTTGGTGGGGTTTTGGGACTTTCATTTCCGAAGGAACGGTGCCGCAAAACTCGCGCGGAATGACCGTTTTATCCACTGATGCACCAAAAAACTCACAGTAGAATTTTTCACAACGGACGCACCCAATCATGTCACTTTGACACAAAACTCAAGTTTGGTGGGTTTTTGGCACTTTCAGTTCCGTTGGAACGGTGCCGCAAAACTCGCGTGGGATGGCCGTTTTATCCACTGATGCCCCAAAAAACTCACAGTTGAATTTTTCAAAACGGACCCACCCAATCCTCTTAGTTTGTCCGAAAACTCATGTTTGGTAGGGTTTTGGCACTTTCATTTCCAAAGGAACGGTGACGCAAAACTCGCGCGGAATGGTCGTTTTATCCACTGATGCACCAAAAAACTCGCAGTTAAATATTTCACAACGGTCGCACCCAATCATTCAATTTGACCCAAAACTCATGTTTGGTGGGTTTTGGGGAGTTTCATTTCCGAAGGAACGGTGCCGCAAAACTCGTGCGGGATGGCCGTTTTATCCACTGATGCCCCGAAAAACTAGCAGTTGAATTTTTCAAAACGGACGCACCCAATCATGTCAGTTTGTCCCAAAAATTATGTTTGGTGGGGTTTTGGCACTTTCATTTCCGAAGGAACGGTGACGAAAAACTCGTGCGGAATGGCCGTTTTATCCACTGATGCACCAAAAAACTCGCAGTTGAATTTTTCACAACGGACGCACCCAATCATGTCAATTTGACCCAAAACTCATGTTTGGTGGGGTTCTGGGACTTTCATTTCCGAAGGAACGGTGCCGCAAAATTCGCGTGGGATGGCCGTTTTATCCACTGATGCCCTGAAAAACTCGCAGTTGAATTTTTCAAAACGGACCCAGCCAATCCTCTTAGTTTGTCCAAAAACTCATGTTTGGTGGGGTTTTGGCACTTTCATTTCCGAAGGAACGGTGACGAAAAACTCGCGCGGAATGGCCGTTTTATCCACTGATGCACCAAAAAACTCGCAGTTGAATTTTTCACAACAGACCCACACAATCATGTCAATTTGACCCAAAACTCATGTTTGGTGGGGTTTTGGGACTTTCATTTCCGAAGGAACGGTGCCGCAAAACTCGCGCGGAATGAGCGTTTTATCCACTGATGCACCAAAAAACTCACAGTAGAATTTTTCACAACGGACGCACCCAATCATGTCACTTTGACACAAAACTCAAGTTTGGTGGGTTTTTGGCACTTTCAGTTCCGTTGGAACGGTGCCGCAAAACTCGCGTGGGATGGCCGTTTTATCCACTGATGCCCCAAAAAACTCACAGTTGAATTTTTCAAAACGGACCCACCCAATCCTCTTAGTTTGTCCGAAAACTCATGTTTGGTAGGGTTTTGGCACTTTCATTTCCAAAGGAACGGTGACGCAAAACTCGCGCGGAATGGTCGTTTTATCCACTGATGCACCAAAAAACTCGCAGTTAAATATTTCACAACGGTCGCAATCAATCATTCAATTTGACCCAAAACTCATGTTTGGTGGGTTTTGGGGAGTTTCATTTCCGAAGGAACGGTGCCGCAAAACTCGTGCGGGATGGCCGTTTTATCCACTGATGCCCCGAAAAACTAGCAGTTGAATTTTTCAAAACGGACGCACCCAATCATGTCAGTTTGTCCCAAAAATTATGTTTGGTGGGGTTTTGGCACTTTCATTTCCGAAGGAACGGTGACGAAAAACTCGTGCGGAATGGCCGTTTTATCCACTGATGCACCAAAAAACTCGCAGTTGAATTTTTCACAACGGACGCACCCAATCATGTCAATTTGACCCAAAACTCATGTTTGGTGGGGTTTTGGGACTTTCATTTCCGAAGTAACGGTGCCGCAAAACTCGCGTGGGATGGCCGTTTTATCCACTGATGCTCTGAAAAACTCGCAGTTGAATTTTTCAAAACGGACCCACCCAATCCCCTTAGTTTGTCCAAAAACTCATGTTTGGTGGGGTTTTGGCACTTTCATTTCCGAAGGAACGGTGACGAAAAACTCGCGCGGAATGGTCGTTTTATCCACTGATGCACCAAAAAACTCGCAGTTGAATTTTTCACAACGGACCCACCCAATCATGTCAATTTGACCCAAAACTCTTGTTTGGTGGGGTTTTGGGACTTTCATTTCCGAAGGAACGGTGCCGCAAAACTCGCGCGGAATGACCGTTTTATCCACTGATGCACCAAAAAACTCACAGTAGAATTTTTCACAACGGACGCACCCAATCATGTCACTTTGACACAAAACTCAAGTTTGGTGGGTTTTTGGCACTTTCAGTTCCGTTGGAACGGTGCCGCAAAACTCGCGTGGGATGGCCGTTTTATCCACTGATGCCCCAAAAAACTCACCGTTGAATTTTTCAAAACGGACCCACCCAATCCTCTTAGTTTGTCCGAAAACTCATGTTTGGTAGGGTTTTGGCACTTTCATTTCCAAAGGAACGGTGACGCAAAACTCGCGCGGTATGGTCGTTTTATCCACTGATGCACCAAAAAACTCGCAGTTAAATATTTCACAACGGTCGCACCCAATCATGTCAATTTGACCCAAAACTCATGTTTGGTGGGTTTTGGGGAGTTTCATTTCCGAAGGAACGGTGCCGCAAAACTCGCGTGGGATGGCCGTTTTATCCACTGATGCCCTGAAAAACTCGCAGTTGAATTTTTCAAAACGGACCCAGCCAATCCTCTTAGTTTGTCCGAAAACTCATGTTTGGTGGGGTTTTGGCACTTTCATTTCCAAAGGAACGGTGACGAAAAACTCGTGCGGAATGGCCGTTTTATCCACTGATGCACCAAAAAACTCGCAGTTGAATTTTTCACAACGGACGCACCCAATCATGTCAATTTGACCCAAATTCATGTTTGGTGGGGTTTTGGGACTTTCATTTCCGAAGGAACGGTGCCGCAAAACTCGCGTGGGATGGCCGTTTTATCCACTGATGCCCTGAAAAACTCGCAGTTGAATTTTTCAAAACGGACCCAGCCAATCCTCTTAGTTTGTCCGAAAACTCATGTTTGGTGGGGTTTTGGCACTTTCATTTCCAAAGGAACGGTGACGAAAAACTCGCGCGGAATGGCCGTTTTATCCACTGATGCACCAAAAAACTCGCAGTTGAATTTTTCACAACGGACCCACCCAATCATGTCAATTTGACCCAAAACTCATGTTTGGTGGGGTTTTGGGACTTTCATTTCCGAAGGAACGGTGCCGCAAAACTCGCGTGGGATGGCCGTTTTATCCACTGATGCCCTGAAAAACTCGCAGTTGAATTTTTCAAAACGGACCCAGCCAATCCTCTTAGTTTGTCCGAAAACTCATGTTTGGTGGGGTTTTGGCACTTTCATTTCCAAAGGAACGGTGACGAAAAACTCGCGCGGAATGGCCGTTTTATCCACTGATGCACCAAAAAACTCGCAGTTGAATTTTTCACAACGGACCCACCCAATCATGTCAATTTGACCCAATACTCATGTTTGGTGGGGTTTTGGGACTTTCATTTCCGAAGGAACGGTGCCGCAAAACTCGCGCGGAATGACCGTTTTATCCACTGATGCCCTGAAAAACTCGCAGTTGAATTTTTCAAAACGGACCCAGCCAATCCTCTTAGTTTGTCCGAAAACTCATGTTTGGTGGGGTTTTGGCACTTTCATTTCCAAAGGAACGGTGACGAAAAACTCGTGCGGAATGGCCGTTTTATCCACTGATGCACCAAAAAACTCGCAGTTGAATTTTTCACAACGGACGCACCCAATCATGTCAATTTGACCCAAAACTCATGTTTGGTGGGGTTTTGGGACTTTCATTTCCGAAGGAACGGTGCCGCAAAACTCGCGTGGGATGGCCGTTTTATCCACTGATGCCCTGAAAAACTCGCAGTTGAATTTTTCAAAACGGACCCAGCCAATCCTCTTAGTTTGTCCGAAAACTCATGTTTGGTGGGGTTTTGGCACTTTCATTTCCAAAGGAACGGTGACGAAAAACTCGTGCGGAATGGCCGTTTTATCCACCGATGCACCAAAAAACTCGCAGTTGAATTTTTCACAACGGACGCACCCAATCATGTCAATTTGACCCAAAACTCATGTTTGGTGGGGTTTTGGGACTTTCATTTCCGAAGGAACGGTGCCGCAAAACTCGCGTGGGATGGCCGTTTTATCCACTGATGCCCTGAAAAACTCGCAGTTGAATTTTTCAAAACGGACCCAGCCAATCCTCTTAGTTTGTCCGAAAACTCATGTTTGGTGGGGTTTTGGCACTTTCATTTCCGAAGGAACGGTGACGAAAAACTCGCGCGGAATGGTCGTTTTATCCACTGATGCACCAAAAAACTCGCAGTTGAATTTTTCACAACGGACCCACCCAATCATGTCAATTTGACCCAATACTCATGTTTGGTGGGGTTTTGGGACTTTCATTTCCGAAGGAACGGTGCCGCAAAACTCGGGCGGAATGACCGTTTTATCCACTGATGCACCAAAAAACTCACAGTTGAATTTTTCGCAACGGACGCACCCAATCATGTCACTTTGACACAAAACTCATGTTTGGTGGGTTTTTGGCACTTTCAGTTCCGTTGGAACGGTGCCGCAAAACTCGCGTGGTATGGCCGTTTTATCCACAGATGCCCTGAAAAACTCACAGTTGAATTTTTCAAAACGGAGCCACCCAATCCTCTTAGTTTGTCCGAAAACTCATGTTTGGTAGGGTTTTGGCACTTTCATTTCCAAAGGAACGGTGACGCAAAACTCGCGCGGAATGGTCGTTTTATCCACTGATGCACCAAAAAACTCACAGTTAAATATTTCACAACGGTCGCACCCAATCATGTCAATTTGACCCAAAACTCATGTTTGGTGGGTTTTGGGGAGTTTCATTTCCGAAGGAACGGTGCCGCAAAACTCGCGTGGGATGGCCGTTTTATCCACTGATGCCCTGAAAAACTCGCAGTTGAATTTTTCAAAACGGACCCAGCCAATCCTCTTAGTTTGTCCGAAAACTCATGTTTGGTGGGGTTTTGGCACTTTCATTTCCAAAGGAACGGTGACGAAAAACTCGTGCGGAATGGCCGTTTTATCCACTGATGCACCAAAAAACTCGCAGTTGAATTTTTCACAACGGACGCACCCAATCATGTCAATTTGACCCAAATTCATGTTTGGTGGGGTTTTGGGACTTTCATTTCCGAAGGAACGGTGCCGCAAAACTCGCGTGGGATGGCCGTTTTATCCACTGATGCCCTGAAAAACTCGCAGTTGAATTTTTCAAAACGGACCCAGCCAATCCTCTTAGTTTGTCCGAAAACTCATGTTTGGTGGGGTTTTGGCACTTTCATTTCCAAAGGAACGGTGACGAAAAACTCGCGCGGAATGGCCGTTTTATCCACTGATGCACCAAAAAACTCGCAGTTGAATTTTTCACAACGGACCCACCCAATCATGTCAATTTGACCCAAAACTCATGTTTGGTGGGGTTTTGGGACTTTCATTTCCGAAGGAACGGTGCCGCAAAACTCGCGTGGGATGGCCGTTTTATCCACTGATGCCCTGAAAAACTCGCAGTTGAATTTTTCAAAACGGACCCAGCCAATCCTCTTAGTTTGTCCGAAAACTCATGTTTGGTGGGGTTTTGGCACTTTCATTTCCAAAGGAACGGTGACGAAAAACTCGCGCGGAATGGCCGTTTTATCCACTGATGCACCAAAAAACTCGCAGTTGAATTTTTCACAACGGACCCACCCAATCATGTCAATTTGACCCAATACTCATGTTTGGTGGGGTTTTGGGACTTTCATTTCCGAAGGAACGGTGCCGCAAAACTCGCGCGGAATGACCGTTTTATCCACTGATGCCCTGAAAAACTCGCAGTTGAATTTTTCAAAACGGACCCAGCCAATCCTCTTAGTTTGTCCGAAAACTCATGTTTGGTGGGGTTTTGGCACTTTCATTTCCAAAGGAACGGTGACGAAAAACTCGTGCGGAATGGCCGTTTTATCCACTGATGCACCAAAAAACTCGCAGTTGAATTTTTCACAACGGACGCACCCAATCATGTCAATTTGACCCAAAACTCATGTTTGGTGGGGTTTTGGGACTTTCATTTCCGAAGGAACGGTGCCGCAAAACTCGCGTGGGATGGCCGTTTTATCCACTGATGCCCTGAAAAACTCGCAGTTGAATTTTTCAAAACGGACCCAGCCAATCCTCTTAGTTTGTCCGAAAACTCATGTTTGGTGGGGTTTTGGCACTTTCATTTCCAAAGGAACGGTGACGCAAAACTCGCGCGGAATGGTCGTTTTATCCACTGATGCACCAAAAAACTCACAGTTAAATATTTCACAACGGTCGCACCCAATCATGTCAATTTGACCCAAAACTCATGTTTGGTGGGTTTTGGGGAGTTTCATTTCCGAAGGAACAGTGCCGCAAAACTCGCGCGGGATGGCCGTTTTATCCACTGATGCCCCGAAAAACTCGCAGTTTAATTTTTCAAAACGGACACACCCAATCATGTCAGTTTGTCGCAAAACTCATGTTTGGTGGGTTTTAGGCACTATCATTTTTGAAGGAACGGTGGCGCAAAACTCGTGCAAGATGGCTGTTTTATCCACTGATGCACCGAAAAACTCACAGTTGAATTTTTCGCAACGGACGCATCCAATCATGTCAATTTGACCCAAAACTCATGTTTGGTGGGGTTTTGGGACTTTCATTTCCGAAGTAACGGTGCCGCAAAACTCGCGTGGGATGGCCGTTTTATCCACCGATGCTCTAAAAAACTCGCAGTTGAATTTTTCAAAACGGACCCACCCAATCCTCTTAGTTTGTCCCAAAACTCATGTTTGGTTGGGTTTTGGCACTTTCATTTCCGAAGGAACGGTGACGAAAAACTCGCGCGGAATGGTCGTTTTATCCACTGATGCACCAAAAAACTCGCAGTTGAATTTTTCACAACGGACCCACCCAATCATGTCAATTTGACCCAAAACTCTTGTTTGGTGGGGTTTTGGGACTTTCATTTCCGAAGGAACGGTGCCGCAAAACTCGCGCGGAATGACCGTTTTATCCACTGATGCACCAAAAAACTCACAGTAGAATTTTTCACAACGGACGCACCCAATCATGTCACTTTGACACAATACTCAAGTTTGGTGGGTTTTTGGCACTTTCAGTTCCGTTGGAACGGTGCCGCAAAACTCGCGTGGGATGGCCGTTTTATCCACTGATGCCCCAAAAAACTCACAGTTGAATTTTTCAAAACGGACCCACCCAATCCTCTTAGTTTGTCCGAAAACTCATGTTTGGTAGGGTTTTGGCACTTTCATTTCCAAAGGAACGGTGACGCAAAACTCGCGCGGAATGGTCGTTTTATCCACTGATGCACCAAAAAACTCGCAGTTAAATATTTCACAACGGTCGCACCCAATCATTCAATTTGACCCAAAACTCATGTTTGGTGGGTTTTGGGGAGTTTCATTTCCGAAGGAACGGTGCCGCAAAACTCGTGCGGGATGGCCGTTTTATCCACTGATGCCCCGAAAAACTAGCAGTTGAATTTTTCAAAACGGACGCACCCAATCATGTCAGTTTGTCCCAAAAATTATGTTTGGTGGGGTTTTGGCACTTTCATTTCCGAAGGAACGGTGACGAAAAACTCGTGCGGAATGGCCGTTTTATCCACTGATGCACCAAAAAACTCGCAGTTGAATTTTTCACAACGGACGCACCCAATCATGTCAATTTGACCCAAAACTCATGTTTGGTGGGGTTCTGGGACTTTCATTTCCGAAGGAACGGTGCCGCAAAATTCGCGTGGGATGGCCGTTTTATCCACTGATGCCCTGAAAAACTCGCAGTTGAATTTTTCAAAACGGACCCAGCCAATCCTCTTAGTTTGTCCAAAAACTCATGTTTGGTGGGGTTTTGGCACTTTCATTTCCGAAGGAACGGTGACGAAAAACTCGCGCGGAATGGCCGTTTTATCCACTGATGCACCAAAAAACTCGCAGTTGAATTTTTCACAACAGACCCACACAATCATGTCAATTTGACCCAAAACTCATGTTTGGTGGGGTTTTGGGACTTTCATTTCCGAAGGAACGGTGCCGCAAAACTCGCGCGGAATGAGCGTTTTATCCACTGATGCACCAAAAAACTCACAGTAGAATTTTTCACAACGGACGCACCCAATCATGTCACTTTGACACAAAACTCAAGTTTGGTGGGTTTTTGGCACTTTCAGTTCCGTTGGAACGGTGCCGCAAAACTCGCGTGGGATGGCCGTTTTATCCACTGATGCCCCAAAAAACTCACAGTTGAATTTTTCAAAACGGACCCACCCAATCCTCTTAGTTTGTCCGAAAACTCATGTTTGGTAGGGTTTTGGCACTTTCATTTCCAAAGGAACGGTGACGCAAAACTCGCGCGGAATGGTCGTTTTATCCACTGATGCACCAAAAAACTCGCAGTTAAATATTTCACAACGGTCGCAATCAATCATTCAATTTGACCCAAAACTCATGTTTGGTGGGTTTTGGGGAGTTTCATTTCCGAAGGAACGGTGCCGCAAAACTCGTGCGGGATGGCCGTTTTATCCACTGATGCCCCGAAAAACTAGCAGTTGAATTTTTCAAAACGGACGCACCCAATCATGTCAGTTTGTCCCAAAAATTATGTTTGGTGGGGTTTTGGCACTTTCATTTCCGAAGGAACGGTGACGAAAAACTCGTGCGGAATGGCCGTTTTATCCACTGATGCACCAAAAAACTCGCAGTTGAATTTTTCACAACGGACGCACCCAATCATGTCAATTTGACCCAAAACTCATGTTTGGTGGGGTTTTGGGACTTTCATTTCCGAAGTAACGGTGCCGCAAAACTCGCGTGGGATGGCCGTTTTATCCACTGATGCTCTGAAAAACTCGCAGTTGAATTTTTCAAAACGGACCCACCCAATCCCCTTAGTTTGTCCAAAAACTCATGTTTGGTGGGGTTTTGGCACTTTCATTTCCGAAGGAACGGTGACGAAAAACTCGCGCGGAATGGTCGTTTTATCCACTGATGCACCAAAAAACTCGCAGTTGAATTTTTCACAACGGACCCACCCAATCATGTCAATTTGACCCAAAACTCTTGTTTGGTGGGGTTTTGGGACTTTCATTTCCGAAGGAACGGTGCCGCAAAACTCGCGCGGAATGACCGTTTTATCCACTGATGCACCAAAAAACTCACAGTAGAATTTTTCACAACGGACGCACCCAATCATGTCACTTTGACACAAAACTCAAGTTTGGTGGGTTTTTGGCACTTTCAGTTCCGTTGGAACGGTGCCGCAAAACTCGCGTGGGATGGCCGTTCTATCCACTGATGCCCCAAAAAACTCACCGTTGAATTTTTCAAAACGGACCCACCCAATCCTCTTAGTTTGTCCGAAAACTCATGTTTGGTAGGGTTTTGGCACTTTCATTTCCAAAGGAACGGTGACGCAAAACTCGCGCGGTATGGTCGTTTTATCCACTGATGCAGCAAAAAACTCGCAGTTAAATATTTCACAACGGTCGCACCCAATCATGTCAATTTGACCCAAAACTCATGTTTGGTGGGTTTTGGGGAGTTTCATTTCCGAAGGAACGGTGCCGCAAAACTCGCGTGGGATGGCCGTTTTATCCACTGATGCCCTGAAAAACTCGCAGTTGAATTTTTCAAAACGGACCCAGCCAATCCTCTTAGTTTGTCCGAAAACTCATGTTTGGTGGGGTTTTGGCACTTTCATTTCCAAAGGAACGGTGACGAAAAACTCGTGCGGAATGGCCGTTTTATCCACTGATGCACCAAAAAACTCGCAGTTGAATTTTTCACAACGGACGCACCCAATCATGTCAATTTGACCCAAATTCATGTTTGGTGGGGTTTTGGGACTTTCATTTCCGAAGGAACGGTGCCGCAAAACTCGCGTGGGATGGCCGTTTTATCCACTGATGCCCTGAAAAACTCGCAGTTGAATTTTTCAAAACGGACCCAGCCAATCCTCTTAGTTTGTCCGAAAACTCATGTTTGGTGGGGTTTTGGCACTTTCATTTCCAAAGGAACGGTGACGAAAAACTCGCGCGGAATGGCCGTTTTATCCACTGATGCACCAAAAAACTCGCAGTTGAATTTTTCACAACGGACCCACCCAATCATGTCAATTTGACCCAAAACTCATGTTTGGTGGGGTTTTGGGACTTTCATTTCCGAAGGAACGGTGCCGCAAAACTCGCGTGGGATGGCCGTTTTATCCACTGATGCCCTGAAAAACTCGCAGTTGAATTTTTCAAAACGGACCCAGCAAATCCTCTTAGTTTGTCCGAAAACTCATGTTTGGTGGGGTTTTGGCACTTTCATTTCCAAAGGAACGGTGACGAAAAACTCGCGCGGAATGGCCGTTTTATCCACTGATGCACCAAAAAACTCGCAGTTGAATTTTTCACAACGGACCCACCCAATCATGTCAATTTGACCCAATACTCATGTTTGGTGGGGTTTTGGGACTTTCATTTCCGAAGGAACGGTGCCGCAAAACTCGCGCGGAATGACCGTTTTATCCACTGATGCCCTGAAAAACTCGCAGTTGAATTTTTCAAAACGGACCCAGCCAATCCTCTTAGTTTGTCCGAAAACTCATGTTTGGTGGGGTTTTGGCACTTTCATTTCCAAAGGAACGGTGACGAAAAACTCGTGCGGAATGGCCGTTTTATCCACTGATGCACCAAAAAACTCGCAGTTGAATTTTTCACAACGGACGCACCCAATCATGTCAATTTGACCCAAAACTCATGTTTGGTGGGGTTTTGGGACTTTCATTTCCGAAGGAACGGTGCCGCAAAACTCACGTGGGATGGCCGTTTTATCCACTGATGCCCTGAAAAACTCGCAGTTGAATTTTTCAAAACGGACCCAGCCAATCCTCTTAGTTTGTCCGAAAACTCATGTTTGGTGGGGTTTTGGCACTTTCATTTCCAAAGGAACGGTGACGAAAAACTCGTGCGGAATGGCCGTTTTATCCACCGATGCACCAAAAAACTCGCAGTTGAATTTTTCACAACGGACGCACCCAATCATGTCAATTTGACCCAAAACTCATGTTTGGTGGGGTTTTGGGACTTTCATTTCCGAAGGAACGGTGCCGCAAAACTCGCGTGGGATGGCCGTTTTATCCACTGATGCCCTGAAAAACTCGCAGTTGAATTTTTCAAAACGGACCCAGCCAATCCTCTTAGTTTGTCCGAAAACTCATGTTTGGTGGGGTTTTGGCACTTTCATTTCCGAAGGAACGGTGACGAAAAACTCGCGCGGAATGGTCGTTTTATCCACTGATGCACCAAAAAACTCGCAGTTGAATTTTTCACAACGGACCCACCCAATCATGTCAATTTGACCCAATACTCATGTTTGGTGGGGTTTTGGGACTTTCATTTCCGAAGGAACGGTGCCGCAAAACTCGGGCGGAATGACCGTTTTATCCACTGATGCACCAAAAAACTCACAGTTGAATTTTTCGCAACGGACGCACCCAATCATGTCACTTTGACACAAAACTCATGTTTGGTGGGTTTTTGGCACTTTCAGTTCCGTTGGAACGGTGCCGCAAAACTCGCGTGGTATGGCCGTTTTATCCACAGATGCCCTGAAAAACTCACAGTTGAATTTTTCAAAACGGAGCCACCCAATCCTCTTAGTTTGTCCGAAAACTCATGTTTGGTAGGGTTTTGGCACTTTCATTTCCAAAGGAACGGTGACGCAAAACTCGCGCGGAATGGTCGTTTTATCCACTGATGCACCAAAAAACTCACAGTTAAATATTTCACAACGGTCGCACCCAATCATGTCAATTTGACCCAAAACTCATGTTTGGTGGGTTTTGGGGAGTTTCATTTCCGAAGGAACAGTGCCGCAAAACTCGCGCGGGATGGCCGTTTTATCCACTGATGCCCCGAAAAACTCGCAGTTGAATTTTTCAAAACGGACGCACCCAATCATGTCAGTTTGTCCCAAAAACTCATGTTTGGTGGGGTTTTGGCACTTTCATTTCCGAAGGAACGGTGACGAAAAACTCGCGCGGAATGGCCGTTTTATCCACTGATGCACCAAAAAACTCGCAGTTGAATTTTTCACAACGGACGCACCCAATCATGTCAATTTGACCCAAATTCATGTTTGGTGGGGTTTTGGGACTTTCATTTCCGAAGGAACGGTGCCGCAAAACTCGCGTGGGATGGCCGTTTTATCCACTGATGCCCTGAAAAACTCGCAGTTGAATTTTTCAAAACGGACCCAGCCAATCCTCTTAGTTTGTCCGAAAACTCATGTTTGGTGGGGTTTTGGCACTTTCATTTCCGAAGGAACGGTGACGAAAAACTCGCGCGGAATGGTCGTTTTATCCACTGATGCACCAAAAAACTCGCAGTTGAATTTTTCACAACGGACCCACCCAATCATGTCAATTTGACCCAATACTCATGTTTGGTGGGGTTTTGGGACTTTCATTTCCGAAGGAACGGTGCCGCAAAACTCGGGCGGAATGACCGTTTTATCCACTGATGCACCAAAAAACTCACAGTTGAATTTTTCGCAACGGACGCACCCAATCATGTCACTTTGACACAAAACTCATGTTTGGTGGGTTTTTGGCACTTTCAGTTCCGTTGGAACGGTGCCGCAAAACTCGCGTGGTATGGCCGTTTTATCCACAGATGCCCTGAAAAACTCACAGTTGAATTTTTCAAAACGGAGCCACCCAATCCTCTTAGTTTGTCCGAAAACTCATGTTTGGTAGGGTTTTGGCACTTTCATTTCCAAAGGAACGGTGACGCAAAACTCGCGCGGAATGGTCGTTTTATCCACTGATGCACCAAAAAACTCACAGTTAAATATTTCACAACGGTCGCACCCAATCATGTCAATTTGACCCAAAACTCATGTTTGGTGGGTTTTGGGGAGTTTCATTTCCGAAGGAACAGTGCCGCAAAACTCGCGCGGGATGGCCGTTTTATCCACTGATGCCCCGAAAAACTCGCAGTTGAATTTTTCAAAACGGACGCACCCAATCATGTCAATTTGACCCAAAACTCATGTTTGGTGGGTTTTGACACTTTCATTTCCGAAGGAAGGGTGACGAAAAACTCGCGCGGAATGGCCGTTTTATCCACTAATGCACCAAAAAACTCGTAGTTGAATTTTTCACAACGGACGCACCCAATCATGTCAATTTGACCCAAAACTCATGTTTGGTGGGGTTTTGGGGCTTTCATTTCCGAAGGAACGGTGCCGCAAAACTCGCGCGGGATGGCCGTTTTATCCACTGATGCCCTAAAAAACTAGGAGTTGAATTTTTTAAAACGGACCCACCCAATCCTCTTAGTTTGTCCCAAAACTCATGTTTGGTGGGGTTTTGGCACTTTCATTTCCGAAGGAAGGGTGACGAAAAACTCGCGCGGGATGGCCGTTTTATCCACTGATACACCAAAAAACTCGTAGTTGAATTTTTCACAACGGACGCACCCAATCATGTCAGTTTGACCCAAAACCCATGTTTGGTGGGTTTTTGGGAGTTTCATTTCCGAAGGAACGGTGCCGCAAAACTCGCGCGAGATGGCCGTTTTATCCACTGATGCACCGAAAAACTCGCAGTTGAATTTTTCAAAACGGACCCACCCAATCCTCTTAGTTTGTCCCAAAACTCATGTTTGGTGGGTTTTTGGCAATTTCATTTATGAAGGAACGGAGTGGCAAAACACGCGTGGGATGGTCGTTTTATCCACTGATGCACCAAAAAACTCGCAGTTTAATTTTACGCAACAGACGCACCTAATCATGTCATTTGTCCCAAAACTCATGTTGGTAGGTTTTGGGCACTATCATTTCTGAAGGAACGGTGCCGCAAAACTCGTGCAAGATGGCTGTTTTATCCACTGATGCACCGAAAAACTCACAGTTGAATTTTTCGCAACAGACGCACCCAATCATGTCAATTTGACCCAAAACTCATGTTTGGTGGGGTTTTGGGACTTTCATTTCCGAAGGAACGGTGCCGCAAAACTAGCGTGGGATGGCCGTTTTATCCACTGATGCCTTGAAAAACTCGCAGTTGAATTTTTCAAAACGGACCCACCCAATCCTCTTAGTTCGTCCCAAAACTCATGTTTGTTGGTGATGAGGACATCAACACCAGCGATACATCCTCTCCGACACAACCTATAGCTGGTCCTCTTACTCGTGCTCGTGCTCGTCAACTTAATCATCAAGTGAGTTCCATGATAAGCTCTTGTCCATCTTGTTTAGACAATGGAAACGCGTGCACTCTTGTTTTGATTAGGAACCAAGGAGAAGACCGAAAGGGAGAAGGACTCGCGCTAGCTGGATTCGGACTGCAGCAAAGCACCAACTTGTGACCGCCACCACGGTTGCATACGGATTCAGATTCAGGCGCTTCAGGACTTGTTGGAAAGCTTATCAAGTTTACTTTCATATGAATCAAGTCTCACGTCAATATCTGTTCGGTAGCAGCGGCAATGATCCAATTACCGTCGACAGGTCTTGCTGTCCAGGGTGCTGCGTCACCTCATTTTGGGCTTATGGCCCATGTATCAAGTTGGGTCCATTAGGGACGCGTCCTAGGGTTGGAGGACGACCCCAACACTCTTTTGGTCGTCAATCCATCTACTTATATCCCTCTATAGCCGCCATGGTCGGGTTGGGTTTTGTTTAGATCAAGTTTAGCCTTAGCTACTTGCTTGTAGGCGCGCGTGCAGGATCAGCCGCCCGTCTCCTTGTCTTCGGAACCCCATTGTTGATTAAGATTCAGTTTGAAACCTTCAATTTCATCTTGCAAATTCAGTGCTTGTTTCCTCGTTCTTGCTAGTTCTTCGATTGCTTGCAGGACGGGAGCCCTAGGGGCTGGTTGTCGCGCTCCACAAGATCGTGACGGCTATTGGACGTGGTGTATCGGTTGCTAAGGCGCGGTCTTGAGGGCTGTAGTCGGGCCGTGAACGTCATCTCCATCCACCAATCGAGTTATCCCCGTTTCTCATCGAAAGATCGGGCAAAAACCCTAGCGGGTTCGCATCAGTTGGTAATCAGAGCAAGGTTCTTCGGTGAGAGACTTCTAATCCATTGCTGTTTTTAATTAATTTCCTATAGTCCAGAAAAGCCAAAAAAAAATATAGTAGATTAGTTTTTCCATAATCCTATTAAACCTTTGTGCCTTGGCTAAGTACCGTTTAGTTAGGGCTTGTTGAATTTGCGTTGCTTCGGTTTGTGTCGAGTTGCTGGTCTTAGTGTCTAGTCCTTTAGAGTTTCGAGTTCTTGTCACCATCTATACACAGCCGAGTATTACCATATCTTCTCTCTGTCGAATCTGTGGTGAAGTCCGAATTGAACTGTGGTCTTGGTCCGGATCGAGTTGAGTTCCAATCTGAGTTCCACCAACGTGATAAAAAAAAAGGAAACCGAGTAGAACTCGGCAATAGGTGGAATCCGTTTGTGGTTGGTTCTGAGTGGAAACCGAGTAGAACTTGGAGTCCGCTTGTTAATATATCCTGAACTCCATCTACGTGAGTCCTTCTGTGATCCAAAAGAAAGATAACTCCATACTTGTTCGGCCTTACTCTAGAGAGAGAGAGAGAGAGAGAGTGTGTAGCAAATTGCTCCTTTGTATTCTTTTGTTCATATAATCAGTTTTTGAGGTTGCCCAAAAAAAAGGAAAAAAAAAGAAAAGAGAAAAGAGTCAAAAGAAAAGGGGCTGTTTTTCATATTGATTTTAGGTTTGTTCCACCTTGTTTTCAGGGGTGTGCTGTGGTTTTCCTTTGTGTCCAGGCTCGCGTCTCTAGCACGGTCTAGCCTAGGACCAGCACAGTACCGTCGTCGAACGTTTATTCAGCTCGCCTTTATAACTAACGTGCTGCTAGTTCGTTCCTTGTTTCAGCCCACCTATAGCTCCACATACTCTACAGCTTGACAGGTCTTGTGCCGCAGCACCGATACACTTCATCCATTGCTGAAGACTTGTTGGTAGACGACCCCTCCTGTCAAGCAAGGTAAGAATTGGTAAGAACTTGTGTAACAAGTTGAGTGTGAGAGACTTGCTGTAGCTACATCCTAGTAGTTGTAGGGCTTTTATTTCTTCACTTGCCTTTCTTGTTGTCTTTGTTTTTGAACCATGACAGGGGGAGATGATGATAACGAAACACTACATACACCTCGCACTAAGGGCATCATACAGCATTTTGAAAGGAAGGTGAAGCTGCACACAGAGGGACTTGATACTGACTTGCAGGTGACAAATGAAAAGCTGGGGCAGTTGGAGGCTACGCAGATGGCCACAAACAACAAGCTTACAAGTTTGGAGGAATCCGTTGCTAGTGTGGACAAAAGCCTTGCTGCTCTCCTAAGGCGATTTGATGACTTCCACACCGAAGATAAAGAGAAGCATAAAGAAGAAAAGGAGGGAGATCGAGAGCACGGTAGTCATGAAGATGACTACACTGCTGATACTGAGCATGATGATCAAGACGCTCGTGATCGACGACGCCTACGTCACAACCGTAGAGGTATGGGTGGCAACCGCCGACGCGAGGTACACAATAATGATGATGCTTTCAGTAAGATTAAATTTAAGATACCTCCTTTTGATGGTAAATATGACCCTGATGCCTACATTACTTGGGAGATTGCTGTTGATCAAAAGTTTGCATGTCATGAATTTCCTGAGACTACACGTGTTAGGGCTGCTACTAGTGAGTTTACAGATTTTGCTTCTGTTTGGTGGATAGAATATGGCAAGAAAAATCCTAATAACTTACCTAGAACTTGGGATGCGCTGAAACGAGCCATGAGAGCTAGATTTGTTCCATCTTACTATGCCCGTGATATGATAAATAAGTTGCAGCAATTGAGACAAGGTGCTAAAAGTGTAGAAGAATATTATCAGGAATTACAAACGGGTATGTTGCGTTGTAACCTAGAGGAGGATGAGGAACCGGCTATGGCTAGATTTTTGGGTGGGTTAAATCGGGAAATTCAGGACATCCTCGCTTACAAGGAATACAATAGTGTAACCCGTTTGTTTCATCTTGCTTGTAAAGCTGAAAGGGAAGTGCAGGGACGACGTGCTAGCGCAAGGACTAATATTTCTGCAGGGAAGGCTAATTCATGGCAGCAACGCATGACTACAACTCCATCTACACGTATGTCTACTCCATCATCTAGTGACAAGACTCGAGCTGCTCCCACAAATTCAGTTGCAAAGACGATGCAAAAGCCTGCTGCGAGTACTTCATCCGTGGCATCGACGGGCAGAACAAGCAACATACAATGTCACCGGTGCAAGGGATATGGACACATGATGCGTGACTGTCCAAACAAGCGAGTTATGATTGTCAAAGATGATGGTGAGTGCTCATCTGCTAGTGATTTTGATGAAGACACGCTTGCACTGCTTGCGTCTGACCATGCAGGTAATGAAGAACAAATAGAAGAACATATTAATGCAGGTGAAGCGGACCACTATGAAAGTTTGATCGTGCAGCGAGTGCTTAGTGCACAAATGGAGAAGGCGGAGCAAAATCAGCGACATATTTTATTCCAAACAAAGTGTGTCATCAAAGAGCGTTCTTGCCGCATGATCATTGATGGAGGTAGCTGCAACAACTTGGCAAGCAGCGATATGGTGCAGAAACTTGCCCTCAACACCAAACCACACCCGCATCCCTACTACATCCAATGGCTGAACAACAGTGGTAAGGCAAAGGTAACTAGACTTGTGAGAATCAATTTTTCCATCGGATCCTACAAAGATATTGTTGAATGTGATGTTGTGCCTATGCAAGCTTGTAACATTCTGCTAGGTAGACCTTGGCAATTTGATAGAGATTCTATGCATCATGGTAGATCAAATCAGTATTCTTTTCTATACCATGATCGAAAAATTGTGCTGCATCCTATGTCCCCTGAAACTATTTTGCAAACTGATGTTGCAAGGGCTACTAAAGCAAAGAGCGAGAGCAGTAAAAATGATAAATCTGTAATTGGTAACAAAGATGAGATAAAACTGAAAGGACGTTGTATGATAGCTACCAAATCAGATATTAATGAGTTCAATGCATCCACTTCTGTTGCTTATGCTTTGATATGCAAGGATGCTTTGATTTCAATTGAGGATATGCAATGTTCTTTGCCCCCTGCTGTTGCTAACGTTTTGCAGGAGTATTCCGATGTGTTTCCAAGTGCGGTACCAGCGGGGTTGCCACCATTACGCGGGATTGAGCACCAAATTGATCTTATTCCTGGTGCGTCTTTGCCAAACCGTGCGCCATACAGGACAAACCCGGAAGAAACAAAGGAAATTCAGCGACAAGTGCAAGAACTGCTGGACAAAGGTTATGTGCGAGAATCCCTTAGCCCTTGTGCTGTTCCAGTAATTTTAGTGCCTAAGAAAGATGGAACATGGCGTATGTGTGTTGATTGTAGAGCTATTAATAATATCACCATTCGATATCGACACCCTATTCCACGATTAGATGATATGCTAGATGAACTGAGTGGTGCTGTTGTGTTTTCAAAAGTTGATTTACGTAGTGGGTACCACCAGATTCGTATGAAATTGGGAGATGAATGGAAAACTGCTTTCAAAACTAAGTTCGGTTTATATGAGTGGTTAGTCATGCCTTTTGGGTTAACTAATGCACCTAGTACTTTCATGAGATTAATGAACGAGGTTTTGCGTGCTTTCATTGGGAAATTTGTTGTCGTATATTTTGATGATATATTAATTTACAGCAAATCATTGGATGAACATCTTGATCATTTACGTGCTGTTTTTAATGCACTACGCGAGGCACGTTTATTTGGTAACCTTGAGAAGTGCACCTTTTGCACCGATCGAGTGTGTTTTCTTGGTTATGTTGTAACTCCACAGGGAGTTGAGGTTGATCAAGCCAAGGTGGAAGCTATACAGGGATGGCCTGTCCCAAAGACTATCACCCAGGTGCGGAGTTTCCTAGGACTTGCTGGATTCTATCGCCGTTTTGTGAAGGATTTCAGCACCATTGCTGCACCATTGAATGAGCTTACCAAAAAGGGGGTGCCTTTTGAGTGGGGCAAAACACAAGAGAATTCATTCGACATGTTGAAAGATAAGTTAACTCATGCGCCTCTCCTACAACTTCCTGATTTTAATAAGACTTTTGAGCTTGAATGTGATGCTAGTGGAATTGGTCTGGGAGGTGTTTTGTTACAAGAGGGAAAACCTATTGCATATTTTAGTGAGAAATTGAGTGGGCCTGTTCTCAATTATTCTACTTATGATAAAGAACTCTATGCTCTTGTTCGAACATTAGAGACATGGCAGCATTATTTGTGGCCCAAAGAGTTTGTTATCCATTCTGATCATGAATCTTTAAAACATATTCGTAGTCAAGGAAAACTGAATCGTAGGCATGCAAAATGGGTTGAATTTATTGAATCTTTTCCTTATATTATTAAACACAAGAAAGGGAAGGAGAATATTATTGCTGATGCTTTGTCACGGAGATATACTTTGCTGAATCAACTTGATTATAAGATCTTTGGGTTAGAAACAATTAAGGACCAATATGTTCACGATGCTGATTTTAGAGACGTGTTGCTGCATTGTAAAGATGGAAAAGGATGGAACAAATTCATCGTTAGTGATGGGTTTGTGTTTAGAGCTAACAAGCTATGCATTCCAGCTAGCTCTGTTCGTTTGTTGTTGTTGCAGGAAGCACATGGAGGTGGCTTGATGGGACATTTTGGAGCAAAGAAGACCGAGGACATACTTGCTGGTCATTTCTTTTGGCCAAGGATGAAGAGAGATGTGGAGAGGTTTGTTGCTCGTTGCACAACATGTCAAAAGGCAAAGTCACGGTTAAATCCCCACGGTTTGTATCTACCTCTTCCTGTTCCTAATGCTCCTTGGGAGGATATATCTATGGATTTTGTGTTGGGATTACCAAGGACTAGGAGGGGACGTGATAGTGTGTTTGTGGTTGTTGATAGATTTTCTAAGATGGCACATTTCATACCATGTCATAAAACTGATGATGCTACAAATATTGCTGATTTGTTCTTTCGAGAAATTGTTCGCTTACATGGTGTGCCCAACACAATTGTTTCTGATCGTGATGCTAAATTTCTTAGTCATTTTTGGAAGACTTTGTGGTTTAAATTGGGGACTAAGCTTTTATTTTCCACCACTTGTCATCCCCAAACTGATGGTCAAACTGAAGTAGTAAATAGAACTTTATCCACTATGTTAAGGGCTGTTTTAAAGAAGAATATTAAGATGTGGGAAGAATGTTTGCCTCATATTGAGTTCGCTTATAATCGTTCATTGCATTCTACTACAAAAATGTGTCCTTTCGAGATTGTCTATGGCTTCTTGCCACGTGCTCCTATTGATTTAATGCCTTTGCCAAGTTCTGAAAAAATGAATTTTGATGCTAAGCAACGTGCTGAATTGATGTTAAAATTGCATGAAGCCACTAAAGAAAACATAGAGCGCATGAATGCTAAGTACAAATGTGCTGGAGATAAAGGTAGAAAGCAATTGATTCTGGAACCTGGGGATTTGGTCTGGTTGCATTTGCGAAAAGATAGATTTCCAGAACTGAGAAAATCCAAATTGATGCCTAGAGCTGATGGTCCTTTTAAAGTGCTGCAACGAATTAACGAGAATGCATATAAGCTTGATCTTCCTGCAGATTTTGGGGTTAGTCCCACATTTAACATTGCAGATTTGAAGCCTTATTTGGGTGAGGAAGATGAGCTTGAGTCGAGGACGACTCAAATGCAAGAAAGGGAGAATGATGAGGACATCAACACCAGCGATACATCCTCTCCGACACAACCTATAGCTGGTCCTCTTACTCGTGCTCGTGCTCGTCAACTTAATCATCAAGTGAGTTCCATGATAAGCTCTTGTCCATCTTGTTTAGACAATGGAAACGCGTGCACTCTTGTTTTGATTAGGAACCAAGGAGAAGACCGAAAGGGAGAAGGACTCGCGCTAGCTGGATTCGGACTGCAGCAAAGCACCAACTTGTGACCGCCACCACGGTTGCATACGGATTCAGATTCAGGCGCTTCAGGACTTGTTGGAAAGCTTATCAAGTTTACTTTCATATGAATCAAGTCTCACGTCAATATCTGTTCGGTAGCAGCGGCAATGATCCAATTACCGTCGACAGGTCTTGCTGTCCAGGGTGCTGCGTCACCTCATTTTGGGCTTATGGCCCATGTATCAAGTTGGGTCCATTAGGGACGCGTCCTAGGGTTGGAGGACGACCCCAACACTCTTTTGGTCGTCAATCCATCTACTTATATCCCTCTATAGCCGCCATGGTCGGGTTGGGTTTTGTTTAGATCAAGTTTAGCCTTAGCTACTTGCTTGTAGGCGCGCGTGCAGGATCAGCCGCCCGTCTCCTTGTCTTCGGAACCCCATTGTTGATTAAGATTCAGTTTGAAACCTTCAATTTCATCTTGCAAATTCAGTGCTTGTTTCCTCGTTCTTGCTAGTTCTTCGATTGCTTGCAGGACGGGAGCCCTAGGGGCTGGTTGTCGCGCTCCACAAGATCGTGACGGCTATTGGACGTGGTGTATCGGTTGCTAAGGCGCGGTCTTGAGGGCTGTAGTCGGGCCGTGAACGTCATCTCCATCCACCAATCGAGTTATCCCCGTTTCTCATCGAAAGATCGGGCAAAAACCCTAGCGGGTTCGCATCAGTTGGGGTTTTGGCACTTTCATTTCCGAAGGAACGGTGCCGCAAAACTTGCGCGAGATGGCCGTTTTATCCACTGATGCCCCGAAAAACTCGCAGTTGAATTTTTCAAAACGGACCCACCCAATCCTCTTAGTTTGTCCCAAAACTCGTGTTTGGTGGGTTTTTGGCACTTTGATTTCTGAAGGAACGGTGACGCAATACTCGCGCGGAATGGCCTTTTTATCGACTGATGCACCAAAAAACTCGCAGTTGAATTTTTCACAACGGACGCACCAACTTTGACCCAAAACTCATGTTTGGTGGGTTTTTGGCAATTTCATTTCTGAAGGAACGGTGTTGCAAACACGCGTGGGATGACCGTTTTATCCACTGATGCACCAAAAAACTTGCAGTTGAATTTTACGCAACAGACGCACCTAATCATGTCAGTTTGTCCCAAAACTCATGTTTGGTGGGTTTTAGGCACTATCATTTTTGAAGGAACGGTGCCGCAAAACTCGTGCAAGATGGCTGTTTTATCCACTGATGCACCGAAAAACTCACAGTTGAATTTTTCGCAACGGACGCACCCAATCATGTCAATTTGACCCAAAACTCATGTTTGGTGGGGTTTTGGGACTTTCATTTCCGAAGTAACGGTGCCGCAAAACTCGCGTGGGATGGCCGTTTTATCCACTGATGCTCTGAAAAACTCGCAGTTGAATTTTTCAAAACGGACCCACCCAATCCTCTTAGTTTGTCCAAAAACTCATGTTTGGTGGGGTTTTGGCACTTTCATTTCCGAAGGAACGGTGACGAAAAACTCGCGCGGAATGGTCGTTTTATCCACTGATGCACCAAAAAACTCGCAGTTGAATTTTTCACAACGGACCCACCCAATCATGTCAATTTGACCCAATACTCATGTTTGGTGGGGTTTTGGGACATTCATTTCCGAAGGAACGGTGCCGCAAAACTCGCGCGGAATGACCGTTTTATCCACTGATGCACCAAAAAACTCACAGTAGAATTTTTCACAACGGACGCACCCAATCATGTCACTTTGACACAAAACTCAAGTTTGGTGGGTTTTTGGCACTTTCAGTTCCGTTGGAACGGTGCCGCAAAACTCGCGTGGGATGGCCGTTTTATCCACTGATGCCCCAAAAAACTCACAGTTGAATTTTTCAAAACGGACCCACCCAATCCTCTTAGTTTGTCCGAAAACTCATGTTTGGTAGGGTTTTGGCACTTTCATTTCCAAAGGAACGGTGACGCAAAACTCGCGCGGAATGGTCGTTTTATCCACTGATGCACCAAAAAACTCGCAGTTAAATATTTCACAACGGTCGCACCCAATCATTCAATTTGACCCAAAACTCATGTTTGGTGGGCTTTGGGGAGTTTCATTTCCGAAGGAACGGTGCCGCAAAACTCGTGCGGGATGGCCGTTTTATCCACTGATGCCCCGAAAAACTAGCAGTTGAATTTTTCAAAACGGACGCACCCAATCATGTCAGTTTGTCCCAAAAATTATGTTTGGTGGGGTTTTGGCACTTTCATTTCCGAAGGAACGGTGACGAAAAACTCGTGCGGAATGGCCGTTTTATCCACTGATGCACCAAAAAACTCGCAGTTGAATTTTTCACAACGGACGCACCCAATCATGTCAATTTGACCCAAAACTCATGTTTGGTGGGGTTCTGGGACTTTCATTTCCGAAGGAACGGTGCCGCAAAATTCGCGTGGGATGGCCGTTTTATCCACTGATGCCCTGAAAAACTCGCAGTTGAATTTTTCAAAACGGAGCCAGCCAATCCTCTTAGTTTGTCCAAAAACTCATGTTTGGTGGGGTTTTGGCACTTTCATTTCCGAAGGAACGGTGACGAAAAACTCGCGCGGAATGGCCGTTTTATCCACTGATGCACCAAAAAACTCGCAGTTGAATTTTTCACAACAGACCCACACAATCATGTCAATTTGACCCAAAACTCATGTTTGGTGGGGTTTTGGGACTTTCATTTCCGAAGGAACGGTGCCGCAAAACTCGCGCGGAATGAGCGTTTTATCCACTGATGCACCAAAAAACTCACAGTAGAATTTTTCACAACGGACGCACCCAATCATGTCACTTTGACACAAAACTCAAGTTTGGTGGGTTTTTGGCACTTTCAGTTCCGTTGGAACGGTGCCGCAAAACTCGCGTGGGATGGCCGTTTTATCCACTGATGCCCCAAAAAAACTCACAGTTGAATTTTTCAAAACGGACCCACCCAATCCTCTTAGTTTGTCCGAAAACTCATGTTTGGTAGGGTTTTGGCACTTTCATTTCCAAAGGAACGGTGACGCAAAACTCGCGCGGAATGGTCGTTTTATCCACTGATGCACCAAAAAACTCGCAGTTAAATATTTCACAACGGTCGCAATCAATCATTCAATTTGACCCAAAACTCATGTTTGGTGGGTTTTGGGGAGTTTCATTTCCGAAGGAACGGTGCCGCAAAACTCGTGCGGGATGGCCGTTTTATCCACTGATGCCCCGAAAAACTAGCAGTTGAATATTTCAAAACGGACGCACCCAATCATGTCAGTTTGTCCCAAAAATTATGTTTGGTGGGGTTTTGGCACTTTCATTTCCGAAGGAACGGTGACGAAAAACTCGTGCGGAATGGCCGTTTTATCCACTGATGCACCAAAAAACTCGCAGTTGAATTTTTCACAACGGACGCACCCAATCATGTCAATTTGACCCAAAACTCATGTTTGGTGGGGTTTTGGGACTTTCATTTCCGAAGTAACGGTGCCGCAAAACTCGCGTGGGATGGCCGTTTTATCCACTGATGCTCTGAAAAACTCGCAGTTGAATTTTTCAAAACGGACCCACCCAATCCTCTTAGTTTGTCCAAAAACTCATGTTTGGTGGGGTTTTGGCACTTTCATTTCCGAAGGAACGGTGACGAAAAACTCGCGCGGAATGGTCGTTTTATCCACTGATGCACCAAAAAACTCGCAGTTGAATTTTTCACAACGGACCCACCCAATCATGTCAATTTGACCCAAAACTCTTGTTTGGTGGGGTTTTGGGACTTTCATTTCCGAAGGAACGGTGCCGCAAAACTCGCGCGGAATGACCGTTTTATCCACTGATGCACCAAAAAACTCACAGTAGAATTTTTCACAACGGACGCACCCAATCATGTCACTTTGACACAAAACTCAAGTTTGGTGGGTTTTCGGCACTTTCAGTTCCGTTGGAACGGTGCCGCAAAACTCGCGTGGGATGGCCGTTTTATCCACTGATGCCCCAAAAAACTCACCGTTGAATTTTTCAAAACGGACCCACCCAATCCTCTTAGTTTGTCCGAAAACTCATGTTTGGTAGGGTTTTGGCACTTTCATTTCCAAAGGAACGGTGACGCAAAACTCGCGCGGTATGGTCGTTTTATCCACTGATGCACCAAAAAACTCGCAGTTAAATATTTCACAACGGTCGCACCCAATCATGTCAATTTGACCCAAAACTCATGTTTGGTGGGTTTTGGGGAGTTTCATTTCCGAAGGAACGGTGCCGCAAAACTCGTGCGGGATGGCCGTTTTATCCACTGATGCCCCGAAAAACTAGCAATTGAATTTTTCAAAACGGACGCACCCAATCATGTCAGTTTGTCCCAAAACTCATGTTTGGTGGGTTTTGACACTTTCATTTCCGAAGGAAGGGTGACGAAAAACTCGCGCGGAATGGCCGTTTTATCCACTGATGCACCAAAAAACCCGTAGTTGAATTTTCCACAACGGACGCACCCAATCATGTCAATTTGACCCAAAACTCATGTTTGGTGGGTTTTGGCACTTTCATTTCCGAAGGAACGGTGACGAAAAACTCGTGCGGAATGGCCGTTTTATCCACTGATGCACCAAAAATCTCGCAGTTGAATTTTTCACAACGGACGCACCCAATCATGTCAATTTGACCCAAAACTCATGTTTGGTGGGGTTTTGGGACTTTCATTTCCGAAGGAACGGTGCCGCAAAACTCGCGTGGGATGGCCGTTTTATCCACTGATGCCCTGAAAAACTCGCAGTTGAATTTTTCAAAACGGACCCAGCCAATCCTCTTAGTTTGTCCGAAAACTCATGTTTGGTGGGGTTTTGGCACTTTCATTTCCGAAGGAACGGTGACGAAAAACTCGCGCGGAATGGTCGTTTTATCCACTGATGCACCAAAAAACTCGCAGTTGAATTTTTCACAACGGACCCACCCAATCATGTCAATTTGACCCAATACTCATGTTTGGTGGGGTTTTGGGACTTTCATTTCCGAAGGAACGGTGCCGCAAAACTCGCGCGGAATGACCGTTTTATCCACTGATGCACCAAAAAACTCACAGTTGAATTTTTCGCAACGGACGCACCCAATCATGTCACTTTGACACAAAACTCATGTTTGGTGGGTTTTTGGCACTTTCAGTTCCGTTGGAACGGTGCCGCAAAACTCGCGTGGTATGGCCGTTTTATCCACAGATGCCCTGAAAAACTCACAGTTGAATTTTTCAAAACGGAGCCACCCAATCCTCTTAGTTTGTCCGAAAACTCATGTTTGGTAGGGTTTTGGCACTTTCATTTCCAAAGGAACGGTGACGCAAAACTCGCGCGGAATGGTCGTTTTATCCACTGATGCACCAAAAAACTCACAGTTAAATATTTCACAACGGTCGCACCCAATCATGTCAATTTGACCCAAAACTCATGTTTGGTGGGTTTTGGGGAGTTTCATTTCCGAAGGAACAGTGCCGCAAAACTCGCGCGGGATGGCCGTTTTATCCACTGATGCCCCGAAAAACTCGCAGTTGAATTTTTCAAAACGGACGCACCCAATCATGTCAATTTGACCCAAAACTCATGTTTGGTGGGTTTTGACACTTTCATTTCCGAAGGAAGGGTGACGAAAAACTCGCGCGGAATGGCCGTTTTATCCACTAATGCACCAAAAAACTCGTAGTTGAATTTTTCACAACGGACGCACCCAATCATGTCAATTTGACCCAAAACTCATGTTTGGTGGGGTTTTGGGGCTTTCATTTCCGAAGGAACGGTGCCGCAAAACTCGCGCGGGATGGCCGTTTTATCCACTGATGCCCTAAAAAACTAGGAGTTGAATTTTTTAAAACGGACCCACCCAATCCTCTTAGTTTGTCCCAAAACTCATGTTTGGTGGGGTTTTGGCACTTTCATTTCCGAAGGAAGGGTGACGAAAAACTCGCGCGGGATGGCCGTTTTATCCACTGATACACCAAAAAACTCGTAGTTGAATTTTTCACAACGGACGCACCCAATCATGTCAGTTTGACCCAAAACCCATGTTTGGTGGGTTTTTGGGAGTTTCATTTCCGAAGGAACGGTGCCGCAAAACTCGCGCGAGATGGCCGTTTTATCCACTGATGCCCCGAAAAACTCGCAGTTGAATTTTTCAAAACGGACCCACCCAATCCTCTTAGTTTGTCCCAAAACTCATGTTTGGTGGGTTTTTGGCAATTTCATTTATGAAGGAACGGAGTGGCAAAACACGCGTGGGATGGTCGTTTTATCCACTGATGCACCAAAAAACTCGCAGTTTAATTTTACGCAACAGACGCACCTAATCATGTCATTTGTCCCAAAACTCATGTTGGTAGGTTTTGGGCACTATCATTTCTGAAGGAACGGTGCCGCAAAACTCGTGCAAGATGGCTGTTTTATCCACTGATGCACCGAAAAACTCACAGTTGAATTTTTCGCAACAGACGCACCCAATCATGTCAATTTGACCCAAAACTCATGTTTGGTGGGGTTTTGGGACTTTCATTTCCGAAGGAACGGTGCTGCAAAACTAGCGTGGGATGGCCGTTTTATCCACTGATGCCTTGAAAAACTCGCAGTTGAATTTTTCAAAACGGACCCACCCAATCCTCTTAGTTCGTCCCAAAACTCATGTTTGTTGGGGTTTTGGCACTTTCATTTCCGAAGGAACGGTGCCGCAAAACTTGCGCGAGATGGTCGTTTTATCCACTGATGCCCCGAAAAACTCGCAGTTGAATTTTCAAAACGGACCCACCCAATCCTCTTAGTTTGTCCCAAAACTCGTGTTTGGTGGGTTTTTGGCACTTTGATTTCTGAAGGAACGGTGACGCAATACTCGCGCGGAATGGCCTTTTTATCGACTGATGCACCAAAAAACTCGCAGTTGAATTTTTCACAACGGACGCACCAACTTTGACCCAAAACTCATGTTTGGTGGGTTTTTGGCAATTTCATTTCTGAAGGAACGGTGTGGCAAAACACGCGTGGGATGACCGTTTTATCCACTGATGCACCAAAAAACTTGCAGTTGAATTTTACGCAACAGACGCACCTAATCATGTCAGTTTGTCCCAAAACTCATGTTTGGTGGGTTTTAGGCACTATCATTTTTGAAGGAACGGTGCCGCAAAACTCGTGCAAGATGGCTGTTTTATCCACTGATGCACCGAAAAACTCACAGTTGAATTTTTCGCAACGGACGCACCCAATCATGTCAATTTGACCCAAAACTCATGTTTGGTGGGGTTTTGGGACTTTCATTTCCGAAGTAACGGTGCCGCAAAACTCGCGTGGGATGGCCGTTTTATCCACTGATGCTCTGAAAAACTCGCAGTTGAATTTTTCAAAACGGACCCACCCAATCCTCTTAGTTTGTCCAAAAACTCATGTTTGGTGGGGTTTTGGCACTTTCATTTCCGAAGGAACGGTGACGAAAAACTCGCGCGGAATGGTCGTTTTATCCACTGATGCACCAAAAAACTCGCAGTTGAATTTTTCACAACGGACCCACCCAATCATGTCAATTTGACCCAATACTCATGTTTGGTGGGGTTTTGGGACATTCATTTCCGAAGGAACGGTGCCGCAAAACTCGCGCGGAATGACCGTTTTATCCACTGATGCACCAAAAAACTCACAGTTGAATTTTTCGCAACGGACGCACCCAATCATGTCACTTTGACACAAAACTCATGTTTGGTGGGTTTTTGGCACTTTCAGTTCCGTTGGAACGGTGCCGCAAAACTCGCGTGGTATGGCCGTTTTATCCACAGATGCCCTGAAAAACTCACAGTTGAATTTTTCAAAACGGAGCCACCCAATCCTCTTAGTTTGTCCGAAAACTCATGTTTGGTAGGGTTTTGGCACTTTCATTTCCAAAGGAACGGTGACGCAAAACTCGCGCGGAATGGTCGTTTTATCCACTGATGCACCAAAAAACTCACAGTTAAATATTTCACAACGGTCGCACCCAATCATGTCAATTTGACCCAAAACTCATGTTTGGTGGGTTTTGGGGAGTTTCATTTCCGAAGGAACAGTGCCGCAAAACTCGCGCGGGATGGCCGTTTTATCCACTGATGCCCCGAAAAACTCGCAGTTGAATTTTTCAAAACGGACGCACCCAATCATGTCAATTTGACCCAAAACTCATGTTTGGTGGGTTTTGACACTTTCATTTCCGAAGGAAGGGTGACGAAAAACTCGCGCGGAATGGCCGTTTTATCCACTGATGCACCAAAAAACTCGTAGTTGAATTTTTCACAACGGACGCACCCAATCATGTCAATTTGACCCAAAACTCATGTTTGGTGGGGTTTTGGGGCTTTCATTTCCGAAGGAACGGTGCCGCAAAACTCGCGCGGGATGGCCGTTTTATCCACTGATGCCCTAAAAAACTAGGAGTTGAATTTTTTAAAACGGACCCACCCAATCCTCTTAGTTTGTCCCAAAACTCATGTTTGGTGGGGTTTTGGCACTTTCATTTCCGAAGGAAGGGTGACGAAAAACTCGCGCGGGATGGCCGTTTTATCCACTGATACACCAAAAAACTCGTAGTTGAATTTTTCACAACGGACGCACCCAATCATGTCAGTTTGACCCAAAACCCATGTTTGGTGGGTTTTTGGGAGTTTCATTTCCGAAGGAACGGTGCCGCAAAACTCGCGCGAGATGGCCGTTTTATCCACTGATGCCCCGAAAAACTCGCAGTTGAATTTTTCAAAACGGACCCACCCAATCCTCTTAGTTTGTCCCAAAACTCATGTTTGGTGGGTTTTTGGCAATTTCATTTATGAAGGAACGGAGTGGCAAAACACGCGTGGGATGGTCGTTTTATCCACTGATGCACCAAAAAACTCGCAGTTTAATTTTACACAACAGACGCACCTAATCATGTCATTTGTCCCAAAACTCATGTTGGTAGGTTTTGGGCACTATCATTTCTGAAGGAACGGTGCCGCAAAACTCGTGCAAGATGGCTGTTTTATCCACTGATGCACCGAAAAACTCACAGTTGAATTTTTCGCAACAGACGCACCCAATCATGTCAATTTGACCCAAAACTCATGTTTGGTGGCGTTTTGGGACTTTCATTTCCGAAGGAACGGTGCCGCAAAACTGGCGTGGGATGGCCGTTTTATCCACTGATGCCTTGAAAAACTCGCAGTTGAATTTTTCAAAACGGACCCACCCAATCCTCTTAGTTCGTCCCAAAACTCATGTTTGTTGGGGTTTTGGCACTTTCATTTCCGAAGGAACGGTGCCGCAAAACTTGCGCGAGATGGCCGTTTTATCCACTGATGCCCCGAAAAACTCGCAGTTGAATTTTTCAAAACGGACCCACCCAATCCTCTTAGTTTGTCCCAAAACTCGTGTTTGGTGGGTTTTTGGCACTTTGATTTCTGAAGGAACGGTGACGCAATACTCGCGCGGAATGGCCTTTTTATCGACTGATGCACCAAAAAACTCGCAGTTGAATTTTTCACAACGGACGCACCAACTTTGACCCAAAACTCATGTTTGGTGGGTTTTTGGCAATTTCATTTCTGAAGGAACGGTGTGGCAAAACACGCGTGGGATGACCGTTTTATCCACTGATGCACCAAAAAACTTGCAGTTGAATTTTACGCAACAGACGCACCTAATCATGTCAGTTTGTCCCAAAACTCATGTTTGGTGGGTTTTAGGCACTATCATTTTTGAAGGAACGGTGCCGCAAAACTCGTGCAAGATGGCTGTTTTATCCACTGATGCACCGAAAAACTCACAGTTGAATTTTTCGCAACGGACGCACCCAATCATGTCAATTTGACCCAAAACTCATGTTTGGTGGGGTTTTGGGACTTTCATTTCCGAAGTAACGGTGCCGCAAAACTCGCGTGGGATGGCCGTTTTATCCACTGATGCTCTGAAAAACTCGCAGTTGAATTTTTCAAAACGGACCCACCCAATCCTCTTAGTTTGTCCAAAAACTCATGTTTGGTGGGGTTTTGGCACTTTCATTTCCGAAGGAACGGTGACGAAAAACTCGCGCGGAATGGTCGTTTTATCCACTGATGCACCAAAAAACTCGCAGTTGAATTTTTCACAACGGACCCACCCAATCATGTCAATTTGACCCAAAACTCTTGTTTGGTGGGGTTTTGGGACTTTCATTTCCGAAGGAACGGTGCCGCAAAACTCGCGCGGAATGACCGTTTTATCCACTGATGCACCAAAAAACTCACAGTAGAATTTTTCACAACGGACGCACCCAATCATGTCACTTTGACACAAAACTCAAGTTTGGTGGGTTTTTGGCACTTTCAGTTCCGTTGGAACGGTGCCGCAAAACTCGCGTGGGATGGCCGTTTTATCCACTGATGCCACAAAAAACTCACAGTTGAATTTTTCAAAACGGACCCACCCAATCCTCTTAGTTTGTCCGAAAACTCATGTTTGGTAGGGTTTTGGCACTTTCATTTCCAAAGGAACGGTGACGCAAAACTCGCGCGGAATGGTCGTTTTATCCACTGATGCACCAAAAAACTCACAGTTAAATATTTCACAACGGTCGCACCCAATCCTGTCAATTTGACCCAAAACTCATGTCTGGTGGGTTTTGGGGAGTTTCATTTCCGAAGGAACAGTGCCGCAAAACTCGCGCGGGATGGCCGTTTTATCCACTGATGCCCCGAAAAACTCGCAGTTGAATTTTTCAAAACGGACACACCCAATCATGTCAGTTTGTCCCAAAACTCATGTTTGGTGGGTTTTGGGGAGTTTCATTTCCGAAGGAACGGTGCCGCAAAACTCGTGCGGGATGGCCGTTTTATCCACTGATGCACCAAAAAACTCGCAGTTTAATTTTACGCAACAGACGCACCCAATCATGTCAGTTTGTCCCAAAACTCATGTTTGGTGGGTTTTGACACTTTCATTTCCGAAGGAAGGGTGACGAAAAACTCGCGCGGAATGGCCGTTTTATCCACTGATGCACCAAAAAACCCGTAGTTGAATTTTTCACAACGGACGCACCCAATCATGTCAATTTGACCCAAAACTCATGTTTGGTGGGGTTTTGGGACTTTCATTTCCGAAGGAACGGTGCCGCAAAACTCGCGCGGGATGGCCGTTTTATCCACTGATGCCCTAAAAAACTAGGAGTTGAATTTTTTAAAACGGACCCACCCAATCCTCTTAGTTTGTCCCAAAACTCATGTTTGGTGGGGTTTTGGCACTTTCATTTCCGAAGGAAGGGTGACGGAAAACTCGCGCGGGATGGCCGTTTTATCCACTGATGCACCAAAAAACTCGTAGTTGAATTTTTCACAACGGACGCACCCAATCATGTCAGTTTGACCCAAACCCATGTTTGGTGGGTTTTTGGGAGTTTCATTGCTGAAGGAACGGTGCCGCAAAACTCGCGCGAGATGGCCGTTTTATCCACTGATGCCCCGAAAAACTCGCAGTTGAATTTTTGAAAACGGACCCACCCAATCCTCTTAGTTTGTCCCAAAACTCATGTTTGGTGGGTTTTTGGCACTTTGATTTCTGAAGGAACGGTGACGCAAAACTCGCGCGGAATGGCCTTTTTATGGACTGATGCACCAAAAAACTCGCAGTTGATTTTTTCACAACGGACGCACCAATGATGTCACTTTGACCCATAACTCATGTTTGTTGGGTTTTTGGCAATTTCATTTCTGAAGGAACGGAGTGGCAAAACACACGTGGGATGGTCGTTTTATCCACTGATGCACCAAAAAACTCGCAGTTTAATTTTACGCAACAGACGCACCTAATCATGTCATTTGTCCCAAAACTCATGTTGGTAGGTTTTGGGCACTATCATTTCTGAAGGAACGGTGCCGCAAAACTCGTGCAAGATGGCTGTTTTATCCACTGATGCACCGAAAAACTCACAGTTGAATTTTTCGCAACAGACGCACCCAATCATGTCAATTTGACCCAAAACTCATGTTTGGTGGGGTTTTGGGACTTTCATTTCCGAAGGAACGGTGCCGCAAAACTAGCGTGGGATGGCCGTTTTATCCACTGATGCCCTGAAAAACTCGCAGTTGAATTTTTCAAAACGGACCCACCCAATCCTCTTAGTTCGTCCCAAAACTCATGTTTGTTGGGGTTTTGGCACTTTCATTTCCGAAGGAACGGTGCCGCAAAACTTGCGCGAGATGGCCGTTTTATCCACTGATGCCCCGAAAAACTCGCAGTTGAATTTTTCAAAACGGACCCACCCAATCCTCTTAGTTTGTCCCAAAACTCGTGTTTGGTGGGTTTTTGGCACTTTGATTTCTGAAGGAACGGTGACGCAATACTCGCGCGGAATGGCCTTTTTATCGACTGATGCACCAAAAAACTCGCAGTTGAATTTTTCACAACGGACGCACCAATGATGTCACTTTGACCCAAAACTCATGTTTGGTGGGTTTTTGGCAATTTCATTTCTGAAGGAACGGTGTGGCAAAACACGCGTGGGATGACCGTTTTATCCACTGATGCACCAAAAAACTCGCAGTTGAATTTTACGCAACAGACGCACCTAATCATGTCAGTTTGTCCCAAAACTCATGTTTGGTGGGTTTTAGGCACTATCATTTTTGAAGGAACGGTGCCGCAAAACTCGTGCAAGATGGCTGTATTATCCACTGATGCACCGAAAAACTCACAGTTGAATTTTTCGCAACGGACGCACCCAATCATGTCAATTTGACCCAAAACTCATGTTTGGTGGGGTTTTGGGACTTTCATTTCCGAAGGAACGGTGCCGCAAAACTCGCGTGGGATGGCCGTTTTATCCACTGATGCCCTGAAAAACTCGCAGTTGAATTTTTCAAAATGGACCCACCCAATCCTCTTAGTTTGTCCGAAAACTCATGTTTGGTGGGGTTTTGGCACTTTCATTTCCGAAGGAACGGTGACGAAAAACTCGCGCGGAATGGTCGTTTTATCCACTGATGCACCAAAAAACTCGCAGTTGAATTTTTCACAACGGACCCACCCAATCATGTCAATTTCACCCAAAACTCTTGTTTGGTGGGGTTTTGGGACTTTCATTTCCGAAGGAACGGTGCCGCAAAACTCGCGCGGAATGACCGTTTTATCCACAGATGCACCAAAAAACTCACAGTAGAATTTTTCACAACGGACGCACCCAATCATGTCACTTTGACACAAAACTCAAGTTTGGTGGGTTTTTGGCACTTTCAGTTCCGTTGGAACGGTGCCGCAAAACTCGCGTGGGATGGCCGTTTTATCCACTGATGCCCCAAAAAACTCACAGTTGAATATTTCAAAACGGACCCACCCAATCCTCTTAGTTTGTCCGAAAACTCATGTTTGGTAGGGTTTTGGCACTTTCATTTCCAAAGGAACGGTGACGCAAAACTCGCGCGGAATGGTCGTTTTATCCACTGATGCACCAAAAAACTCGCAGTTAAATATTTCACAATGGTCGCACCCAATCATGTCAATTTGACCCAAAACTCATGTTTGGTGGGTTTTGGGGAGTTTCATTTCCGAAGGAACGGTGCCGCAAAACTCGTGCGGGATGGCCGTTTTATCCACTGATGCCCCGAAAAACTAGCAGTTGAATTTTTCGAAACGGACGCACCCAATCATGTCAGTTTGTCCCAAAACTCATGTTTGGTGGGGTTTTGGCACTTTCATTTCCGAAGGAACGGTGACGAAAAACTCGTGCGGAATGGCCGTTTTATCCACTGATGCACCAAAAAACTCGCAGTTGAATTTTTCACAACGGACGCACCCAATCATGTCAATTTGACCCAAAACTCATGTTTGGTGGGGTTTTGGGACTTTCATTTCCGAAGGAATGGTGCCGCAAAACTCGCGTGGGATGGCCGTTTTATCCTGATGCCCTGAAAAACTCGCAGTTGAATTTTTCAAAATGGACCCACCCAATCCTCTTAGTTTGTCCCAAAACTCATGTTTGCTGGGGTTTGGGCACTTTCATTTCCGAAGGAACGGTGACGCAAAACTCGCGCGGAATGGTCGTTTTATCCACTGATGCACCAAAAAACTCGCAGTTGAATTTTTCAAAACGGTCGCACCCAATCATGTGATGAGGACATCAACACTAGCGATACATCCTCTCCGACACAACCTATAGCTGGTCCTCTTACTCGTGCTCGTGCTCGTCAACTTAATCATCAAGTGAGTTCCATGATAAGCTCTTGTCCATCTTGTTTAGACAATGGAAACGCGTGCACTCTTGTTTTGATTAGGAACCGAGGAGAAGACCGAAAGGGAGAAGGACTCGCGCTAGCTGGATTCGGACTGCAGCAAAGCACCAACTTGTGACCGCCACCACGGTTGCATACGGATTCAGATTCAGGCGCTTCAGGACTTGTTGGAAAGCTTATCAAGTTTACTTTCATATGAATCAAGTCCCACGTCAATATCTGTTCGGCAGCAGCGGCAATGATCCAATTACCGTCGACAGGTCTTGCTGTCCAGGGTGCTGCGTCACCTCATTTTGGGCTTATGGCCCATGTATCAAGTTGGGTCCATTAGGGACGCGTCCTAGGGTTGGAGGACGACCCCAACACTCTTTTGGTCATCAATCCATCTACTTATATCCCTCTATAGCCGCCATGGTCGGGTGGGGTTTTGTTTAGATCAAGTTTAGCCTTAGCTACTTGCTTGTAGGCGCGCGTGCAGGATCTGCCGCCCATCTCCTTGTCTTCGGAACTCCATTGTTGATTAAGATTCAGTTTGAAGCCTTCAATTTCATCTTGCAAATTCAGTGCTTGTTTCCTCGTTCTTGCTAGTTCTTCGATTGCTTGCAGGACGGGAGCCCTAGGGGCTGGTTGTCGCGCTCCACAAGATCGTGACGGCTATTGGACGTGGTGTATCGGTTGCTAAGGCGCGGTCTTGAGGGCTGTAGTCGGGCCGTGAACGTCATCTCCATCCACCAATCGAGTTATCCCCGTTTCTCATCGAAAGATCGGGCAAAAACCCTAACGGGTTCGCATCAGTTGGTAATCAGAGCAAGGTTCTTCGGTGAGAGACTTCTAATCCATTGCTGTTTTTAATTAATTTCCTATAGTCCAGAAAAGCCAAAAAATATAGTAGATTAGTTTTTCCATAATCCTATTAAACCTTTGTGCCTTGGCTAGTACCGTTTAGTTAGGGCTTGTTGAATTTGCGTTGCTTCGGTTTGTGTCGAGTTGCTGGTCTTAGTGTCTAGTCCTTTAGAGTTTCGAGTTATTGTCACCATCTTTACACAGCCGAGTATTACCATATCTTCTCTCTGTCGAATCTGTTGTGAAGTCCGAATTGAACTGTGGTCTTGGTCCGGATCGAGTTGAGTTCCAATCTGAGTTCCACCAACGTGATAAAAAAAAGGAAACCGAGTAGAACTCGGCAATAGGTGGAATCCGTTTGTGGTTGGTTCTGAGTGGAAACCGAGTAGAACATGGAGTCCGCTTGTTAATATATCCTGAGCTCCATCTACGTGAGTCCTTCTGTGATCCAAAAGAAAGATAACTCCATACTTGTTCGGCCTTACTCTAGAGAGAGAGAGAGAGAGTATCTTCTTCTTACCGGAAAACCCCTGTACTTTCGGAAAAAGTGTGTGTAGCAAATTGCTCCTTTGTATTCTTTTGTTCATATAATCAGATTTTGAGGTTGCCCAAAAAAAAGGAAAAAAAAAGAAAAGAGAAAAGATTCAAAAGAAAAGGGGCTGTTTTTCATATTGATTTTAGGTTTGTTCCACCTTGTTTTCAGGGGTGTGCTGTGGTTTTCCTTTGTGTCCAGGCTCGCGTCTCTAGCACGGTCTAGCCTAGGACCAGCACAGTACCGTCGTCGAACGTTTATTCAGCTCGCCTTTATAACTAACGTGGTGCTAGTTCGATCCTTGTTTCAGCCCACCTATAGCTCCACATACTCTACAGCTTGACAGGTCTTGTGCCGCAGCACCGATACACTTCATCCATTGCTGAAGACTTGTTGGTAGACGACCCCTCCTGTCAAGCAAGGTAAGAATTGGTAAGAACTTGTGTAACAAGTTGAGTGTGAGAGACTTGCTGTAGCTACATCCTAGTAGTTGTAGGGCTTTCATTTCTTCACTTGCCTTTCTTGTTGTCTTTGTTTTTGAACCATGACAGGGGGAGATGATGATAACGAAACACTACATACACCTCGCACTAAGGGCATCATACAGCATTTTGAAAGGAAGGTGAAGCTGCACACAGAGGGACTTGATAATGACTTGCAGGTGACAAATGAAAAGCTGGGGCAGTTGGAGGCTACGCAGATTGCCACAAACAACAAGCTTACAAGTTTGGAGGAATCCGTTGCTAGTGTGGACAAAAGCCTTGCTGCTCTCCTAAGGCGATTTGATGACTTCCACACCGAAGATAAAGAGAAGCATAAAGAAGAAAAGGAGGGAGATCGAGAGCACGGTAGTCATGAAGATGACTACACTGCTGATACTGAGCATGATGATCAAGACGCTCGTGATCGACGACGCCTACGTCACAACCGTAGAGGTATGGGTGGCAACCGCCGACGCGAGGTACACAATAATGATGATGCTTTCAGTAAGATTAAATTTAAGATACCTCCTTTTGATGGTAAATATGACCCTGATGCCTACATTACTTGGGAGATTGCTGTTGATCAAAAGTTTGCATGTCATGAATTTCCTGAGACTACACGTGTTAGGGCTGCTACTAGTGAGTTTACAGATTTTGCTTCTGTTTGGTGGATAGAATATGGAAAGAAAAATCCTAATAACTTACCTAGAACTTGGGATGCGCTGAAACGAGCCATGAGAGCTAGATTTGTTCCATCTTACTATGTCCGTGATATGATAAATAAGTTGCAGCAATTGAGACAAGGTGCTAAAAGTGTAGAAGAATATTATCAGGAATTACAAACGGGTATGTTGCGTTGTAACCTAGAGGAGGATGAGGAACCGGCTATGGCTAGATTTTTGGGTGGGTTAAATCGGGAAATTCAGGACATCCTCGCTTACAAAGAATACAATAGTGTAACCCGTTTGTTTCATCTTGCTTGTAAAGCTGAAAGGGAAGTGCAGGGACGACGTGCTAGCGCAAGGACTAATATTTCTGCAGGGAAGGCTAATTCATGGCAGCAACGCATGACTACAACTCCATCTACACGTATGTCTACTCCATCATCTAGTGACAAGTCTCGAGCTGCTCCCACAAATTCAGTTGCAAAGACGATGCAAAAGCCTGCTGCGAGTACTTCATCCGTGGCATCGACGGGTAGAACAAGCAACATACAATGTCACCGGTGCAAGGGATATGGACACATGATGCGTGACTGTCCAAACAAGCGAGTTATGATTGTCAAAGATGATGGTGAGTGCTCATCTGCTAGTGATTTTGATGAAGACACGCTTGCACTGCTTGCGACTGACCATGCAGGTAATGAAGAACAAATAGAAGAACATATTAATGCAGGTGAAGCGGACCACTATGAAAGCTTGATCGTGCAGCGAGTGCTTAGTGCACAAATGGAGAAGGCGGAGCAAAATCAGCGACATATTTTATTCCAAACAAAGTGTGTCATCAAAGAGTGTTCTTGCCGCATGATCATTGATGGAGGTAGCTGCAACAACTTGGCAAGCAGCGATATGGTGCAGAAACTTGCCCTCAACACCAAACCACACCCGCATCCCTACTACATCCAATGGCTGAACAACAGTGGTAAGGCAAAGGTAACTAGACTTGTGAGAATCAATTTTTCCATCGGATCCTACAAAGATATTGTTGAATGTGATGTTGTGCCTATGCAAGCTTGTAACATTCTGCTAGGTAGACCTTGGCAATTTGATAGAGATTCTATGCATCATGGTAGATCAAATCAGTATTCTTTTCTATACCATGATCGAAAAATTGTGCTGCATCCTATGTCCCCTGAAACTATTATGCAAACTGATGTTGCAAGGGCTACTAATGCAAAGAGCGAGAGCAATAAAAATGATAAATCTGTAATTGGTAACAAAGATGAGATAAAACTGAAAGGACGTTGTATGATAGCTACCAAATCAGATATTAATGAGTTCAATGCATCCACTTCTGTTGCTTATGCTTTGATATGCAAGGATGCTTTGATTTCAATTGAGGATATGCAATGTTCTTTGCCCCCTGCTGTTGCTAACGTTTTGCAGGAGTATTCCGATGTGTTTCCAAGTGCGGTACCAGCGGGGCTGCCACCATTACGCGGGATTGAGCACCAAATTGATCTTATTCCTGGTGCATCTTTGCCAAACCGTGCGCCATACAGGACAAACCCGGAAGAAACAAATGAAATTCAGCGACAAGTGCAAGAACTACTGGACAAAGGTTATGTGCGAGAATCCCTTAGCCCTTGTGCTGTTCCAGTAATTTTAGTGCCTAAGAAAGATGGAACATGGCGTATGTGTGTTGATTGTAGAGCTATTAATAATATCACCATTCGATATCGACACCCTATTCCACGATTAGATGATATGCTAGATGAACTGAGTGGTGCTGTTGTGTTTTCAAAAGTTGATTTACGTAGTGGGTACCACCAGATTCGTATGAAATTGGGAGATGAATGGAAAACTGCTTTCAAAACTAAGTTCGGTTTATATGAGTGGTTAGTCATGCCTTTTGGGTTAACTAATGCACCTAGTACTTTCATGAGATTAATGAACGAGGTTTTGCGTGCTTTCATTGGGAAATTTGTTGTCGTATATTTTGATGATATATTAATTTACAGCAAATCATTGGATGAACATCTTGATCATTTACGTGCTGTTTTTAATGCACTACGCAAGGCACGTTTATTTGGTAACCTTGAGAAGTGCACCTTTTGCACCGATCGAGTGTGTTTTCTTGGTTATGTTGTAACTCCACAGGGAATTGAGGTTGATCAAGCCAAGGTGGAAGCTATACAGGGATGGCCTGTCCCAAAGACTATCACCTAGGTGCGGAGTTTCCTAGGACTTGCTGGATTCTATCGCCGTTTTGTGAAGGATTTCAGCACCATTGCTGCACCATTGAATGAGCTTACCAAAAAGGGGGTGCCTTTTGAGTGGGGCAAAACACAAGAGAATTCATTCGACATGTTGAAAGATAAGTTAACTAATGTTTGGTGGGGTTTTGGCACTTTCATTTCCGAAGGAACGGTGACGCAAAACTCGCACGGGATGGCTATTTTATCCACTGATGCCCCAAAAAACTCGTAGTTGAATTTTTCAAAATGGACCCACCCAATCCTCTTAGTTTGTCCAAAAACTCATGTTTGGTGGGGTTTTGGCACTGTCATTTCCGAAGGAACGGTGACGAAAAACTCGCGCGGAATGGTCGTTTTATCCACTGATGCACCAAAAAACTCGCAGTTGAATTTTTCACAACGGACCCACCCAATCATGTCAATTTGACCCAAAACTCTTGTTTGGTGGGGTTTTGGCACTTTCATTTCCGAAGGAACGGTGACGCAAAACTCGGGCGGAATGACCATTTTATCCACTGATGCACCAAAAAACTCGTAGTTGAATTTTTCACAACGGACGCACCCAATCATGTCAGTTTGACCCAAAACTCATGTTTGGTGGGGTTTTGGCACTTTCATTTCCGAAGGAACGGTGACGAAAAACTCGCGCGGAATGGCCGTTTTATCCACTGATGCACCAAAAAACTCGCAGTTGATTTTTTCACAACAGACCCACCCAATCATGTCAATTTGACCCAAAACTCATGTTTGGTGGGGTTTTGGCACTTTCATTTCCGAAGGAACGGTGACGCAAAACTCGCGCGGAATGGTCGTTTTATCCACTGATGCACCGAAAAACTCGTAGTTGAATTTTTCACAACGGACGCACCCAATCATGTCAGTTTGACGCAAAACTCATGTTTGGTGGGTTTTTGGGAGTTTCATTTCCGAAGGAACGGTGCCGCAATACTCGTGCGAGATGGCCGTTTTATCCACTGATGCCCCGAAAAACTCGCAGATGAATTTTTCTAAACGGACCCACCCAATCCTCTTAGTTCGTCCCAAAACTCATGTTTGTTGGGGTTTTGGCACTTTCATTTCCGAAGGAACGGTGCCGCAAAACTCGCGCGAGATGGCCGTTTTATCCACTGATGCCCCGAAAAACTCGCAGTTGAATTTTTCAAAACGGACCCACCCAATCCTCTTAGTTTGTCCCAAAACTCATGTTTGGTGGGTTTTTGGCACTTTGATTTCTGAAGGAACGGTGACGCAAAACTCGCGCGGAATGGCCTTTTTATGGACTGATGCACCAAAAAACTCGCAGTTGAATTTTTCACAACGGATGCACCAATGATGTCACTTTGATCCATAACTCATGTTTGGTGGGTTTTTGGCAATTTGATTTCCGAAGGAACGGTGTGGCAAAACACGCGTGGGATGGCCGTTTTATCCACTGATGCCCCAAAAAACTCGCAGTTGAATTTTACGCAACAGACGCACCTAATCATGTCAGTTTGTCCCAAAACTCATGTTTGGTGGGTTTTGGGCACTATCATTTCTGAAGGAACGGTGCCGCAATACTCGTGCAAAATGGATGTTTTATCCACAGATGCACCGAAAAACTCACAGTTGAATTTTTCGCAACGGACGCACCCAATCATGTCAATTTGACCCAAAACTCATGTTTGGTGGGGTTTTGGGACTTTCATTTCCGAAGGAACGGTGACGCAAAACTCGCGCGGAATGGTCGTTTTATCCATTGATGCCCCAAAAAACTCGCAGTTAAATATTTCACAACGGTCGCACCCAATCATGTCAATTTGACCCAAAACTCATGTTTGGTGGGTTTTGGGGAGTTTCATTTCCGAAGGAACGGTGCCGCAAAACTCGCGCAGGATGGGCGTTTTATCCACTGATGCCCCGAAAAACTCGCAGTTGAATTTTTCAAAACGGACGCACCCAATCATGTCAGTTTGTCCCAAAAACTCATGTTTGGTGGGGTTTTGGCACTTTCATTTCCGAAGGAACGGTGACGAAAAACTCGCGCGGAATGGCCGTTTTATCCACTGATGCACCAAAAAACTCGCAGTTGAATTTTTCAGAACTGACGCACACAATCATGTCAATTTGACCCAAAACTCATGTTTGGTGGGGTTTTGGGACATTCATTTCCGAAGGAACGGTGCCGCAAAACTCACGTGGGATGGCCGTTTTATCAACTGATGCCCTGAAAAACTCGCAGTTGAATTTTTCAAAACGGACCCACTCAATCCTCTTAGTTTGTCCCAAAACTCATGTTTGGTGGGGTTTGGGCACTTTCATTTCTGAAGGAACGGTGACGCAAAACTCGCGCGAAATGGCCGTTTTATCCACTGATGCACCAAAAAACTCGCAGTTGAATTTTTCAAAACGATCGCACCAAATCATGTCAGTTTGACCCAAAACTCATGTTTGGTGGGTTTTGGGGAGTTTCATTTCAGAAGGAACGGTGCCGCAAAACTTGTGCGGGATGGCCGTTTTATCCACTGATGCCCCGAAAAACTCGCAGTTGAATTTTTCAAAACGGACGCACCCAATCATGTCAGTTTGTCCCAAAACTCATGTTTGGTGGGGTTTTGGCAGTTTCATTTTCGAAGGAACGGTGACGCAAAACTCGCGCGGAATGGCCTTTTTATGGACCGATGCACCAAAAAACTCGCAGTTGAATTTTTCACAATGGACGCACCAATGATGTCACTTTGTCCCAAAACTCATGTTTGGTGGGTTTTTGGCACTTTCATTTCCGAAGGAACGTTGTGGCAAAACACGCGTGGGATGGCCGTTTTATCCACTGATGCACCAAAAAACTCGTAGTTGAAATTTACGCAACAGACACACCTAATCATGTCAGTTTGTCCCAAAACTCATGTTTGGTGGGTTTTGCGCAATATCATTTCTGAAGGAACGGTGCCGCAAAACTCGTGCAAGATGGCTGTTTTATCCACTGATGCACCGAAAAACTCACAGTTGAATTTTTCGCAACGGACGCACCCAATCATGTCAATTTGACCCAAAACTCATGTTTGGTGGGGTTTTGGGACTTTCATTTCCGAATAAACGGTGACGCAAAACTCACGCGGAATGGTCGTTTTATCCACTGATGCACCAAAAAACTCGCAGTTAAATATTTCACAACGGTCGCACCCTATCATGTCAATTTGACCCAAAACTAATGTTTGGTGGGTTTTGGGGAGTTTCATTTCCGAAGGAACGGTGCCGCAAAACTTTCGCGGGATGGCCGTTTTATCCACTGATGCCCCGAAAAACTCGCAGTTGAATTTTACGCAACAGACGCACCTAATCATGTCAGTTTGTCCCAAAACTCATGTTTGGTGGGTTTTGGGCACTATCATTTCTGAAGGAACGGTGCCGCAAAACTCGTGCAAGATGGCTGTTTTATCCACTGATGCACCGAAAAACTCACAGTTGAATTTTTCGCAACGGACGCACCCAATCTTGTTAGTTTGACCCAAAACTCATGTTTAGTGGGTTTTTGGCACTTTCATTTCTGAAGGAACGGTGCCACAAAACATGCGTGGGATGGCCGGTTTATCCACTGATGCACCAAAAAACTCGTAGTTGAATTTTTCGCAACGGGCCCACCCAATCATGTCAGTTTGACCCAAAACTCATGTTTGGTGGGGTTTGGGCACTTTCATTTCCGAAGGAACGGTGACGCAAAACTCGTGCAAGATGGTTGTTTTATCCACTGATGCACTGAAAAACTCATAGTTGAATTTTTCGCAACGGAAGCACCCAATCATGTCACTTTGCCCCAAAACTAATGTTTGGTGGATTTTTGGCACTGTCATTTTCGAAGGTACGGTGACGCAAAACTCGCGTGGAAATGGCGTTTTATCCACTAATGCACCAAAAAACTCGCAGTTGAAATTTTCACAACGGACGCACCCAATCATGTCAGTTTGACCCAAAACTCATGTTTGGTGGGTTTTTGGAAGTTTCATTTCCGAATAAACGGTGTCGCAAAACTCGCGCGGGATGGCCGTTTTATCCACTGATGCCCCGAAAAACTCGCAGTTGAATTTTTCAAAACGGACCCACCCAATCCTCTTTGTTTGTCCCAAAACTCATGTTTGGTGGGTTTCTGGCACTTTCATTTCCGAAGGAACGGTGACGCAAAACTCGCACGGAATGGCCTTTTTATCGACTGATGCACAAAAAAACTCGCAGTTGAATTTTTCACAACGGACGCACCAGTGATGTCACTTTGACCCATAACTCATGTTTGGTGGGTTTTTGGCACTTTCATTTCCGAAGGAACGGTGTCGCAAAACACGCGTTGGATGGCCGTTTTATCCACTCATGCACAAAAAAACTCGCAGTTGAATTTTTTGCAACAGACGCACCCAATCATGTCAGTTTGTCCCAAAACTCATGTTTGGTGCGTTTTTGGCACTGTCATTTCTGAAGGAACAGTGCTGCAAAATTCGGTGCAAGATGGCAATTTTATCCACTGATGCACCAAAAATTCACAGTTGAATTTTTCGCAACGGACGCACCCAATCATGTCAGTTTGACCCAAAACTCATGTTTGGTGGGTTTTTGGCACTTTCATTTCCGAAGGAACGGTGCCGCAAAACTCGCGCGGGATGGCCGTTTTATCCACTGATGCCCCGAAAAACTCGCAGTTGATTTTTTCGCAACGGACCCACCCAATCATGTCAGTTTGACCCAAAACTCATGTTTGGTGGGGTTTGGGCACTTTCATTTCCGAAGGAACGGTGACGCAAAACTCGTGCAAGATGGTTGTTTTATCCACTGATGCACTGAAAAACTCATAGTTGAATTTTTCGCAACGGACGCACCCAATCATGTCACTTTGCCCCAAAACTCATGTTTGGTGGATTTTTGGCACTGTCATTTTCGAAGGTACGGTGACGCAAAACTCGCGTGGAATGGCCGTTTTATCCACTGATGCACCAAAAAACTCGCAGTTGAATTTTTCACACCAGACGCACCCAATCATGTCAGCTTGACCGAAAACTCATGTTTGGTGGGTTTTTGGGAGTTTCATTTCCGAAGTAACGGTGCCGCAAAACTCGCACGGGATGGCCGTTTTATCCACTGAAGCCCCAAAAAACTCGCAGTTGAATTTTTCAAAACGGACCCACCAATCCTCTTGGTTTGTCCCAAGACTCATGTTTGGTGGGGTTTTGGCAGTTTCATTTCCGAAGGAACGGTGACGCAAAACTCGTGCGGAATGGCCTTTTTATGGACTGATGCACCAAAAAACTCGCAGTTGAATTTTTCACAACGGACGCACCAATGATGTCACTTTGACCCATAACTCATGTTTGGTGGGTTTTTGGCACTTTCATTTCCGAAGGAACGGTGTCGCAAAACACGCGTGGGATGGCCGTTTTATCCACTGATGCACCAAAAAACTCGCAGTTGAATTTTTCGCAACGGACCCACCCAATCATGTCAGTTTGACCCAAAACTCATGTTTGGTGGGGTTTGGGCACTTTCATTTCCGAAGGAACGGTGACGCAAAACTCGTGCAAGATGGTTGTTTTATCCACTGATGCACCAAAAAACTCACAGTTGAATTTTTCGCAACGGACGCACCCAATCATGTCACTTTGACCCAACACTCATGTTTGGTGTGTTTATGGCACTTTCATTTCCGAAGGAACGGTGCCGCAAAACAAGCGCGGGATGGCCGTTTTATCCACTGATGCACCAAAAAACTCGCAGTTGAATTTTTCACACCAGACGCACCCAATCATGTCAGCTTGACCGAAAACTCATGTTTGGTGGGTTTTTGGGAGTTTCATTTCCGAAGTAACGGTGCCGCAAAACTCGCACGGGATGGCCGTTTTATCCACTGAAGCCCCAAAAAACTCGCAGTTGAATTTTTCAAAACGGACCCACCAATCCTCTTGGTTTGTCCCAAGACTCATGTTTGGTGGGGTTTTGGCAGTTTCATTTCCGAAGGAACGGTGACGCAAAACTCGTGCGGAATGGCCTTTTTATGGACTGATGCACCGAAAAACTCGCAGTTGAATTTTTCACAACGGACGCACCAATGATGTCACTTTGACCCATAACTCATGTTTGGTGTGTTTTTGGCACTTTCATTTCCGAAGGAACGGTGTCGCAAAACACGCGTGGGATGGCCGTTTTATCCACTGATGCACCAAAAAACTCGCAGTTGAATTTTTCGCAATAGACGCACCCAATCATGTCAGTTTGTCCCAAAACTCATGTTTGGTGGGTTTTTGGCACTGTCATTTCTGAAGGAACGGTGCCGCCAAACTCGTGCAAGATGGCTGTTTTATCCACTGATGCACCAAAAAACTCACAGTTGAATTTTTCGCAACGGACGCACCCAATCATGTCACTTTGACCCAACACTCATGTTTGGTGTGTTTATGGCACTTTCATTTCCGAAGGAACGGTGCCGCAAAACAAGCGCGGGATGGCCGTTTTATCCACTCATGCCCCGAAAAGCTCACAGTTGAATTTTTCAAAACGGACCCACCCAATCCTCTTAGTTTGTCCCAAAACTCATGTTTGGTGGGGTTTGGGCAGTTTCATTTCCGAAGGAACGGTGACGCAAAACTCGTGCAAGATGGTTGTTTTATCCGCTGATGCACTGAAAAACTCAAAGTTGAATTTTTTGCAACGGAAGCACCAAATCATGTCACTTTGACCCAAAACTCATGTTTGGTGGATTTTTGGCACTGTCATTTTCGAAGGAACGGTGACGCAAAACTCGCGTGGAATGGTCGTTTTATCCACTGATGCACCAAAAAACTCGCAGTTGAATTTTTCACAACAGACGCGCCTAATCATGTCAGTTTGACCGAAAACTCATATTTGGTGGGTTTTTGGGAGTTTCATTTCCGAAGTAACGGTGCCGCAAAACTCGCACGGGATGGCCGTTTTATCCACTGAAGCCCCGAAAAACTCGCAGTTGAATTTTTCAAAACGGACCCACCCAATCCTCTTGGTTTGTCCCAAGACTCATGTTTGGTGGGGTTTTGGCAGTTTCATTTCCGAAGGAACGGTGACGCAAAACTCGTGCGGAATGGCCTTTTTATGGACTGATGCACCAAAAAACTCACAGTTGAATTTTTCACAACGGACACACCAATGATGTCACTTTGACCCGTAACTCATGTTTGGTGGGTTTTTGGCACTTTCATTTCCGAAGGAACGGTGTCGCAAAACACGCGTGGGATGGCCGTTTTATCCACTGATGCACCAAAAAACTCGCAGTTGAATTTTTCGCAATAGACGCACCCAATCATGTCAGTTTGTCCCAAAACTCATGTTTGATGGGTTTTTGGCACTGTCATTTCTGAAGGAACGGTGCCGCCAAACTCATGCAAGATGGCTGTTTTATCCACAGATGCACCAAAAAACTCACAGTTGAATTTTTCGCAACGGACGCACCCAATCATGTCACTTTGACCCAACACTCATGTTTGGTGTGTTTATGGCACTTTCATTTCCGAAGGAACGGTGCCGCAAAACAAGCGCGGGATGGCCGTTTTATCCACTCATGCCCCGAAAAGCTCACAGTTGAATTTTTCAAAACGGACCCACCCAATCTTCTTAGTTTGTCCCAAAACTCATGTTTGGTGGGGTTTGGGCACTTTCATTTCCGAAGGAACGGTGACGCAAAACTCGCGAAGAATGGTCGTTTTATCCACTGATGCACCAAAAAACTCGCAGTTGAATTTTTCACAACGGACGCACCAATGATGTCCCTTTGACCCAAAACTCACGTTTGGTGGGTTTTGGGGAGTTTCATTTCTGAAGGAACGGTGCCGCCAAACTCGTGCAAGATGGCTGTTTTATCCACTGATGCACCAAAAAACTCACAGTTGAATTTTTCGCAACGGACGCACCCAATCATGTCACTTTGACACAAAACTCATGTTTGGTGGGTTTTTGGCACTTTCATTTCCGTAGGAACGGTGCCGCAAAACTCGCGTGGGATGGCCGTTTTATCCACTGATGCACCAAAAAACTCGCAGTTGAATTTTTCGCAATAGACGCACCCAATCATGTCAGTTTGTCCCAAAACTCATGTTTGGTGGGTTTTTGGCACTGTCATTTCTGAAGGAACAGTGCTGCAAAATTCGGTGCAAGATGGCAATTTTATCCACTGATGCACCAAAAATTCACAGTTGAATTTTTCGCAACGGACGCACCCAATCATGTCAGTTTGACCCAAAACTCATGTTTGGTGGGTTTTTGGCACTTTCATTTCCGAAGGAACGGTGCCGCAAAACTCGCGCGGGATGGCCGTTTTATCCACTGATGCCCCGAAAAACTCGCAGTTGATTTTTTCGCAACGGACCCACCCAATCATGTCAGTTTGACCCAAAACTCATGTTTGGTGGGGTTTGGGCACTTTCATTTCCGAAGGAACGGTGACGCAAAACTCGTGCAAGATGGTTGTTTTATCCACTGATGCACTGAAAAACTCATAGTTGAATTTTTCGCAACGGACGCACCCAATCATGTCACTTTGCCCCAAAACTCATGTTTGGTGGATTTTTGGCACTGTCATTTTCGAAGGTACGGTGACGCAAAACTCGCGTGGAATGGCCGTTTTATCCACTGATGCACCAAAAAACTCGCAGTTGAATTTTTCACACCAGACGCACCCAATCATGTCAGCTTGACCGAAAACTCATGTTTGGTGGGTTTTTGGGAGTTTCATTTCCGAAGTAACGGTGCCGCAAAACTCGCACGGGATGGCCGTTTTATCCACTGAAGCCCCAAAAAACTCGCAGTTGAATTTTTCAAAACGGACCCACCAATCCTCTTGGTTTGTCCCAAGACTCATGTTTGGTGGGGTTTTGGCAGTTTCATTTCCGAAGGAACGGTGACGCAAAACTCGTGCGGAATGGCCTTTTTATGGACTGATGCACCAAAAAACTCGCAGTTGAATTTTTCACAACGGACGCACCAATGATGTCACTTTGACCCATAACTCATGTTTGGTGGGTTTTTGGCACTTTCATTTCCGAAGGAACGGTGTCGCAAAACACGCGTGGGATGGCCGTTTTATCCACTGATGCACCAAAAAACTCGCAGTTGAATTTTTCGCAATAGACGCACCCAATCATGTCAGTTTGTCCCAAACTCATGTTTGGTGGGTTTTTGGCATTGTCATTTCTGAAGGAACGGTGCCGCCAAACTCGTGCAAGATGGCTGTTTATCCACTGATGCACCAAAAAACTCACAGTTGAATTTTTCGCAACGGACGCACCCAATCATGTCACTTTGACCCAACACTCATGTTTGGTGTGTTTATGGCACTTTCATTTCCGAAGGAACGGTGCCGCAAAACAAGCGCGGGACGGCCGTTTTATCCACTCATGCCCCGAAAAGCTCACAGTTGAATTTTTCAAAACGGACCCACCCAATCCTCTTAGTTTGTCCCAAAACTCATGTTTGGTGGGGTTTGGGCACTTTCATTTCCGAAGGAACGGTGACGCAAAACTCGTGCAAGATGGTTGTTTTATCCGCTGATGCACTGAAAAACTCAAAGTTGAATTTTTTGCAACGGAAGCACCAAATCATGTCACTTTGACCCAAAACTCATGTTTGGTGGATTTTTGGCACTGTCATTTTCGAAGGAACGGTGACGCAAAACTCGCGTGGAATGGTCGTTTTATCCACTGATGCACCAAAAAAACTCGCAGTTGAATTTTTGACAACAGACGCGCCCAATCATGTCAGTTTGACCGAAAACTCATATTTGGTGGGTTTTTGGGAGTTTCATTTCCGAAGTAACGGTGCCGCAAAACTCGCACGGGATGGCCGTTTTATCCACTGAAGCCCCGAAAAACTCGCAGTTGAATTTTTCAAAACGGACCCACCCAATCCTCTTGGTTTGTCCCAAGACTCATGTTTGGTGGGGTTTTGGCAGTTTCATTTCCGAAGGAACGGTGACGCAAAACTCGTGCGGAATGGCCTTTTTATGGACTGATGCACCAAAAAACTCACAGTTGAATTTTTCACAACGGACACACCAATGATGTCACTTTGACCCGTAACTCATGTTTGGTGGGTTTTTGGCACTTTCATTTCCGAAGGAACGGTGTCGCAAAACACGCGTGGGATGGCCGTTTTATCCACTGATGCACCAAAAAACTCGCAGTTGAATTTTTCGCAATAGACGCACCCAATCATGTCAGTTTGTCCCAAAACTCATGTTTGATGGGTTTTTGGCACTGTCATTTCTGAAGGAACGGTGCCGCCAAACTCATGCAAGATGGCTGTTTTATCCACAGATGCACCAAAAAACTCACAGTTGAATTTTTCGCAACGGACGCACCCAATCATGTCACTTTGACCCAACACTCATGTTTGGTGTGTTTATGGCACTTTCATTTCCGAAGGAACGGTGCCGCAAAACAAGCGCGGGATGGCCGTTTTATCCACTCATGCCCCGAAAAGCTCACAGTTGAATTTTTCAAAACGGACCCACCCAATCTTCTTAGTTTGTCCCAAAACTCATGTTTGGTGGGGTTTGGGCACTTTCATTTCCGAAGGAACGGTGACGCAAAACTCGCGAAGAATGGTCGTTTTATCCACTGATGCACCAAAAAACTCGCAGTTGAATTTTTCACAACGGACGCACCAATGATGTCCCTTTGACCCAAAACTCACGTTTGGTGGGTTTTGGGGAGTTTCATTTCTGAAGGAACGGTGCCGCCAAACTCGTGCAAGATGGCTGTTTTATCCACTGATGCACCAAAAAACTCACAGTTGAATTTTTCGCAACGGACGCACCCAATCATGTCACTTTGACACAAAACTCATGTTTGGTGGGTTTTTGGCACTTTCATTTCCGTAGGAACGGTGCCGCAAAACTCGCGTGGGATGGCCGTTTTATCCACTGATGCACCAAAAAACTCGCAGTTGAATTTTTCGCAATAGACGCACCCAATCATGTCAGTTTGTCCCAAAACTCATGTTTGGTGGGTTTTTGGCACTGTCATTTCTGAAGGAACAGTGCTGCAAAATTCGGTGCAAGATGGCAATTTTATCCACTGATGCACCAAAAATTCACAGTTGAATTTTTCGCAACGGACGCACCCAATCATGTCAGTTTGACCCAAAACTCATGTTTGGTGGGTTTTTGGCACTTTCATTTCCGAAGGAACGGTGCCGCAAAACTCGCGCGGGATGGCCGTTTTATCCACTGATGCCCCGAAAAACTCGCAGTTGATTTTTTCGCAACCGACCCACCCAATCATGTCAGTTTGACCCAAAACTCATGTTTGGTGGGGTTTGGGCACTTTCATTTCCGAAGGAACGGTGACGCAAAACTCGTGCAAGATGGTTGTTTTATCCACTGATGCACTGAAAAACTCATAGTTGAATTTTTCGCAACGGACGCACCCAATCATGTCACTTTGCCCCAAAACTCATGTTTGGTGGATTTTTGGCACTGTCATTTTCGAAGGTACGGTGACGCAAAACTCGCGTGGAATGGCCGTTTTATCCACTGATGCACCAAAAAACTCGCAGTTGAATTTTTCACACCAGACGCACCCAATCATGTCAGCTTGACCGAAAACTCATGTTTGGTGGGTTTTTGGGAGTTTCATTTCCGAAGTAACGGTGCCGCAAAACTCGCACGGGATGGCCGTTTTATCCACTGAAGCCCCAAAAAACTCGCAGTTGAATTTTTCAAAACGGACCCACCAATCCTCTTGGTTTGTCCCAAGACTCATGTTTGGTGGGGTTTTGGCAGTTTCATTTCCGAAGGAACGGTGACGCAAAACTCGTGCGGAATGGCCTTTTTATGGACTGATGCACCAAAAAACTCGCAGTTGAATTTTTCACAACGGACGCACCAATGATGTCACTTTGACCCATAACTCATGTTTGGTGGGTTTTTGGCACTTTCATTTCCGAAGGAACGGTGTCGCAAAACACGCGTGGGATGGCCGTTTTATCCACTGATGCACCAAAAAACTCGCAGTTGAATTTTTCGCAATAGACGCACCCAATCATGTCAGTTTGTCCCAAAACTCATGTTTGGTGGGTTTTTGGCATTGTCATTTCTGAAGGAACGGTGCCGCCAAACTCGTGCAAGATGGCTGTTTATCCACTGATGCACCAAAAAACTCACAGTTGAATTTTTCGCAACGGACGCACCCAATCATGTCACTTTGACCCAACACTCATGTTTGGTGTGTTTATGGCACTTTCATTTCCGAAGGAACGGTGCCGCAAAACAAGCGCGGGACGGCCGTTTTATCCACTCATGCCCCGAAAAGCTCACAGTTGAATTTTTCAAAACGGACCCACCCAATCCTCTTAGTTTGTCCCAAAACTCATGTTTGGTGGGGTTTGGGCACTTTCATTTCCGAAGGAACGGTGACGCAAAACTCGTGCAAGATGGTTGTTTTATCCGCTGATGCACTGAAAAACTCATAGTTGAATTTTTTGCAACGGAAGCACCAAATCATGTCACTTTGACCCAAAACTCATGTTTGGTGGATTTTTGGCACTGTCATTTTCGAAGGAACGGTGACGCAAAACTCGCGTGGAATGGTCGTTTTATCCACTGATGCACCAAAAAAACTCGCAGTTGAATTTTTGACAACAGACGCGCCCAATCATGTCAGTTTGACCGAAAACTCATATTTGGTGGGTTTTTGGGAGTTTCATTTCCGAAGTAACGGTGCCGCAAAACTCGCACGGGATGGCCGTTTTATCCACTGAAGCCCCGAAAAACTCACAGTTGAATTTTTCAAAACGGACCCACCCAATCCTCTTAGTTTGTCCCAAGACTCATGTTTGGTGGGGTTTTGGCAGTTTCATTTCCGAAGGAACGGTGACGCAAAACTCGTGCGGAATGGCCTTTTTATGGACTGATGCACCAAAAAACTCACAGTTGAATTTTTCACAACGGACACACCAATGATGTCACTTTGACCCATAACTCATGTTTGGTGGGTTTTTGGCACTTTCATTTCCGAAGGAACGGTGTCGCAAAACACGCGTGGGATGGCCGTTTTATCCACTGATGCAACAAAAAACTCGCAGTTGAATTTTTCGCAATAGACGCACCCAATCATGTCAGTTTGTCCCAAAACTCATGTTTGGTGGGTTTTTGGCACTGTCATTTCTGAAGGAACGGTGCCGCCAAACTCGTGCAAGATGGCTGTTTTATCCACAGATGCACCAAAAAACTCACAGTTGAATTTTTCGCAACGGACGCACCCAATCATGTCACTTTGACCCAACACTCATGTTTGGTGTGTTTATGGCACTTTCATTTCCGAAGGAACGGTGCCGCAAAACAAGCGCGGGATGGCCGTTTTATCCACTCATGCCCCGAAAAGCTCACAGTTGAATTTTTCAAAACGGACCCACCCAATCTTCTTAGTTTGTCCCAAAACTCATGTTTGGTGGGGTTTGGGCACTTTCATTTCCGAAGGAACGGTGACGCAAAACTCGCGAAGAATGGTCGTTTTATCCACTGATGCACCAAAAAACTCGCAGTTGAATTTTTCACAACGGACGCACCAATGATGTCACTTTGACCCAAAACTCACGTTTGGTGGGTTTTGGGGAGTTTCATTTCTGAAGGAACGGTGCTGCCAAACTCGTGCAAGATGGCTGTTTTATCCACTGATGCACCAAAAAACTCACAGTTGAATTTTTCGCAACGGACGCACCCAATCATGTCACTTTGACACAAAACTCATGTTTGGTGGGTTTTTGGCACTTTCAGTTCCGTAGGAACGGTGCCGCAAAACTCGCGTGGGATGGCTGTTTTATCCACTGATGCCCCGAAAAACTCGCAGTTGAATTTTTCAAAATGGACCCACCCAATCCTCTTAGTTTGTCCGAAAACTCATGTTTGGTGGGGTTTTGGCACTTTCATTTCCGAAGGAACGGGACGCAAAACTCGCGCGGAATGGCCGTTTTATCCACTGATGCACCAAAAAACTCGCGGTTGAATTTTTCACAACGGACGCACCCAATCATGTCACTTTGACCCAAAACTCATGTTTGGTGGGTTTTTGGCACTTTCATTTCCGAAGGAACGGTGCCGCAAAACTTGCGTGGGATGGCCGTTTTATCCACTGATGCACCAAAAAACTCGCAGTTGAATATTTCGCAACGGACCGACCCAATCATGTTAGATTGACCCAAAACTCATGTTTGGTGGGGTTTGGGCACTTTTATTTCCGAAGGAACGGTGACGCAAAACTCGTGCAAGATGGTTGTTTTATCCGCTGATGCACTGAAAAACTCAAAGTTGAATTTTTTGCAACGGAAGCACCAAATCATGTCACTTTGACACAAAACTCATGTTTGGTTGGTTTTTGGCACTTTCAGTTCCGTAGGAACGGTGCCGCAAAACTCGCGTGGGATAGCCGTTTTATCCACTGATGCCCCGAAAAACTCGCAGTTGAATTTTTCAAAACAGACCCACCCAATCCTCTTAGTTTGTCCGAAAACTCATGTTTGGTGGGGTTTTGGCACTTTCATTTCCGAAGGAACGGGACGCAAAACTCGTGCGGAATGGCCGTTTTATCCACGGATGCACCAAAAAACTCGCGGTTGAATTTTTCACAACGGACGCACCCAATCATGTCACTTTGACCCAAAACTCATGTTTGGTGGGTTTTTGGCACTTTCATTTCCGAAGGAACGGTGCCGCAAAACTTGCGTGGGATGGCCGTTTTATCCACTGATGCACCAAAAAACTCGCAGTTGAATTTTTCGCAACGGACCCACCCAATCATGTTAGATTGACCCAAAACTCATGTTTGGTGGGGTTTGGGCACTTTCATTTCCGAAGGAACGGTGACGCAAAACTCGTGCAAGATGGTTGTTTTATCCGCTGATGCACTGAAAAACTCAAAGTTGAATTTTTTGCAACGGAAGCACCAAATCATGTCACTTTGACCCAAAACTCATGTTTGGTGGATTTTTGGCACTGTCATTTTCGAAGGAACGGTGACGCAAAACTCGCGTGGAATGGCCGTTTTATCCACTGATGCACCAAAAAACTCGCAGTTGAATTTTTCACAACAGACGCGCCCAATCATGTCAGTTTGACCGAAAACTCATGTTTGGTGGGTTTTTGGGAGTTTCATTTCCGAAGTAACGGTGCCACAAAACTCGCACGGGATGGCCATCCACCGAAGCCCCGAAAAACTCGCAGTTGAATTTTTCAAAACGGACCCACCCAATCCTCTTAGTTTGTCCCAAGACTCATGTTTGGTGGGGTTTTGGCAGTTTCATTTCCGAAGGAACGGTGACGCAAAACACGTGCGGAATGGCCTTTTTTTGGACTGATGCACCAAAAAACTCAAAGTTGAATTTTTCACAACGGACGCACCAATGATGTCACTTTGACCCATAACTCATGTTTGGTGGGTTTTTGGCACTTTCATTTCCGAAGGAACGGTGTCGCAAAACACGCGTGGGATGGCCGTTTTATCCACTGATGCACCAAAAAACTCGCAGTTGAATTTTTCGCAATAGACGCACCCAATCATGTCTGTTTGTCCCAAAACTCATGTTTGGTGGGTTTTTGGCACTGTCATTTCTGAAGGAACGGTGCCGCCAAACTCGTGCAAGATGGCTGTTTTATCCACTGATGCACCAAAAAAGTCACAGTTGAATTTTTCGCAACGGACGCACCCAATCATGTCACTTTGACTGATGCGAACCCGCTAGGGTTTTTGCCCGATCTTTCGATGAGAAACGGGGATAACTCGATTGGTGGATGGAGATGACGTTCACGGCCCGACTACAGCCCTCAAGACCGCGCCTTAGCAACCGATACACCACGTCCAATAGCCGTCACGATCTTGTGGAGCGCGACAACCAGCCCCTAGGGCTCCCGTCCTGCAAGCAATCGAAGAACTAGCAAGAACGAGGAAACAAGCACTGAATTTGCAAGATGAAATTGAAGGTTTCAAACTGAATCTTAATCAACAATGGGGTTCCGAAGACAAGGAGACGGGCGGCTGATCCTGCACGCGCGCCTACAAGCAAGTAGCTAAGGCTAAACTTGATCTAAACAAAACCCAAACCGACCATGGCGGCTATAGAGGGATATAAGTAGATGGATTGACGACCAAAAGAGTGTTGGGGTCGTCCTCCAACCCTAGGACGCGTCCCTAATGGACCCAACTTGATACATGGGCCATAAGCCCAAAATGAGGTGACGCAGCACCCTGGACAGCAAGACCTGTCGACGGTAATTGGATCATTGCCGCTGCTGCCGAACAGATATTGACGTGGGACTTGATTCATATGAAAGTAAAATTGATAAGCTTTCCAACAAGTCCTGAAGCGCCTGAATCCGAATCCGTATGCAACCGTGGTGGCGGTCACAAGTTGGCGCTTTGCTGCAGTCCGAATCCAGCTACCGCGAGTCCTTCTCCCTTTCGGTCTTCTCCTCGGTTCCTAATCAAAAGAAGAGTGCACGCGTTTCCATTGTCTAAACAAGATGGACAAGAGCTTATCATGGAACTCACTTGATGATTAAGTTGACGAGCACGAGCACGAGTAAGAGGGCCAGCTATAGGTTGTGTCGGAGAGGATGTATCGCTGGTGTTAATGTCCTCATCATCCTCCCTTTCTTGCATTTGAGTCGTCCTCGACTCAAGCTCATCTTCCTCACCCAAATAAGGCTTCAAATCTGCAATGTTAAATGTGGGACTAACCCCAAAATCTGCAGGAAGATCAAGCTTATATGCATTCTCATTAATTCGTTGCAGCACTTTAAAAGGACCATCAGCTCTAGGCATCAATTTGGATTTTCTCAGTTCTGGAAATCTATCTTTTCGCAAATGCAACCAAACCAAATCCCCAGGTTCCAGAATCAATTGCTTTCTACCTTTATCTCCAGCGCATTTGTACTTAGCATTCATGCGCTCTATGTTTTCTTTAGTGGCTTCATGCAATTTTAACATTAATTCAGCACGTTGCTTAGCATCAAAATTCATTTTTTCAGAACTTGGCAAAGGCATTAAATCAATAGGAGCACGTAGCAAGAAGCCATAGACAATCTCAAAAGGACACATTTTTGTAGTAGAATGCAATGAACGATTATAAGCGAACTCAATATGAGGTAAACATTCTTCCCACATCTTAATATTCTTCTTTAAAACAGCCCTTAACATAGTGGATAAAGTTCTATTCACAACTTCAGTTTGACCATCAGTTTGGGGATGACAAGTGGTGGAAAATAAAAGCTTAGTCCCCAATTTAAACCACAAAGTCTTCCAAAAATGACTAAGAAATTTAGCATCACGATCAGAAACAATTGTGTTGGGCACACCATGTAAGCGAACAATTTCTCGAAAGAACAAATCAGCAATATTTGTAGCATCATCAGTTTTATGACATGGTATGAAATGTGCCATCTTAGAAAATCTATCAACAACCACAAACACACTATCACGTCCCCTCCTAGTCCTTGGTAAACCCAACACAAAATCCATAGATATATCCTCCCAAGGAGCATTAGGAACAGGAAGAGGTAGATACAAACCGTGGGGATTTAACCGTGACTTTGCCTTTTGACATGTTGTGCAACGAGCAACAAACCTCTCCACATCTCTCTTCATCCTTGGCCAAAAGAAATGACCAGCAAGTATGTCCTCGGTCTTCTTTGCTCCAAAATGTCCCATCAAGCCACCTCCATGTGCTTCCTGCAACAACAACAAACGAACAGAGCTAGCTGGAATGCATAGCTTGTTAGCTCTAAACACAAACCCATCACTAAGGATGAATTTGTTCCATCCTTTTCCATCTTTACAATGCAGCAACACGTCTCTAATATCAGCATCGTGAACATATTGGTCCTTAATTGTTTCTAACCCAAAGATCTTATAATCAAGTTGATTCAGCAAAGTATATCTCCGTGACAAAGCATCAGCAATAATATTCTCCTTCCCTTTCTTGTGTTTAATAATATAAGGAAAAGATTCAATAAATTCAACCCATTTTGCATGCCTACGATTCAGTTTTCCTTGACTACGAATATGTTTTAAAGATTCATGATCAGAATGGATAACAAACTCTTTGGGCCACAAATAATGCTGCCATGTCTCTAATGTTCGAACAAGAGCATAGAGTTCTTTATCATAAGTAGAATAATTGAGAACAGGCCCACTCAATTTCTCACTAAAATATGCAATAGGCTTTCCCTCTTGTAACAAAACACCTCCCAGACCAATTCCACTAGCATCACATTCAAGCTCAAAAGTCTTATTAAAATCAGGAAGTTGTAGGAGAGGCGCGTGAGTTAACTTATCTTTCAACATGTCGAATGAATTCTCTTGTGTTTTGCCCCACTCAAAAGGCACCCCCTTCTTGGTAAGCTCATTCAATGGTGCAGCAATGGTGCTGAAATCCTTCACAAAACGGCGATAGAATCCAGCAAGTCCTAGGAAACTCCGCACCTGGGTGATAGTCTTTGGAACAGGCCATCCCTGTATAGCTTCCACCTTGGCTTGATCAACCTCAATTCCCTGTGGAGTTACAACATAACCAAGAAAAGACACTCGATCGGTGCAAAAGGTGCACTTCTCAAGGTTACCAAATAAGCGTGCCTCGCGTAGTGCATTAAAAACAGCACGTAAATGATCAAGATGTTCATCCAATGATTTGCTGTAAATTAATATATCATCAAAATATACGACAACGAATTTCCCAATGAAAGCACGCAAAACCTCGTTCATTAATCTCATGAAAGTACTAGGTGCATTAGTTAACCCAAAAGGCATGACTAACCACTCATATAAACCGAACTTAGTTTTGAAAGCAGTTTTCCATTCATCTCCCAATTTCATACGAATCTAGTGGTACCCACTACGTAAATCAACTTTTGAAAACACAACAGCACCACTCAGTTCATCTAGCATATCATCTAATCGTGGAATAGGGTGTCGATATCGAATGGTGATATTATTAATAGCTCTACAATCAACACACATACGCCATGTTCCATCTTTCTTAGGCACTAAAATTACTGGAACAGCACAAGGGCTAAGGGATTCTCGCACATAACCTTTGTCCAGTAGTTCTTGCACTTGTCGCTGAATTTCCTTTGTTTCTTCCGGGTTTGTCCTGTATGGCGCACGGTTTGGCAAAGATGCACCAGGAATAAGATCAATTTGGTGCTCAATCCCGCGTAGTGGTGGCAGCCCCGCTGGTACCGCACTTGGAAACACATCGGAATACTCCTGCAAAACGTTAGCAACAGCAGGGGGCAAAGAACATTGCATATCCTCAATTGAAATCAAAGCATCCTTGCATATCAAAGCATAAGCAACAGAAGTGGATGCATTGAACTCATTAATATCTGATTTGGTAGCTATCATACAACGTCCTTTCAGTTTTATCTCATCTTTGTTACCAATTACAGATTTATCATTTTTATTGCTCTCGCTCTTTGCTTTAGTAACCCTTGCAACATCAGTTTGCATAATAGTTTCAGGGGACATAGGATGCAGCACAATTTTGCGATCATGGTATAGAAAAGAATACCGATTTGATCTACCATGATGCATAGAATCTCTATCAAATTGCCAAGGTCTACCTAGCAGAATGTTACAAGCTTGCATAGGCACAACATCACATTCAACAATATCTTTGTAGGATCCGATGGAAAAATTGATTCTCACAAGTCTAGTTACCTTTGCCTTACCACTGTTGTTCAGCCATTGGATGTAGTAGGGATGCGGGTGTGGTTTGGTGTTGAGGGCAAGTTTCTGCACCATATCGCTGCTTGCCAAGTTGTTGCAGCTACCTCCATCAATGATCATGCGGCAGGAACGCTCTTTGATGACACACTTTGTTTGGAATAAAATATGTCGCTGATTTTGCTCCGCCTTCTCCATTTGTGCACTAAGCACTCGCTGCACGATCAAGCTTTCATAGTGGTCCGCTTCACCTGCATTAATATGTTCTTCTATTTGTTCTTCATTACCTGCATGGTCAGTCGCAAGCAGTGCAAGCGTGTCTTCATCAAAATCACTAGCAGATGAGCACTCACCATCATCTTTGACAATCATAACTCGCTTGTTTGGACAGTCACGCATCATGTGTCCATATCCCTTGCACCGGTGACATTGTATGTTGCTTGTTCTACCCGTCGATGCCACGGATGAAGTACTCGCAGCAGGCTTTTGCATCGTCTTTGCAACTGAATTTGTGGGAGCAGCTCGAGTCTTGTCACTAGATGATGGAGTAGACATACGTGTAGATGGAGTTGTAGTCATGCGTTGCTGCCATGAATTAGCCTTCCCTGCAGAAATATTAGTCCTTGCGCTAGCACGTCGTCCCTGCACTTCCCTTTCAGCTTTACAAGCAAGATGAAACAAACGGGTTACACTATTGTATTCCTTGTAAGCGAGGATGTCCTGAATTTCCCGATTTAACCCACCCAAAAATCTAGCCATAGCCGGTTCCTCATCCTCCTCTAGGTTACAACGCAACATACCCGTTTGTAATTCCTGATAATATTCTTCTACACTTTTAGCACCTTGTCTCAATTGCTGCAACTTATTTATCATATCACGGGCATAGTAAGATGGAACAAATCTAGCTCTCATGGCTCGTTTCAGCGCATCCCAAGTTCTAGGTAAGTTATTAGGATTTTTCTTGCCATATTCTATCCACCAAACAGAAGCAAAATCTGTAAACTCACTAGTAGCAGCCCTAACACGTGTAGTCTCAGGAAATTCATGACATGCAAACTTTTGATCAACAGCAATCTCCCAAGTAATGTAGGCATCAGGGTCATATTTACCATCAAAAGGAGGTATCTTAAATTTAATCTTACTGAAAGCATCATCATTATTGTGTACCTCGCGTCGGCGGTTGCCACCCATACCTCTACGGTTGTGACGTAGGTGTCGTCGATCACGAGCGTCTTGATCATCATGCTCAGTATCAGCAGTGTAGTCATCTTCATGACTACCGTGCTCTCGATCTCCCTCCTTTTCTTCTTTATGCTTCTCTTTATCTTCGGTGTGGAAGTCATCAAATCGCCTTAGGAGAGCAGCAAGGCTTTTGTCCACACTAGCAACGGATTCCTCCAAACTTGTAAGCTTGTTGTTTGTGGCCATCTGCGTAGCCTCCAACTGCCCCAGCTTTTCATTTGTCACCTGCAAGTCATTATCAAGTCCCTCTGTGTGCAGCTTCACTTTCCTTTCAAAATGCTGTATGATGCCCTTAGTGCGAGGTGTATGTAGTGTTTCGTTGTCATCATCTCCCCCTGTCATGGTTCAAAAACAAAGACAACAAGAAAGGCAAGTGAAGAAATAAAAGCCCTACAACTACTAGGATGTAGCTACAGCAAGTCTCTCACACTCAACTTGTTACACAAGTTCTTACCAATTCTTACCTTGCTTGACAGGAGGGGTCGTCTACCAACAAGTCTTCAGCAATGGATGAAGTGTATCGGTGCTGCGGCACAAGACCTGTCAAGCTGTAGAGTATGTGGAGCTATAGGTGGGCTGAAACAAGGAACGAACTAGCACCACGTTAGTTATAAAGGCGAGCTGAATAAACGTTCGACGACGGTACTGTGCTGGTCCTAGGCTAGACCGTGCTAGAGACGCGAGCCTGGACACAAAGGAAAACCACAGCACACCCCTGAAAACAAGGTGGAACAAACCTAAAATCAATATGAAAAACAGCCCCTTTTCTTTTGAATCTTTTCTCTTTTCTTTTTTTTTCCTTTTTTTTGGGCAACCTCAAAATCTGATTATATGAACAAAAGAATACAAAGGAGCAATTTGCTACACACACTTTTTCCGAAAGTACAGGGGTTTTCCGGTAAGAAGAAGATACTCTCTCTCTCTCTCTCTAGAGTAAGGCCGAACAAGTATGGAGTTATCTTTCTTTTGGATCACAGAAGGACTCACGTAGATGGAGTTCAGGATATATTAACAAGCGGACTCCAAGTTCTACTCGGTTTTCACTCAGAACCAACCACAAACGGATTCCACCTATTGCCGAGTTCTACTCGGTTTCCTTTTTTTTATCACGTTGGTGGAACTCAGATTGGAACTCAACTCGATCCGGACCAAGACCACAGACAGTTCAATTCCGACTTCACAACAGATTCGACAGAGAGAAGATATGGTAATACTCGGCTGTGTATAGATGGTGACAAGAACTCGAAACTCTAAAGGACTAGACACTAAGACCAGCAACTCGACACAAACCGAAGCAACGCAAATTCAACAAGCCCTAACTAAACGGTACTAGCCAAGGCACAAAGGTTTAATAGGATTATGGAAAAACTAATCTACTATATTTTTTTTTGGCATTTCTGGACTATAGGAAATTAATTAAAAACAGCAATGGATTAGAAGCCTCTCACCGAAGAACCTTGCTCTGATTACCAACTGATGCGAACCCGCTAGGGTTTTTGCCCGATCTTTCGATGAGAAACGGGGATAACTCGATTGGTGGATGGAGATGACGTTCACGGCCCGACTACAGCCCTCAAGACCGCGCCTTAGCAACCGATACACCACGTCCAATAGCCGTCACGATCTTGTGGAGCGCGACAACCAGCCCCTAGGGCTCCCGTCCTGCAAGCAATCGAAGAACTAGCAAGAACGAGGAAACAAGCACTGAATTTGCAAGATGAAATTGAAGGTTTCAAACTGAATCTTAATCAACAATGGGGTTCCGAAGACAAGGAGACGGGCGGCTGATCCTGCACGCGCGCCTACAAGCAAGTAGCTAAGGCTAAACTTGATCTAAACAAAACCCAAACCGACCATGGCGGCTATAGAGGGATATAAGTAGATGGATTGACGACCAAAAGAGTGTTGGGGTCGTCCTCCAACCCTAGGACGCGTCCCTAATGGACCCAACTTGATACATGGGCCATAAGCCCAAAATGAGGTGACGCAGCACCCTGGACAGCAAGACCTGTCGACGGTAATTGGATCATTGCCGCTGCTGCCGAACAGATATTGACGTGGGACTTGATTCATATGAAAGTAAAATTGATAAGCTTTCCAACAAGTCCTGAAGCGCCTGAATCCGAATCCGTATGCAACCGTGGTGGCGGTCACAAGTTGGCGCTTTGCTGCAGTCCGAATCCAGCTACCGCGAGTCCTTCTCCCTTTCGGTCTTCTCCTCGGTTCCTAATCAAAAGAAGAGTGCACGCGTTTCCATTGTCTAAACAAGATGGACAAGAGCTTATCATGGAACTCACTTGATGATTAAGTTGACGAGCACGAGCACGAGTAAGAGGGCCAGCTATAGGTTGTGTCGGAGAGGATGTATCGCTGGTGTTAATGTCCTCATCATTGACCCAACACTCATGTTTGGTGTGTTTATGGCACTTTCATTTCCGAAGGAACGGTGCCGCAAAACAAGCGCGGGATGGCCGTTTTATCCACTCATGCCCCGAAAAGCTCACAGTTGAATTTTTCAAAACGGACCCACCCAATCCTCTTACTTTGTCCCAAAACTCATGTTTGGTGGGGTTTGGGCACTTTCATTTCCGAAGGAACGGTGACGCAAAACTCGTGCAAGATGGTGGTTTTATCCGCTGATGCACTGAAAAACTCAAAGTTGAATTTTTTGCAACGGAAGCACCAAATCATGTCACTTTGACCCAAAACTCATGTTTGGTGGATTTTTGGCACTGTCATTTTCGAAGGAACGGTGACGCAAAACTCGCGTGGAATGGCCGTTTTATCCACTGATGCACCAAAAAACTCGCAGTTGAATTTTTCACAACAGACGCGCCCAATCATGTCAGTTTGACCGAAAACTCATGTTTGGTGGGTTTTTGGGAGTTTCATTTCCGAAGTAACGGTGCCGCAAAACTCGCACGGGATGGCCGTTTTATCCACTGAAGCCCCGAAAAACTCGCAGTTGAATTTTTCAAAACGGACCCACCCAATCCTCTTAGTTTGTCCCAAGACTCATGTTTGGTGGGGTTTTGACAGTTTCATTTCCGAAGGAACGGTGACGCAAAACTCGTGCGGAATGGCCTTTTTATGGACTGATGCACCAAAAAACTCACAGTTGAATTTTTCACAACGGACGCACCAATGATGTCACTTTGACCCATAACTCATGTTTGGTGGGTTTTTGGCACTTTCATTTCCGAAGGAACGGTGTCGCAAAACACGCGTGGGATGGCTGTTTTATCCACTGGTGCACCAAAAAACTCGCAGTTGAATTTTTCGCAATAGACGCACCCAATCATGTCAGTTTGTCCCAAAACTCATGTTTGGTGGGTTTTTGGCACTGTCATTTCTGAAGGAACGGTGCCGCCAAACTCGTGCAAGATGACTGTTTTATCCACTGATGCACCAAAAAACTCACAGTCGAATTTTTCGCAACGGACGCACCCAATCATGTCACTTTGACCCAACACTCATGTTTGGTGTGTTTATGGCACTTTCATTTCCGAAGGAACGGTACCGCAAAACAAGCGCGGGATGGCCGTTTTATCCACTCATGCCCCGAAAAGCTCACAGTTGAATTTTTCAAAACGGACCCACCCAATCCTCTTAGTTTGTCCCAAAACTCATGTTTGATGGGGTTTGGGCACTTTCATTTCCGAAGGAACGGTGACGCAAAACTCGCGAAGAATGGTCGTTTTATCCACTGATGCACCAAAAACTCGCAGTGGAATTTTTCACAACGGACGCACCAATGATGTCACTTTGACCCAAAACTCATGTTTGGTCGGGTTTGGGCACTTTCATTTCCGAAGGAACGGTGACGCAAAACTCGTGCAAGATGGTTGTTTTATCCGCTGATGCAATGAAAAACTCAAAGTTGAATTTTTTGCAACGGAAGCACTAAATCATGTCACTTTGACACAAAACTCATGTTTGGTGGGTTTTTGGCACTTTCAGTTCCGTAGGAACGGTGCCGCAAAACTCGCGTGGGATGGCCGTTTTATCCACTGATGCCCCAAAAAACTCGCAGTTGAATTTTTCAAAACGGACCCACCCAATCCTCTTAGTTTGTCTGAAAACTCATGTTTGGTGGGGTTTTGGCACTTTCATTTCCGAAGGAACGGGACGCAAAACTCGCGCGGAATGACCGTTTTATCCACTGATGCACCAAAAAACTCGCGGTTGAATTTTTCACAACGGACGCACCCAATCATGTCACTTTGACCCAAAAGTCATGTTTGGTGGGTTTTTGGCACTTTCATTTCCGAAGGAACGGTGCCGCAAAACTTGCGTGGGATGACCGTTTTATCCACTGATGCACCAAAAAACTCGCAGTTGAATTTTTCGCAACGGACCCACCCAATCATGTTAGATTGACCCAAAACTCATGTTTGGTGGGGTTTGGGCAGTTTCATTTCCGAAGGAACGGTGCCGCAAAACTCGTGCAAGATGGTTGTTTTATCCGCTGATGCACTGAAAAACTCAAAGTTGAATTTTTTGCAACGGAAGCACCAAATCATGTCACTTTGACCCAAAACTCATGTTTGGTGGATTTTTGGCACTGTCATTTTCGAAGGAATGGTGCCGCAAAACTCGCGTGGGATGGCCGTTTTATCCACTGATGCCCCGAAAAACTCACAGTTGAATTTTTCAAAACGGACCCACCCAATCCTCTTAGTTTGTCCCAAGACTCATGTTTGGTGGGGTTTTGGCAGTTTCATTTCCGAAGGAACGGTGACGCAAAACTCGTGCGGAATGGCCTTTTTATAGACTGATGCACCAAAAAACTCAAAGTTGAATTTTTCACAACGGACGCACCCAATCATGTCACTTTGACCCAAAACTCATGTTTGGTGGGTTTTTGGCACTTTCATTTCCGAAGGAACGGTGCCGCAAAACTTGCGTGGGATGGCCGTTTTATCCACTGATGCACCAAAAAACTCGCAGTTGAATTTTTCGCAACGGACCCACCCAATCATGTTAGATTGACCCAAAACTCATGTTTGGTGGGGTTTGGGCACTTTCATTTCCGAAGGAACGGTGACGCAAAACTCGTGCAAGATGTTTGTTTTATCCGCTGATGCACTGAAAAACTCAAAGTTGAATTTTTTGCAACGGAAGCACCAAATCATGTCACTTTGACCCAAAACTCATGTTTGGTGGATTTTTGGCACTGTCATTTTCGAAGGAACGGTGACGCAAAACTCGCGTGGAATGGCCGTTTTATCCACTGATGCACCAAAAAACTCGCAGTTGAATTTTTCACAACAGACGCGCCCAATCATGTCAGTTTGACCGAAAACTCATGTTTGGTGGGTTTTTGGGAGTTTCATTTCCGAAGTAACGGTGCCGCAAAACTCGCACGGGATGGCGGTTTATCCACCGAAGCCCCGAAAAACTCGCAGTTGAATTTTTCAAAACGGACCCACCCAATCCTCTTAGTTTGTCCCAAGACTCATGTTTGGTGGGGTTTTGGCAGTTTCATTTCCGAAGGAACGGTGACGCAAAACTCGTGCGGAATGGCCTTTTTATGGACTGATGCACCAAAAAACTCACAGTTGAATTTTTCACAACGGACGCACCAATGATGTCACTTTGACCCATAACTCATGTTTGGTGGGTTTTTGGCACTTTCATTTCCGAAGGAACGGTGCCGCAAAACACGCGTGGGATGGCCGTTTTATCCACTGATGCACCAAAAAACTCGCAGTTGAATTTTTCGCAACGGACCCACCCAATCATGTTAGATTGACCCAAAACTCATGTTTGGTGGGGTTTGGGCACTTTCATTTCCGAAGGAACGGTGACGCAAAACTCGTGCAAGATGTTTGTTTTATCCGCTGATGCACTGAAAAACTCAAAGTTGAATTTTTTGCAACGGAAGCACCAAATCATGTCACTTTGACCCAAAACTCATGTTTGGTGGATTTTTGGCACTGTCATTTTCGAAGGAACGGTGACGCAAAACTCGCGTGGAATGTCCGTTTTATCCACTGATGCACCAAAAAACTCGCAGTTGAATTTTTCACAACAGACGCGCCCAATCATGTCAGTTTGACCGAAAACTCATGTTTGGTGGGTTTTTGGGAGTTTCATTTCCGAAGTAACGGTGCCGCAAAACTCGCACGGGATGGCCATCCACCGAAGCCCCGAAAAACTCGCAGTTGAATTTTTCAAAATGGACCCACCCAATCCTCTTAGTTTGTCCCAAGACTCATGTTTCTTGGGGTTTTGGCAGTTTCATTTCCGAAGGAACGGTGACGCAAAACTCGTGCGGAATGGCCTTTTTATAGACTGATGCACCAAAAAACTCAAAGTTGAATTTTTCACAACGGACGCACCAATGATGTCACTTTGACCCATAACTCATGTTTGGTGGGTTTTTGGCACTTTCATTTCCGAAGGAACGGTGTCGCAAAACTTGCGTGGGATGGCCGTTTTATCCACTGATGCACCAAAAAACTCGCAGTTGAATTTTTCGCAACGGACCCACCCAATCATGTTAGATTGACCCAAAACTCATGTTTGGTGGGGTTTGGGCACTTTCATTTCCGAAGGAACGGTGACGCAAAACTCGTGCAAGATGGTTGTTTTATCCGCTGATGCACTAAAAAACTCAAAGTTGAATTTTTTGCAACGGAAGCACCAAATCATGTCACTTTGACCCAAAACTCATGTTTGGTGGATTTTTGGCACTGTCATTTTCGAAGGAACGGTGACGCAAAACTCGCGTGGAATGGCCGTTTTATCCACTGATGCACCAAAAAACTCGCAGTTGAATTTTTCACAACAGACGCGCCCAATCATGTCAGTTTGACCGAAAACTCATGTTTGGTGGGTTTTTGGGAGTTTCATTTCCGAAGTAACGGTGCCGCAAAACTCGCACGGGATGGCCATCCACCGAAGCCCCGAAAAACTCGCAGTTGAATTTTTCAAAACGAACCCACCCAATCCTCTTAGTTTGTCCCAAGACTCATGTTTGGTGGGGTTTTGGCAGTTTCATTTCCGAAGGAACGGTGACGCAAAACTCGTGCGGAATGGCCTTTTTATAGACTGATGCACCAAAAAACTCAAAGTTGAATTTTTCACAACGGACGCACCAATGATGTCACTTTGACCCATAACTCATGTTTGGTGGGTTTTTGGCACTTTCATTTCCGAAGGAACGGTGTCGCAAAACACGCGTGGGATGGCCGTTTTATCCACTTGATACGAACCCGCTAGGGTTTTTGCCCGATCTTTCGATGAGAAGCGGGGGATAACTTCGATTTGGACTGAAATGACGTTCACGACCCGACTACAACCATCCAAGGATGCTGCGCCTTAGCAATCGATACACCAATTCCAGCGGTTGCTCGCGATCTTGTGGATGCACGACCAACCAAACCACTAGGGTTATTCCTGCAAGCAATCGAAGAACAAGCAAGAACAAGTAGAACAAGCACTCTATTGCAAAATAAGAGATGAAGGTTCAAATCTGATACACATGAAGGTGGGGTTCCGAAATCAAGTAGAACGGATGGTCTAGTCGACACAAACGTCTACCAGGAAGTAGCAATAGCTAAACTTACATCTAAACAAAACCCAATCTGTTTGTGGCGGCTATGGGGAGGTATTAGAGGAGGAGAGGACGACCAGGAGGGTGTTGGGGTCGTCCTCCAACCCTAGGACGTGTCCTTAATGGACCCAACTTGATACATGGGCCAATAGCCCAAGATATGGTGACGCAGCACCCTGGACAGCAAGATCTCTCGGTAGTATTTGGATAATTGTCGCCGCTGTGTAGAAGATACGGACATGGGGCTGGATCCAAATGAAAGTAGACTTGTTAAGCTTTCCATCAAGTCCTGAACCATCCAAATCCGAGTCCGTATGAAGTCGTGGTGACCGTAACAAGTTGGGACTTTTCTGCAGTCCGAATTCAACTTCCAAAACGTGTTGGACTTGGACTCTTTCCTTTCTTTTGCCAAAACTGACGTGGTGACTTTGTGGAGAACATTAAGAACACTTGGACTTGGTCCCCAATCAACTTCATTGATCTTCCAAACTTTCCTTATGCAATCAAACCTTCCCTTCATCCATGCAAGTAATTCTGAAAAAGACAATATACACATTTTATGGTGCAGCACCAATTCATCAAATGTATCAATAATAAGTCTCATATAGAATGGTTGCACCTTTGGTTTAGAAGTGGATAAGATGGTCATATTTGAACCGGTGATGCCCTCATCATTCTCCCCTTCTTGTCTGCAAGTCGTCCTCGACTTGCTCCAATGGCATACAAATGTGCTTACTTTGATATCGGAATACCGAAGGACGACCATATTGCATGGCCACAACAAACAATACTCCCCTTCTTTAGGATGGCCCTGTTGCATATAAGAAAAACTAGGGATACTTTGTTGGACATTATTAGTGTTAGTGCATCCCTTGATTTGATCATGGTATTGTAGCTCCAAAGTAGATTTCATATTAGAGCAAATATAAACTTTATGCACCAAATAATTTCCTTTGCTATCATATTTGCCAATTGCATAAAGTGAACATTGAATAAAGCTTGGCAAAACAGATTTCATAGATGTATCATTCTCCAAACTATTCAGGTCACAAAGAAAATCAAATTCGATATAACCTAAGCAATTTAAAGATGATATGATATTCAGCTCCTCTTTCTCACTAGCAATGCGACAAACTCTCCTTACTTTAGCATGCATGTCGTTAAGAATAGAATTATCATGTCCAAGCACTAGTCGTGTTGTAGATATAAGTGAAGCATGGTCATACTCACATGGAGTGATTGCAGCATCATATGTGTTGCTTTTCTCGCTCTCCTCTGACATGGTGGGTGTTGCACAAAAAGTCTTTTCCAACTTTTGTAGTGGGTGTAGCTGCTCAAATGGCTCAATGCATTCAATAGTATTGCTCTCATCCTCCTGCAAAATGTTATGGACAGCAAGGGGAAAAAGAGGGTGCTCTATCTCTAGTCGTGGTGATGAAGTTAGAGAAGAAGTATCACACAACTCTTCTTTGTCACAAGGTACAACAAGCAAATCATGTTGTGACAAAGGCATATCATCAACAAGTTCCACTATATTTTGCTCCCTTTCAACATTTAATGTAGATAATTGCTGGCTATAATGTGTCATACCATTCTTGCAAGTATTCAAAGATGAAAGAATCTGATTTTCAACTTTACAAGCAAGACAAAACAAGCAAGATATATGATTATATGTTTCACTGATGAGCAAAGTTTGAATTTCGGAATTGAGCCCTTTCATGAACCTACTCATAATATCTTCCATGCATTCATCCAGGCCACCAAACAGGATACAAATTTTAAAATCATGATAGTATTGTCTCACGGTCCTACTACCCTGTTTTAATTCCTCTAGTTTGGTAAGCAAGTAATCAGCATAATATGCAGGAACATATACACCTCTAAAATGCATTTTGAAGTCTTTCCATGTTTGCGGAACAATGTCATGCCTACAAAGATATTTCCATTCATACAAAGCATCCTTAGTTAAAGCATTAGAGGCAGCAAAAACCATTTGTTTCTCTGACAAATCATACTCAACAAATTCCTTATCTACAGCTAGCTCCCATTCAATATATGCATGAGGATCGTAGTTTCCTTCAAAGTAAGGTATTGCAGATTTTATTGTATCAAGTAAAACATTGCAAACCTCATGAGTGCCAAGCTTGTTACCATCCATTTGTTGAGCAAATTGCGAATACACAACCTGAGTAAGGCCATGCTTATTTTCCACGTGAATCCCTGCCATGATTAGAAGAAAACCAAAAACATCCACAATAATATCTATGCTGCAATCAACTACTAGGATGTGGTTGTTGTAAATATAATTCTCTCACTCTCAACCTGTTCAAACGAGCTCTTACCAATTCTTACCAAGCCAAACAAGAGGTGGCAGCAACCAACAAGTTGGAAACCCTGGAAAAAGTGTATCGGTGCCACAGCAACAATTCTTTTCAAGTTGTAGTTGGATATGTGGAGCTGTAGGAAGGCTGAAATTAATGTGCAAGGAAGTACTAGCACCACATTAGTCACAAAGCAAGTTGAGAAATCGTTCAACGGTGGTACCGTGCTGGTCCTAGGCTAGACCGTGCTAGAGACGCGAGCCTAGACACAAACAAAGTCACGGTACAATAGGAAACAAAAAAGAACAAGAACAGCAAGTTATCACTCCCTTTTTCTCTTCCTCCTCACTTTTTTTGCCTCTTTCTCTTTCTTTTTTCTTTTCTTTTCTTTCTGATTTTTCTTCTTCTTTTCTTTTACTTTGCACAACTAGAACAAATCTGAATTTTGACAAATCAGATTTTAAAAGAAACGACTTACAATCTATTTCTCTTTCTTTTCAGGTAGTAACAAGAATAGAGCTAGCAACTCAGATTTTTAAATGTGCCCAAAACAGATTTGCTAGTGTTAAAAAAAAGCAGGGATAGATATGTGCAGCAAAGATGGTGATTACAACGGAGATGTATATGCTGTAGTGGATATTAATATGGTGGTGGTGATGGCAGCGGAGATGGGTATGATTGACAATGACCGAAATGTGACGAGAACTCGAAACTCTAAAAGTCTAACCCTAAGACCAGCAACTTGACTCAACCGATGTAAACCAAACTCAATAAGCCCTAACTAAGAAGTACCAGCAAAGGCTCAAAAAGATTTATAGGATTATGGAAAAACTAATCTACTATTTTTTGGCTTTTTGGACTATAGGAAAAATAAAACAGCGAAGGATTGGAAATCTCTCACCGATAAACCTTGCTCTGAATACCAACTGATACGAACCCGCTAGGGTTTTTGCCCGATCTTTCGATGAGAAGCGGGGGATAACTTCGATTTGGACTGAAATGACGTTCACGACCCGACTACAACCATCCAAGGATGCTGCGCCTTAGCAATCGATACACCAATTCCAGCGGTTGCTCGCGATCTTGTGGATGCACGACCAACCAAACCACTAGGGTTATTCCTGCAAGCAATCGAAGAACAAGCAAGAACAAGTAGAACAAGCACTCTATTGCAAAATAAGAGATGAAGGTTCAAATCTGATACACATGAAGGTGGGGTTCCGAAATCAAGTAGAACGGATGGTCTAGTCGACACAAACGTCTACCAGGAAGTAGCAATAGCTAAACTTACATCTAAACAAAACCCAATCTGTTTGTGGCGGCTATGGGGAGGTATTAGAGGAGGAGAGGACGACCAGGAGGGTGTTGGGGTCGTCCTCCAACCCTAGGACGTGTCCTTAATGGACCCAACTTGATACATGGGCCAATAGCCCAAGATATGGTGACGCAGCACCCTGGACAGCAAGATCTCTCGGTAGTATTTGGATAATTGTCGCCGCTGTGTAGAAGATACGGACATGGGGCTGGATCCAAATGAAAGTAGACTTGTTAAGCTTTCCATCAAGTCCTGAACCATCCAAATCCGAGTCCGTATGAAGTCGTGGTGACCGTAACAAGTTGGGACTTTTCTGCAGTCCGAATTCAACTTCCAAAACGTGTTGGACTTGGACTCTTTCCTTTCTTTTGCCAAAACTGACGTGGTGACTTTGTGGAGAACATTAAGAACACTTGGACTTGGTCCCCAATCAACTTCATTGATCTTCCAAACTTTCCTTATGCAATCAAACCTTCCCTTCATCCATGCAAGTAATTCTGAAAAAGACAATATACACATTTTATGGTGCAGCACCAATTCATCAAATGTATCAATAATAAGTCTCATATAGAATGGTTGCACCTTTGGTTTAGAAGTGGATAAGATGGTCATATTTGAACCGGTGATGCCCTCATCATTTTCATTTCCGAAGGAACGGTGACGCAAAACTCGTGCAAGATGGTTGTTTTATCCGCTGATGCACTGAAAAACTCAAAGTTGAATTTTTTGCAACGGAAGCACCAAATCATGTCACTTTGACACAAAACTCATGTTTGGTGGGTTTTTGGCACTTTCAGTTCCGTAGGAACGGTGCCGCAAAACTCGCGTGGGATGGCCGTTTTATCCACTGATGCCCCGAAAAACTCGCAGTTGAATTTTTCAAAACGGACCCACCCAATCCTCTTAGTTTGTCCGAAAACTCATGTTTGGTGGGGTTTTGGCACTTTCATTTCCGAAGGAACAGGACGCAAAACTCGCGCGGAATGACCGTTTTATCCACTGATGCACCAAAAAACTCGCGGTTGAATTTTTCACAACGGACGCACCCAATCATGTCACTTTGACCCAAAACTCATGTTTGGTGGGTTTTTGGCACTTTCATTTCCGAAGGAACGGTGCCGCAAAACTTGCGTGGGATGACCGTTTTATCCACTGATGCACCAAAAAACTCGCAGTTGAATTTTTCGCAACGGACCCACCCAATCATGTTAGATTGACCCAAAACTCATGTTTGGTGGGGTTTGGGCAGTTTCGTTTCCGAAGGAACGGTGCCGCAAAACTCGTGCAAGATGGTTGTTTTATCCGCTGATGCACTGAAAAACTCAAAGTTGAATTTTTTGCAACGGAAGCACCAAATCATGTCACTTTGACCCAAAACTCATGTTTGGTGGATTTTTGGCACTGTCATTTTCGAAGGAACGGTGCCGCAAAACTCGCGTGGGATGGTCGTTTTATCCACTGATGCCCCGAAAAACTCACAGTTGAATTTTTCAAAACGGACCCACCCAATCCTCTTAGTTTGTCCGAAAACTCATGTTTGGTAGGGTTTTGGCACTTTCATTTCCAAAGGAACGGTGACGCAAAACTCGCGCGGAATGGTCGTTTTATCCACTGATGCACCAAAAAACTCGCAGTTGAATTTTTCACAACGGACCCACCCAATCATGTCAATTTGACCCAAAACTCTTGTTTGGTGGGGTTTTGGGACTTTCATTTCCGAAGGAACGGTGCCGCAAAACTCGCGCGGAATGGTCGTTTTATCCACTGATGCACCAAAAAACACGCAGTTAAATATTTCACAACGGTCGCACCCAATCATGTCACTTTGACCCAAAACTCATATTTGGTGGATTTTTGGCACTTTCATTTCCGAAGGAACGGTGCCGCAAAACTCACGCGGAATGGCCGTTTTATCCACTCATGCCCCGAAAAGCTCACAGTTGAATTTTTCAAAACGGACCCACCCAATCCTCTTAGTTTGTCCCAAAACTCATGTTTTGTGGGGTTTGGGGAGTTTCATTTCCGAAGGAACGGTGCCGCAAAACTCGCGCTCGTTTTATCCACTGATGCACCAAAAAACACGTAGTTAAATATTTCACAACGGTCGCACCCAATCATGTCAATTTGACCCAAAACTCATGTTTGGTGGGTTTTGGGGAGTTTCATTTCCGAAGGAACGGTGCCGCAAAACTCGCGCGGGATGGCCGTTTTATCCACTGATGCCCTGAAAAACTCGTAGTTGAATTTTTCAAAACGGACGCACCCAATCATGTCAGTTTGTCCCAAAACTCATGTTTGGTGGGGTTTTGGCACTTTCATTTCCGAAGGAACGGTGACGAAAAACTCGCGCGGAATGGCTGTTTTATCCACTGATGCACCAAAAAACTCGCAGTTGAATTTTTCACAACGGACGCACCCAATCATGTCAATTTGACCCAAAACTCATGTTTGGTGGGGTTTTGGGACTTTCATTTCCAAAGGAATGGTGCCGCAAAACTCGCGCGGGATGGCCGTTTTATCCACTGATGCCCAGAAAAACTCGCAGTTGAATTTTTCAAAACGGACCCACCCAATCCTCTTAGTTTGTCTCGAAACTCATGTTTGCTGGGGTTTTGGCACTTTCATTTCCGAAGGAACGGTGACGCTAAACTCGCGCGGGATGGCTATTTTATCCACTGATGCCCCGAAAAACTCGTAGTTGAATTTTTCAAAACGGACCCACCCAATCCTCTTAGTTTGTCCCAAAACTCATGTTTGGTGGGTTTTTGGCACTTTCATTTCCGAAGGAACGGTGACGCAAAACTCGCGCGGAATGGCCGTTTTTTCCACTGATGCACCAAAAAACTCGCAGTTGAATTTTTCACAACGGACGCACCCAATCATGTCAGTTTGACCCAAAACTCATGTTTGTTGGGTTTTTGGGAGTTTCATTTCTGAAGGATCGGTGCCGCAAAACTCGCGCGAGATGGCCGTTTTATCCACTGATGCCCCGAAAAACTCGCAGTTGAATTTTTCAAAACGGACCCACCCAATCCTCTTAGTTTGTCCCAAAAGTCATGTTTGGTGGGTTTTTGGCACTTTGATTTCCGAAGGAACGGTGACGCAAAACTCGCGCGGAATGGCCTTTTTATCGACTGATGCACCTAAAAACTCGCAGTTGAATTTTTCACAACGGACGCTCCAATGATGTCACTTTGACCCATAACTCATGTTTGGTGGGTTTTTGGCAATTTCATTTCCGAAGGAACGGTGTGGCAAAACACGCGTGGGATGGCCGTTTTATCCACTGATGCGGCAAAAAACTCGCTGTTGAATTTTACGCAACAGATGCACCCAATCATGTCAGTTTGTCCCAAAACTCATGTTTGGTGGGTTTTGGGCACTGTCATTTCTGTAGGAACGGTGCCGCAAAACTCGTGCAAGATGGCTGTTTTATCCACTGATGCAACGAAAAACTCACAGTTGAATTTTTTGCAAGGGACACACCCCATCATGTCACTTTGACCCAAAACTCATGTTTAGTGGGTTTTTGGCACTTTCATTTCCGAAGGAACGGTGCCGCAAAACTTGCGTGGGATGGCCGTATTATCCACTGATGTACCAAAAAAACTCGCAGTTGAATTTTTCGCAATGGACCCACCCAATCATGTCAGTTTGACCCAAAACTCATGTTTGGTGGGGTTTGGGTACTTTCATTTCCGAAGGAACGGTGACGCAAAACTCGTGCAAGATGGTTGTTTTATCCACTTATGCACTAAAAAACTCATAGTTGAATTTTTCGCAACGGACGCACCCAATCATGTCACTTTGACCCAAAACTCATATTTGGTGGATTTTGGGCACTTTCATTTCCGAAGGAACGGTGCCGCAAAACTCACGCGGAATGGCCGTTTTATCCACTCATGCCCCGAAAAGCTCACAGTTGAATTTTTCAAAACGGACCCACCCAATCCTCTTACTTTGTCCCAAAACTCATGTTTGGTGGGGTTTGGGCACTTTCATTTCCGAAGGAACGGTGACGCAAAACTCGTGCAAGATGGTTGTTTTATCCGCTGATGCACTGAAAAACTCAAAGTTGAATTTTTTGCAACGGAAGCACCAAATCATGTCACTTTGACACAAAACTCATGTTTGGTGGGTTTTTGGCACTTTCAGTTCCGTAGGAACGGTGCCGCAAAACTCGCGTGGGATGGCCGTTTTATCCACTGATGCCCCGAAAAACTCGCAGTTGAATTTTTCAAAACGGACCCACCCAATCCTCTTAGTTTGTCCGAAAACTCATGTTTGGTGGGGTTTTGGCACTTTCATTTCCGAAGGAACAGGACGCAAAACTCGCGCGGAATGACCGTTTTATCCACTGATGCACCAAAAAACTCGCGGTTGAATTTTTCACAACGGACCCACCCAATCATGTCAATTTGACCCAAAACTCTTGTTTGGTGGGGTTTTGGGACTTTCATTTCCGAAGGAACGGTGCCGCAAAACTCGCGCGGAATGGTCGTTTTATCCACTGATGCACCAAAAAACACGCAGTTAAATATTTCACAACGGTCGCACCCAATCATGTCACTTTGACCCAAAACTCATATTTGGTGGATTTTTGGCACTTTCATTTCCGAAGGAACGGTGCCGCAAAACTCACGCGGAATGGCCGTTTTATCCACTCATGCCCCGAAAAGCTCACAGTTGAATTTTTCAAAACGGACCCACCCAATCCTCTTAGTTTGTCCCAAAACTCATGTTTTGTGGGGTTTGGGGAGTTTCATTTCCGAAGGAACGGTGCCGCAAAACTCGCGCTCGTTTTATCCACTGATGCACCAAAAAACACGCAGTTAAATATTTCACAACGGTCGCACCCAATCATGTCAATTTGACCCAAAACTCATGTTTGGTGGGTTTTGGGGAGTTTCATTTCCGAAGGAACGGTGCCGCAAAACTCGCGCGGGATGGCCGTTTTATCCACTGATGCCCTGAAAAACTCGTAGTTGAATTTTTCAAAACGGACGCACCCAATCATGTCAGTTTGTCCCAAAACTCATGTTTGGTGGGGTTTTGGCACTTTCATTTCCGAAGGAACGGTGACGAAAAACTCGCGCGGAATGGCTGTTTTATCCACTGATGCACCAAAAAACTCGCAGTTGAATTTTTCACAACGGACGCACCCAATCATGTCAATTTGACCCAAAACTCATGTTTGGTGGGGTTTTGGGACTTTCATTTCCAAAGGAATGGTGCCGCAAAACTCGCGCGGGATGGCCGTTTTATCCACTGATGCCCAGAAAAACTCGCAGTTGAATTTTTCAAAACGGACCCACCCAATCCTCTTAGTTCGTCTCGAAACTCATGTTTGCTGGGGTTTTGGCACTTTCATTTCCGAAGGAACGGTGACGCTAAACTCGCGCGGGATGGCTATTTTATCCACTGATGCCCCGAAAAACTCGTAGTTGAATTTTTCAAAACGGACCCACCCAATCCTCTTAGTTTGTCCCAAAACTCATGTTTGGTGGGTTTTTGGCACTTTCATTTCCGAAGGAACGGTGACGCAAAACTCGCGCGGAATGGCCGTTTTTTCCACTGATGCACCAAAAAACTCGCAGTTGAATTTTTCACAACGGACGCACCCAATCATGTCAGTTTGACCCAAAACTCATGTTTGTTGGGTTTTTGGGAGTTTCATTTCTGAAGGATCGGTGCCGCAAAACTCGCGCGAGATGGCCGTTTTATCCACTGATGCCCCGAAAAACTCGCAGTTGAATTTTTCAAAACGGACCCACCCAATCCTCTTAGTTTGTCCCAAAAGTCATGTTTGGTGGGTTTTTGGCACTTTGATTTCCGAAGGAACGGTGACGCAAAACTCGCGCGGAATGGCCTTTTTATCGACTGATGCACCTAAAAACTCGCAGTTGAATTTTTCACAACGGACGCTCCAATGATGTCACTTTGACCCATAACTCATGTTTGGTGGGTTTTTGGCAATTTCATTTCCGAAGGAACGGTGTGGCAAAACACGCGTGGGATGGCCGTTTTATCCACTGATGCGGCAAAAAACTCGCTGTTGAATTTTACGCAACAGATGCACCCAATCATGTCAGTTTGTCCCAAAACTCATGTTTGGTGGGTTTTGGGCACTGTCATTTCTGTAGGAACGGTGCCGCAAAACTCGTGCAAGATGGCTGTTTTATCCACTGATGCAACGAAAAACTCACAGTTGAATTTTTTGCAAGGGACACACCCCATCATGTCACTTTGACCCAAAACTCATGTTTAGTGGGTTTTTGGCACTTTCATTTCCGAAGGAACGGTGCCACAAAACTTGCGTGGGATGGCCGTATTATCCACTGATGTACCAAAAAAACTCGCAGTTGAATTTTTCGCAATGGACCCACCCAATCATGTCAGTTTGACCCAAAACTCATGTTTGGTGGGGTTTGGGTACTTTCATTTCCGAAGGAACGGTGACGCAAAACTCGTGCAAGATGGTTGTTTTATCCACTTATGCACTAAAAAACTCATAGTTGAATTTTTCGCAACGGACGCACCCAATCATGTCACTTTGACCCAAAACTCATATTTGGTGGATTTTGGGCACTTTCATTTCCGAAGGAACGGTGCCGCAAAACTCACGCGGAATGGCCGTTTTATCCACTCATGCCCCGAAAAGCTCACAGTTGAATTTTTCAAAACGGACCCACCCAATCCTCTTACTTTGTCCCAAAACTCATGTTTGGTGGGGTTTGGGCACTTTCATTTCCGAAGGAACGGTGACGCAAAACTCGTGCAAGATGGTTGTTTTATCCGCTGATGCACTGAAAAACTCAAAGTTGAATTTTTTGCAACGGAAGCACCAAATCATGTCACTTTGACACAAAACTCATGTTTGGTGGGTTTTTGGCACTTTCAGTTCCGTAGGAACGGTGCCGCAAAACTCGCGTGGGATGGCCGTTTTATCCACTGATGCCCCGAAAAACTCGCAGTTGAATTTTTCAAAACGGACCCACCCAATCCTCTTAGTTTGTCCGAAAACTCATGTTTGGTGGGGTTTTGGCACTTTCATTTCCGAAGGAACAGGACGCAAAACTCGCGCGGAATGACCGTTTTATCCACTGATGCACCAAAAAACTCGCGGTTGAATTTTTCACAACGGACGCACCCAATCATGTCACTTTGACCCAAAACTCATGTTTGGTGGGTTTTTGGCACTTTCATTTCCGAAGGAACGGTGCCGCAAAACTTGCGTGGGATGACCGTTTTATCCACTGATGCACCAAAAAACTCGCAGTTGAATTTTTCGCAACGGACCCACCCAATCATGTTAGATTGACCCAAAACTCATGTTTGGTGGGGTTTGGGCAGTTTCGTTTCCGAAGGAACGGTGCCGCAAAACTCGTGCAAGATGGTTGTTTTATCCGCTGATGCACTGAAAAACTCAAAGTTGAATTTTTTGCAACGGAAGCACCAAATCATGTCACTTTGACCCAAAACTCATGTTTGGTGGATTTTTGGCACTGTCATTTTCGAAGGAACGGTGCCGCAAAACTCGCGTGGGATGGTCGTTTTATCCACTGATGCCCCGAAAAACTCACAGTTGAATTTTTCAAAACGGACCCACCCAATCCTCTTAGTTTGTCCGAAAACTCATGTTTGGTAGGGTTTTGGCACTTTCATTTCCAAAGGAACGGTGACGCAAAACTCGCGCGGAATGGTCGTTTTATCCACTGATGCACCAAAAAACTCGCAGTTGAATTTTTCACAACGGACCCACCCAATCATGTCAATTTGACCCAAAACTCTTGTTTGGTGGGGTTTTGGGACTTTCATTTCCGAAGGAACGGTGATGAGGACATTAACACCAGCAATACATCCTCTCCGACACAACCTATAGCTGGCCCTCTTACTCGTGCTCGTGCTCGTCAACTTAATCATCAAGTGAGTTCCATGATAAGCTCTTGTCCATCTTGTTTAGACAATGGAAACGCGTGCACTCTTCTTTTGATTAGGAACCGAGGAGAAGACCGAAAGGGAGAAGGACTCGCGGTAGCCGGATTCGGACTGCAGCAAAGCGCCAACTTGTGACCGCCACCACGGTTGCATACGGATTCGGATTCAGGCGCTTCAGGACTTGTTGGAAAGCTTATCAAGTTTACTTTCATATGAATCAAGTCCCACGTCAATATCTGTTCGGCAGCAGCGGCAATGATCCAATTACCGTCGACAGGTCTTGCTGTCCAGGGTGCTGCGTCACCTCATTTTGGGCTTATGGCCCATGTATCAAGTTGGGTCCATTAGGGACGCGTCCTAGGGTTGGAGGACGACCCCAACACTCTTTTGGTCGTCAATCCATCTACTTATATCCCTCTATAGCCGCCATGGTCGGTTTGGGTTTTGTTTAGATCAAGTTTAGCCTTAGCTACTTGCTTGTAGGCGCGCGTGCAGGATCAGCCGCCCGTCTCCTTGTCTTCGGAACCCCATTGTAGATTAAGATTCAGTTTGAAACCTTCAATTTCATCTTGCAAATTCAGTGCTTGTTTCCTCGTTCTTGCTAGTTCTTCGATTGCTTGCAGGACGGGAGCCCTAGGGGCTGGTTGTCGCGCTCCACAAGATCGTGACGGCTATTGGACGTGGTGTATCGGTTGCTAAGGCGCGGTCTTGAGGGCTGTAGTCGGGCCGTGAACGTCATCTCCATCCACCAATCGAGTTATCCCCGTTTCTCATCGAAAGATCGGGCAAAAACCCTAGCGGGTTCGCATCAGTTGGTAATCAGAGCAAGGTTCTTCGGTGAGAGACTTCTAATCCATTGCTGTTTTTAATTAATTTCCTATAGTCCAGAAAAGCCAAAAAAAAATATAGTAGATTAGTTTTTCCATAATCCTATTAAACCTTTGTGCCTTGGCTAGTACCGTTTAGTTAGGGCTTGTTGAATTTGCGTTGCTTCGGTTTGTGTCGAGTTGCTGGTCTTAGTGTCTAGTCCTTTAGAGTTTCGAGTTCTTGTCACCATCTATACACAGCCGAGTATTACCATATCTTCTCTCTGTCGAATCTGTTGTGAAGTCGGAATTGAACTGTCTGTGGTCTTGGTCCGGATCGAGTTGAGTTCCAATCTGAGTTCCACCAACGTGATAAAAAAAAGGAAACCGAGTAGAACTCGGCAATAGGTGGAATCCGTTTGTGGTTGGTTCTGAGTGGAAACCGAGTAGAACTTGGAGTCCGCTTGTTAATATATCCTGAACTCCGTCTACGTGAGTCCTTCTGTGATTCCAAAAGAAAGATAACTCCATACTTGTTCGGCCTTACTCTAGAGAGAGAGAGAGAGAGAGAGAAAGATAACTCCGTCTTCTTCTTACCGGAATACCCCTGTACTTTCGGAAAAAGTGTGTGTACCGAATTGCTCCTTTGTATTCTTTTGTTCATATAATCAGTTTTTGAGGTTGCCCAAAAAAAAAAGAAAAAAAAAAGAAAAAAAAAGAAAAAAAAAAGAGAAAAGATTCAAAAGAAAATGGGCTGTTTTTCATATTGATTTTAGGTTTGTTCCACCTTGTTTTCAGGGGTGTGCTGTGGTTTTCCTTTGTGTCCAGGCTTGCGTCTCTAGCACGGTCTAGCCTAGGACCAGCACAGTACCGTCGTCGAACGTTTATTCAGCTCGCCTTTATAACTAACGTGGTGCTAGTTCGTTCCTTGTTTCAGCCCACCTATAGCTCCACATACTCTACAGCTTGACAGGTCTTGTGCCGCAGCACCGATACACTTCATCCATTGCTGAAGACTTGTTGGTAGACGACCCCTCCTGTCAAGCAAGGTAAGAATTGGTAAGAACTTGTGTAACAAGTTGAGTGTGAGAGACTTGCTGTAGCTACATCCTAGTAGTTGTAGGGCTTTTATTTCTTCACTTGCCTTTCTTGTTGTCTTTGTTTTTGAACCATGACAGGGGGAGATGATGACAACGAAACACTACATACACCTCGCACTAAGGGCATCATACAGCATTTTGAAAGGAAAGTGAAGCTGCACACAGAGGGACTTGATAATGACTTGCAGGTGACAAATGAAAAGCTGGGGCAGTTGGAGGCTACGCAGATGGCCACAAACAACAAGCTTACAAGTTTGGAGGAATCCGTTGCTAGTGTGGACAAAAGCCTTGCTGCTCTCCTAAGGCGATTTGATGACTTCCACACCGAAGATAAAGAGAAGCATAAAGAAGAAAAGGAGGGAGATCGAGAGCACGGTAGTCATGAAGATGACTACACTGCTGATACTGAGCATGATGATCAAGACGCTCGTGATCGACGACGCCTACGTCACAACCGTAGAGGTATGGGTGGCAACCGCCGACGCGAGGTACACAATAATGATGATGCTTTCAGTAAGATTAAATTTAAGATACCTCCTTTTGATGGTAAATATGACCCTGATGCCTACATTACTTGGGAGATTGCTGTTGATCAAAAGTTTGCATGTCATGAATTTCCTGAGACTACACGTGTTAGGGCTGCTACTAGTGAGTTTACAGATTTTGCTTCTGTTTGGTGGATAGAATATGGCAAGAAAAATCCTAATAACTTACCTAGAACTTGGGATGCGCTGAAACGAGCCATGAGAGCTAGATTTGTTCCATCTTACTATGCCCGTGATATGATAAATAAGTTGCAGCAATTGAGACAAGGTGCTAAAAGTGTAGAAGAATATTATCAGGAATTACAAACGGGTATGTTGCGTTGTAACCTAGAGGAGGATGAGGAACCGGCTATGGCTAGATTTTTGGGTGGGTTAAATCGGGAAATTCAGGACATCCTCGCTTACAAGGAATACAATAGTGTAACCCGTTTGTTTCATCTTGCTTGTAAAGCTGAAAGGGAAGTGCAGGGACGACGTGCTAGCGCAAGGACTAATATTTCTGCAGGGAAGGCTAATTCATGGCAGCAACGCATGACTACAACTCCATCTACACGTATGTCTACTCCATCATCTAGTGACAAGACTCGAGCTGCTCCCACAAATTCAGTTGCAAAGACGATGCAAAAGCCTGCTGTGAGTACTTCATCCGTGGCATCGACGGGTAGAACAAGCAACATACAATGTCACCGGTGCAAGGGATATGGACACATGATGCGTGATTGTCCAAACAAGCGAGTTATGATTGTCAAAGATGATGGTGAGTGCTCATCTGCTAGTGATTTTGATGAAGACACGCTTGCACTGCTTGCGACTGACCATGCAGGTAATGAAGAACAAATAGAAGAACATATTAATGCAGGTGAAGCGGACCACTATGAAAGCTTGATCGTGCAGCGAGTGCTTAGTGCACAAATGGAGAAGGCGGAGCAAAATCAGCGACATATTTTATTCCAAACAAAGTGTGTCATCAAAGAGCGTTCCTGCCGCATGATCATTGATGGAGGTAGCTGCAACAACTTGGCAAGCAGCGATATGGTGCAGAAACTTGCCCTCAACACCAAACCACACCCGCATCCCTACTACATCCAATGGCTGAACAACAGTGGTAAGGCAAAGGTAACTAGACTTGTGAGAATCAATTTTTCCATCGGATCCTACAAAGATATTGTTGAATGTGATGTTGTGCCTATGCAAGCTTGTAACATTCTGCTAGGTAGACCTTGGCAATTTGATAGAGATTCTATGCATCATGGTAGATCAAATCAGTATTCTTTTCTATACCATGATCGCAAAATTGTGCTGCATCCTATGTCCCCTGAAACTATTATGCAAACTGATGTTGCAAGGGCTACTAAAGCAAAGAGCGAGAGCAATAAAAATGATAAATCTGTAATTGGTAACAAAGATGAGATAAAACTGAAAGGACGTTGTATGATAGCTACCAAATCAGATATTAATGAGTTCAATGCATCCACTTCTGTTGCTTATGCTTTGATATGCAAGGATGCTTTGATTTCAATTGAGGATATGCAATGTTCTTTGCCCCCTGCTGTTGCTAACGTTTTGCAGGAGTATTCCGATGTGTTTCCAAGTGCGGTACCAGCGGGGCTGCCACCACTACGCGGGATTGAGCACCAAATTGATCTTATTCCTGGTGCATCTTTGCCAAACCGTGCGCCATACAGGACAAACCCGGAAGAAACAAAGGAAATTCAGCGACAAGTGCAAGAACTACTGGACAAAGGTTATGTGCGAGAATCCCTTAGCCCTTGTGCTGTTCCAGTAATTTTAGTGCCTAAGAAAGATGGAACATGGCGTATGTGTGTTGATTGTAGAGCTATTAATAATATCACCATTCGATATCGACACCCTATTCCACGATTAGATGATATGCTAGATGAACTGAGTGGTGCTGTTGTGTTTTCAAAAGTTGATTTACGTAGTGGCTACCACCAGATTCGTATGAAATTGGGAGATGAATGGAAAACTGCTTTCAAAACTAAGTTCGGTTTATATGAGTGGTTAGTCATGCCTTTTGGGTTAACTAATGCACCTAGTACTTTCATGAGATTAATGAACGAGGTTTTGCGTGCTTTCATTGGGAAATTTGTTGTCGTATATTTTGATGATATATTAATTTACAGCAAATTATCGGATGAACATCTTGATCATTTACGTGCTGTTTTTAATGCACTACGCGAGGCACGCTTATTTGGTAACCTTGAGAAGTGCACCTTTTGCACCGATCGAGTGTCTTTTCTTGGTTATGTTGTAACTCCACAGGGAATTGAGGTTGATCAAGCCAAGGTGGAAGCTATACAGGGATGGCCTGTCCCAAAGACTATCACCCAGGTGCGGAGTTTCCTAGGACTTGCTGGATTCTATCGCCGTTTTGTGAAGGATTTCAGCACCATTGCTGCACCATTGAATGAGCTTACCAAGAAGGGGGTGCCTTTTGAGTGGGGCAAAACACAAGAGAATTCATTCGACATGTTGAAAGATAAGTTAACTCACGCGCCTCTCCTACAACTTCCTGATTTTAATAAGACTTTTGAGCTTGAATGTGATGCTAGTGGAATTGGTCTGGGAGGTGTTTTGTTACAAGAGGGAAAGCCTATTGCATATTTTAGTGAGAAATTGAGTGGGCCTGTTCTCAATTATTCTACTTATGATAAAGAACTCTATGCTCTTGTTCGAACATTAGAGACATGGCAGCATTATTTGTGGCCCAAAGAGTTTGTTATCCATTCTGATCATGAATCTTTAAAACATATTCGTAGTCAAGGAAAACTGAATCGTAGGCATGCAAAATGGGTTGAATTTATTGAATCTTTTCCTTATATTATTAAACACAAGAAAGGGAAGGAGAATATTATTGCTGATGCTTTGTCACGGAGATATACTTTGCTGAATCAACTTGATTATAAGATCTTTGGGTTAGAAACAATTAAGGACCAATATGTTCACGATGCTGATTTTAGAGACGTGTTGCTGCATTGTAAAGATGGAAAAGGATGGAACAAATTCATCGTTAGTGATGGGTTTGTGTTTAGAGCTAACAAGCTATGCATTCCAGCTAGCTCTGTTCGTTTGTTGTTGTTGCAGGAAGCACATGGAGGTGGCTTGATGGGACATTTTGGAGCAAAGAAGACCGAGGACATACTTGCTGGTCATTTCTTTTGGCCAAGGATGAAGAGAGATGTGGAGAGGTTTGTTGCTCGTTGCACAACATGTCAAAAGGCAAAGTCACGGTTAAATCCCCACGGTTTGTATCTACCTCTTCCTGTTCCTAATGCTCCTTGGGAGGATATATCTATGGATTTTGTGTTGGGTTTACCAAGGACTAGGAGGGGACGTGATAGTGTGTTTGTGGTTGTTGATAGATTTTCTAAGATGGCACATTTCATACCATGTCATAAAACTGATGATGCTACAAATATTGCTGATTTGTTCTTTCGAGAAATTGTTCGCTTACATGGTGTGCCCAACACAATTGTTTCTGATCGTGATGCTAAATTTCTTAGTCATTTTTGGAAGACTTTGTGGTTTAAATTGGGGACTAAGCTTTTATTTTCCACCACTTGTCATCCCCAAACTGATGGTCAAACTGAAGTTGTGAATAGAACTTTATCCACTATGTTAAGGGCTGTTTTAAAGAAGAATATTAAGATGTGGGAAGAATGTTTACCTCATATTGAGTTCGCTTATAATCGTTCATTGCATTCTACTACAAAAATGTGTCCTTTTGAGATTGTCTATGGCTTCTTGCCACGTGCTCCTATTGATTTAATGCCTTTGCCAAGTTCTGAAAAAATGAATTTTGATGCTAAGCAACGTGCTGAATTAATGTTAAAATTGCATGAAGCCACTAAAGAAAACATAGAGCGCATGAATGCTAAGTACAAATGCGCTGGAGATAAAGGTAGAAAGCAATTGATTCTGGAACCTGGGGATTTGGTTTGGTTGCATTTGCGAAAAGATAGATTTCCAGAACTGAGAAAATCCAAATTGATGCCTAGAGCTGATGGTCCTTTTAAAGTGCTGCAACGAATTAATGAGAATGCATATAAGCTTGATCTTCCTGCAGATTTTGGGGTTAGTCCCACATTTAACATTGCAGATTTGAAGCCTTATTTGGGTGAGGAAGATGGGCTTGAGTCGAGGACGACTCAAATGCAAGAAAGGGAGGATGATGAGGACATTAACACCAGCAATACATCCTCTCCGACACAACCTATAGCTGGCCCTCTTACTCGTGCTCGTGCTCGTCAACTTAATCATCAAGTGAGTTCCATGATAAGCTCTTGTCCATCTTGTTTAGACAATGGAAACGCGTGCACTCTTCTTTTGATTAGGAACCGAGGAGAAGACCGAAAGGGAGAAGGACTCGCGGTAGCCGGATTCGGACTGCAGCAAAGCGCCAACTTGTGACCGCCACCACGGTTGCATACGGATTCGGATTCAGGCGCTTCAGGACTTGTTGGAAAGCTTATCAAGTTTACTTTCATATGAATCAAGTCCCACGTCAATATCTGTTCGGCAGCAGCGGCAATGATCCAATTACCGTCGACAGGTCTTGCTGTCCAGGGTGCTGCGTCACCTCATTTTGGGCTTATGGCCCATGTATCAAGTTGGGTCCATTAGGGACGCGTCCTAGGGTTGGAGGACGACCCCAACACTCTTTTGGTCGTCAATCCATCTACTTATATCCCTCTATAGCCGCCATGGTCGGTTTGGGTTTTGTTTAGATCAAGTTTAGCCTTAGCTACTTGCTTGTAGGCGCGCGTGCAGGATCAGCCGCCCGTCTCCTTGTCTTCGGAACCCCATTGTAGATTAAGATTCAGTTTGAAACCTTCAATTTCATCTTGCAAATTCAGTGCTTGTTTCCTCGTTCTTGCTAGTTCTTCGATTGCTTGCAGGACGGGAGCCCTAGGGGCTGGTTGTCGCGCTCCACAAGATCGTGACGGCTATTGGACGTGGTGTATCGGTTGCTAAGGCGCGGTCTTGAGGGCTGTAGTCGGGCCGTGAACGTCATCTCCATCCACCAATCGAGTTATCCCCGTTTCTCATCGAAAGATCGGGCAAAAACCCTAGCGGGTTCGCATCAAACGGTGCCGCAAAACTCGCGCGGAATGGTCGTTTTATCCACTGATGCACCAAAAAACACGCAGTTAAATATTTCACAACGGTCGCACCCAATCATGTGACTTTGACCCAAAACTCATATTTGGTGGATTTTTGGCACTTTCATTTCCGAAGGAACGGTGCCGCAAAACTCACGCGGAATGGCCGTTTTATCCACTCATGCCCCGAAAAGCTCACAGTTGAATTTTTCAAAACGGACCCACCCAATCCTCTTAGTTTGTCCCAAAACTCATGTTTTGTGGGGTTTGGGGAGTTTCATTTCCGAAGGAACGGTGCCGCAAAACTCGCGCTCGTTTTATCCACTGATGCACCAAAAAACACGCAGTTAAATATTTCACAACGGTCGCACCCAATCATGTCAATTTGACCCAAAACTCATGTTTGGTGGGTTTTGGGGAGTTTCATTTCCGAAGGAACGGTGCCGCAAAACTCGCGCGGGATGGCCGTTTTATCCACTGATGCCCTGAAAAACTCGTAGTTGAATTTTTCAAAACGGACGCACCCAATCATGTCAGTTTGTCCCAAAACTCATGTTTGGTGGGGTTTTGGCACTTTCATTTCCGAAGGAACGGTGACGAAAAACTCGCGCGGAATGGCTGTTTTATCCACTGATGCACCAAAAAACTCGCAGTTGAATTTTTCACAACGGACGCACCCAATCATGTCAATTTGACCCAAAACTCATGTTTGGTGGGGTTTTGGGACTTTCATTTCCAAAGGAATGGTGCCGCAAAACTCGCGCGGGATGGCCGTTTTATCCACTGATGCCCAGAAAAACTCGCAGTTGAATTTTTCAAAACGGACCCACCCAATCCTCTTAGTTTGTCTCGAAACTCATGTTTGCTGGGGTTTTGGCACTTTCATTTCCGAAGGAACGGTGACGCTAAACTCGCGCGGGATGGCTATTTTATCCACTGATGCCCCGAAAAACTCGTAGTTGAATTTTTCAAAACGGACCCCACCCAATCCTCTTAGTTTGTCCCAAAACTCATGTTTGGTGGGTTTTTGGCACTTTCATTTCCGAAGGAACGGTGACGCAAAACTCGCGCGGAATGGCCGTTTTTTCCACTGATGCACCAAAAAACTCGCAGTTGAATTTTTCACAACGGACGCACCCAATCATGTCAGTTTGACCCAAAACTCATGTTTGTTGGGTTTTTGGGAGTTTCATTTCTGAAGGATCGGTGCCGCAAAACTCGCGCGAGATGGCCGTTTTATCCACTGATGCCCCGAAAAACTCGCAGTTGAATTTTTCAAAACGGACCCACCCAATCCTCTTAGTTTGTCCCAAAAGTCATGTTTGGTGGGTTTTTGGCACTTTGATTTCCGAAGGAACGGTGACGCAAAACTCGCGCGGAATGGCCTTTTTATCGACTGATGCACCTAAAAACTCGCAGTTGAATTTTTCACAACGGACGCTCCAATGATGTCACTTTGACCCATAACTCATGTTTGGTGGGTTTTTGGCAATTTCATTTCCGAAGGAACGGTGTGGCGAAACACGCGTGGGATGGCCGTTTTATCCACTGATGCGGCAAAAAACTCGCTGTTGAATTTTACGCAACAGATGCACCCAATCATGTCAGTTTGTCCCAAAACTCATGTTTGGTGGGTTTTGGGCATTGTCATTTCTGTAGGAACGGTGCCGCAAAACTCGTGCAAGATGGCTGTTTTATCCACTGATGCAACGAAAAACTCACAGTTGAATTTTTTGCAAGGGACACACCCCATCATGTCACTTTGACCCAAAACTCATGTTTAGTGGGTTTTTGGCACTTTCATTTCCGAAGGAACGGTGCCGCAAAACTTGCGTGGGATGGCCGTATTATCCACTGATGTACCAAAAAAACTCGCAGTTGAATTTTTCGCAATGGACCCACCCAATCATGTCAGTTTGACCCAAAACTCATGTTTGGTGGGGTTTGGGTACTTTCATTTCCGAAGGAACGGTGACGCAAAACTCGTGCAAGATGGTTGTTTTATCCACTTATGCACTAAAAAACTCATAGTTGAATTTTTCGCAACGGACGCACCCAATCATGTCACTTTGACCCAAAACTCATATTTGGTGGATTTTGGGCACTTTCATTTCCGAAGGAACGGTGCCGCAAAACTCACGCGGAATGGCCGTTTTATCCACTCATGCCCCGAAAAGCTCACAGTTGAATTTTTCAAAACGGACCCACCCAATCCTCTTAGTTTGTCCCAAAACTCATGTTTTGTGGGGTTTGGGGAGTTTCATTTCCGAAGGAACGGTGCCGCAAAACTCGCGCGGAATGGCCGTTTTATCCACTGATGCACCAAAAAACTCATAGTTTAATTTTTCGCAACGGACGCACCCAATCATGTCACTTTGACACAAAACTCATGTTTGGTGGGTTTTTGGCACTTTCATTTCTGTAGGAACGGTGACGAAAAACTCGCGCGGGATGGCCGTTTTATCCACTGATGCACCAAAAAACTCGTAGTTGAATTTTTCACAACGGACGCACCCAATCACGTCAGTTTGACCCGAAACTCATGTTTGGTGGGTTTTTGGGAGTTTCATTTCCGAAGGAACGGTGCCGCAAAACTCGCACGAGATGGCCGTTTTATCCACTGATGCCCCGAAAAACTCGCAGTTGAATTTTTCAAAACGGACCCACCCAATCCTCTTAGTTTGTCCTAAAACTCATGTTTGGTGGGTTTTTGGCACATTGATTTCCGAAGGAACGGTGACGCAAAACTCGCGCGGAATGGCTTTTTTATCGACTCATGCACCAAAAAACTCGCAGTTGAATTTTTCACAACGGACGCACCAATGATGTCACTTTGACCCATAACTCATGTTTGGTGGGTTTTTGGCAATTTCATTTCCGAAGGAACGGTGCGGCAAAACACGCGTGGAATGGCCGATTTATCCACTAATGCACCAAAAAACTCGCAGTTGAATTTTACGCAACAGACGCACCCAATCATGTCAGTTTGTCCCAAAACTCATGTTTGGTGGGTTTTGGGCATTGTCATTTCTAAAGGAACGGTGCCGCAAAACTCGTGCAAGATGGCTGTTTTATCTACTGATGCACCGAAAAACTCATAGTTGAATTTTTCACAACGGACGCACCCAATCATGTCACTTTGACCCAAAACTCATGTTTGGTGGGTTTTTGGCACTTTCATTTCCCAAGGAACGGTGCCGCAAAACTTGCGTGGGATGGCCGTTTTAACCACTGATGCACCAAAAAACTTGCAGTTGAATTTTTCGCAATGGACCCACCCAATCATGTCAGTTTGACCCAAAACTCATGTTTGGTGGGGTTTGGGTACTTTCATTTCCGAAGGAACTGTGACGCAAAACTCGTGCATGATGGTTGTTTTATCCACTGATGCACTGAAAAACTCATAGTCGATTTTTTCGTAACGGACGCACCCAATCAAGTCACTTTGACCCAAAACTCATGTTGGGTGGGTTTTTGGCCCTTTCATTTCCGTAGGAACGGTGCCGCAAAACTCGCGTGGGATGGCCGTTTTATCCACTGATGCCCCGAAAAACTCACAGTTGAATTTTTCAAAACGGACCCACCCAATCCTCTTAGTTTGTCCGAAAACTCATGTTTGGTGGGGTTTTGCACTTTCATTTCCGAAGGAACGGTGACGCAAAACTTGCGCGGAATGGCCGTTTTATCCACTGATGCACCAAAAAACTCACATTTGAATTTTTCACAACGGACGCACCCAATCATGTTAGTTTGACCCAAAACTCATGTTTGGTGGGTTTTGGCACTTTCATTTCTGTAGGAACGTTGCCACAAAACTTGCGTGGGATGACCGTTTTATCCACTGATGCACCAAAAAACTCGCAGTTGAATTTGTCGCAACGGACCCACCCAATCATGTCAGTTTACTCAAAACTCATGTTTGGTGGGGTTCGGGCACTTTCATTTCCGAAGGAACGGTGACGCAAAACTCGTGCAAGATGGTTGTTTTATCCACTGATGCACTGAAAAACTCATAGTTGAATTTTTCGCAATGGAAGCACCAAATCATGTCACTTTGACCCAAAACTCATGTTTGGTGGATTTTTGGCACTGTCATTTTCAAAAGAACGGTGACGCAAAACTCGCGTGGAATGGCCGTTTTATCCACTGATGCACCAAAAAACTCGCAGTTGAATTTTTCACAACAGACGCGCCCAATCATGTCAGTTTGACCGAAAACTCATGTTTGGTGGGTTTTTGGGAGTTTCATTTCCGAAGTAACGGTGCCGCAAAACTCGCACGGGATGGCCGTTTTATCCACTGAAGCCCCGAAAAACTCGCAGTTGAATTTTTCAAAACGGACCCACCCAATCCTCTTAGTTTGTCCCAAGACTCATGTTTGGTGGGGTTTTGACAGTTTCATTTCCGAAGGAACGGTGACGCAAAACTCGTGCGGAATGGCCTTTTTATGGACTGATGCACCAAAAAACTCACAGTTGAATTTTTCACAACGGACGCACCAATGATGTCACTTTGACCCATAACTCATGTTTGGTGGGTTTTTGGCACTTTCATTTCCGAAGGAACGGTGTCGCAAAACACGCGTGGGATGGCCGTTTTATCCACTGGTGCACCAAAAAACTCGCAGTTGAATTTTTCGCAATAGACGCACCCAATCATGTCAGTTTGTCCCAAAACTCATGTTTGGTGGGTTTTTGGCACTGTCATTTCTGAAGGAACGGTGCCGCCAAACTCGTGCAAGATGGCTGTTTTATCCACTGATGCACCAAAAAACTCAAAGTTGAATTTTTCGCAACGGACGCACCCAATCATGTCACTTTGACCCAACACTCATGTTTGGTGTGTTTATGGCACTTTCATTTCCGAAGGAATGGTGCCGCAAAACAAGCGCGGGATGGCCGTTTTATCCACTCATGCCCCGAAAAGCTCACAGTTGAATTTTTCAAAACGGACCCACCCAATCCTCTTACTTTGTCCCAAAATTCATGTTTGGTGGGGTTTGGGCACTTTCATTTCCGAAGGAACGGTGACGCAAAACTCGTGCAAGATGGTTGTTTTATCCGCTGATGCACTGAAAAACTCAAAGTTGAATTTTTTGCAACGGAAGCACCAAATCATGTCACTTTGACACAAAACTCATGTTTGGTGGGTTTTTGGCACTTTCAGTTCCGTAGGAACGGTGCCGCAAAACTCGCGTGGGATGGCCGTTTTATCCACTGATGCCCCGAAAAACTCGCAGTTGAATTTTTCAAAACGGACCCACCCAATCCTCTTAGTTTGTCCGAAAACTCATGTTTGGTGGGGTTTTGGCACTTTCATTTCCGAAGGAACAAGACGCAAAACTCGCGCGGAATGACCGTTTTATCCACTGATGCACCAAAAAACTCGCGGTTGAATTTTTCACAACGGACGCACCCAATCATGTCACTTTGACCCAAAACTCATGTTTGGTGGGTTTTTGGCACTTTCATTTCCGAAGGAACGGTGCCGCAAAACTTGCGTGGCATGACCGTTTTATCCACTGATGCACCAAAAAACTCGCAGTTGAATTTTTCGCAACGGACCCACCCAATCATGTTAGATTGACCCAAAACTCATGTTTGGTGGGGTTTGGGCAGTTTCGTTTCCGAAGGAACGGTGCCGCAAAACTCGTGCAAGATGGTTGTTTTATCCGCTGATGCACTGAAAAACTCAAAGTTGAATTTTTTGCAACGGAAGCACCAAATCATGTCACTTTGACCCAAAACTCATGTTTGGTGGATTTTTGGCACTGTCATTTTCGAAGGAACGGTGCCGCAAAACTCGCGTGGGATGGTCGTTTTATCCACTGATGCCCCGAAAAACTCACAGTTGAATTTTTCAAAACGGACCCACCCAATCCTCTTAGTTTGTCCGAAAACTCATGTTTGGTAGGGTTTTGGCACTTTCATTTCCAAAGGAACGGTGACGCAAAACTCGCGCGGAATGGTCGTTTTATCCACTGATGCACCAAAAAACTCGCAGTTGAATTTTTCACAACGGACCCACCCAATCATGTCAATTTGACCCAAAACTCTTGTTTGGTGGGGTTTTGGGACTTTCATTTCCGAAGGAACGGTGCCGCAAAACTCGCGCGGAATGGTCGTTTTATCCACTGATGCACCAAAAAAACACGCAGTTAAATATTTCACAACGGTCGCACCCAATCATGTCACTTTGACCCAAAACTCATATTTGGTGGATTTTTGGCACTTTCATTTCCGAAGGAACGGTGCCGCAAAACTCACGCGGAATGGCCGTTTTATCCACTCATGCCCCGAAAAGCTCACAGTTGAATTTTTCAAAACGGACCCACCCAATCCTCTTAGTTTGTCCCAAAACTCATGTTTTGTGGGGTTTGGGGAGTTTCATTTCCGAAGGAACGGTGCCGCAAAACTCGCGCTCGTTTTATCCACTGATGCACCAAAAAACACGCAGTTAAATATTTCACAACGGTCGCACCCAATCATGTCAATTTGACCCAAAACTCATGTTTGGTGGGTTTTGGGGAGTTTCATTTCCGAAGGAACGGTGCCGCAAAACTCGCGCGGGATGGCCGTTTTATCCACTGATGCCCTGAAAAACTCGTAGTTGAATTTTTCAAAACGGACGCACCCAATCATGTCAGTTTGTCCCAAAACTCATGTTTGGTGGGGTTTTGGCACTTTCATTTCCGAAGGAACGGTGACGAAAAACTCGCGCGGAATGGCTGTTTTATCCACTGATGCACCAAAAAACTCGCAGTTGAATTTTTCACAACGGACGCACCCAATCATGTCAATTTGACCCAAAACTCATGTTTGGTGGGGTTTTGGGACTTTCATTTCCAAAGGAATGGTGCCGCAAAACTCGCGCGGGATGGCCGTTTTATCCACTGATGCCCAGAAAAACTCGCAGTTGAATTTTTCAAAACGGACCCACCCAATCCTCTTAGTTTGTCTCGAAACTCATGTTTGCTGGGGTTTTGGCACTTTCATTTCCGAAGGAACGGTGACGCTAAACTCGCGCGGGATGGCTATTTTATCCACTGATGCCCCGAAAAACTCGTAGTTGAATTTTTCAAAACGGACCCACCCAATCCTCTTAGTTTGTCCCAAAACTCATGTTTGGTGGGTTTTTGGCACTTTCATTTCCGAAGGAACGGTGACGCAAAACTCGCGCGGAATGGCCGTTTTTTCCACTGATGCACCAAAAAACTCGCAGTTGAATTTTTCACAACGGACGCACCCAATCATGTCAGTTTGACCCAAAACTCATGTTTGTTGGGTTTTTGGGAGTTTCATTTCTGAAGGATCGGTGCCGCAAAACTCGCGCGAGATGGCCGTTTTATCCACTGATGCCCCGAAAAACTCGCAGTTGAATTTTTCAAAACGGACCCACCCAATCCTCTTAGTTTGTCCCAAAAGTCATGTTTGGTGGGTTTTTGGCACTTTGATTTCCGAAGGAACGGTGACGCAAAACTCGCGCGGAATGGCCTTTTTATCGACTGATGCACCTAAAAACTCGCAGTTGAATTTTTCACAACGGACGCTCCAATGATGTCACTTTGACCCATAACTCATGTTTGGTGGGTTTTTGGCAATTTCATTTCCGAAGGAACGGTGTGGCAAAACACGCGTGGGATGGCCGTTTTATCCACTGATGCGGCAAAAAACTCGCTGTTGAATTTTACGCAACAGACGCACCCAATCATGTCAGTTTGTCCCAAAACTCATGTTTGGTGGGTTTTGGGCATTGTCATTTCTAAAGGAACGGTGCCGCAAAACTCGTGCAAGATGGCTGTTTTATCCACTGATGCACCGAAAAACTCATAGTTGAATTTTTCACAACGGACGCACCCAATCATGTCACTTTGACCCAAAACTCATGTTTGGTGGGTTTTTGGCACTTTCATTTCCGAAGGAACGGTGCCGCAAAACTCGCGCGGAATGACCGTTTTATCCACTCACGCCCCGAAAAGCTCACAGTTGAATTTTTCCAAACGGACCCAACAATCCTCTTAGTTTGTCCCAAAACTCATGTTTTTTGGGGTTTGGGGAGTTTCATTTCCGAAGGAACGGTGCCGCAAAACTCGCGCGGAATGGCCGTTTTATCCACTGATGCACCAAAAAACTCACAGTTGAATTTTTCGCAACGGACGCACCCAATCATGTCACTTTGATACAAAACTCATGTTTGGTGGGTTTTTGGCACTTTCATTTCCGTAGGCACGGAGCCGCAAAACTCGCGTGGGATGGCCGTTTTATCCACTGATGCCCCGAAAAACCCACAGTTGAATTTTTCAAAACGGACCCACTCAATCCTCTTAGTTTGTCCGAAAACTCATGTTTGGTAGGGTTTTGGCACTTTCATTTCCAAAGGAACGGTGACGCAAAACTCGCGCGGAATGGTCGTTTTATCCACTGATGCACCAAAAAACTCGCAGTTAAATTTTTTGATGAGGGCATCACCGGTTCAAATATGACCATCTTATCCACTTCTAAACCAAAGGTGCAACCATTCTATATGAGACTTATTATTGATACATTTGATGAATTGGTGCTGCACCATAAAATGTGTATATTGTCTTTTTCAGAATTACTTGCATGGATGAAGGGAAGGTTTGATTGCATAAGGAAAGTTTGGAAGATCAATGAAGTTGATTGGGGACCAAGTCCAAGTGTTCTTAATGTTCTCCACAAAGTCACCACGTCAGTTTTGGCAAAAGAAAGGAAAGAGTCCAAGTCCAACACGTTTTGGAAGTTGAATTCGGACTGCAGAAAAGTCCCAACTTGTTACGGTCACCACGACTTCAAACGGACTCGGATTTGGATGGTTCAGGACTTGATGGAAAGCTTAACAAGTCTACTTTCATTTGGATCCAGCCCCATGTCCGTATCTTCTACACAGCGGCGACAATTATCCAAATATTACCGAGAGATCTTGCTGTCCAGGGTGCTGCGTCACCATATCTTGGGCTATTGGCCCATGTATCAAGTTGGGTCCATTAAGGACACGTCCTAGGGTTGGAGGACGACCCCAACACCCTCCTGGTCGTCCTCTCCTCCTCTAATACCTCCCCATAGCCGCCACAAACAGATTGGGTTTTGTTTAGATGTAAGTTTAGCTATTGCTACTTCCTGGTAGACGTTTGTGTCGACTAGACCATCCGTTCTACTTGATTTCGGAACCCCACCTTCATGTGTATCAGATTTGAACCTTCATCTCTTATTTTGCAATAGAGTGCTTGTTCTACTTGTTCTTGCTTGTTCTTCGATTGCTTGCAGGAATAACCCTAGTGGTTTGGTTGGTCGTGCATCCACAAGATCGCGAGCAACCGCTGGAATTGGTGTATCGATTGCTAAGGCGCAGCATCCTTGGATGGTTGTAGTCGGGTCGTGAACGTCATTTCAGTCCAAATCGAAGTTATCCCCCGCTTCTCATCGAAAGATCGGGCAAAAACCCTAGCGGGTTCGTATCAGTTGGTATTCAGAGCAAGGTTTATCGGTGAGAGATTTCCAATCCTTCGCTGTTTTATTTTTCCTATAGTCCAAAAAAGCCAAAAAATAGTAGATTAGTTTTTCCATAATCCTATAAATCTTTTTGAGCCTTTGCTGGTACTTCTTAGTTAGGGCTTATTGAGTTTGGTTTACATCGGTTGAGTCAAGTTGCTGGTCTTAGGGTTAGACTTTTAGAGTTTCGAGTTCTCGTCACATTTCGGTCATTGTCAATCATACCCATCTCCGCTGCCATCACCACCACCATATTAATATCCACTACAGCATATACATCTCCGTTGTAATCACCATCTTTGCTGCACATATCTATCCCTGCTTTTTTTTAACACTAGCAAATCTGTTTTGGGCACATTTAAAAATCTGAGTTGCTAGCTCTATTCTTGTTACTACCTGAAAAGAAAGAGAAATAGATTGTAAGTCGTTTCTTTTAAAATCTGATTTGTCAAAATTCAGATTTGTTCTAGTTGTGCAAAGTAAAAGAAAAGAAAAAAGAAAGAGGCAAAAAAAAGTGAGGAGGAAGAGAAAAAGGGAGTGATAACTTGCTGTTCTTGTTCTTTTTTGTTTCCTATTGTACCGTGACTTTGTTTGTGTCTAGGCTCGCGTCTCTAGCACGGTCTAGCCTAGGACCAGCACGGTACCACCGTTGAATGATTTCTCAACTTGCTTTGTGACTAATGTGGTGCTAGTACTTCCTTGCACATTAATTTCAGCCTTCCTACAGCTCCACATATCCAACTACAACTTGAAAGGAATTGTTGCTGTGGCACCGATACACTTTTTCCAGGGTTTCCAACTTGTTGGTTGCTGCCACCTCTTGTTTGGCTTGGTAAGAATTGGTAAGAGCTCGTTTGAACAGGTTGAGAGTGAGAGAATTATATTTACAACAACCACATCCTAGTAGTTGATTGCAGCATAGATATTATTGTGGATGTTTTTGGTTTTCTTCTAATCATGGCAGGGATTCACGTGGAAAATAAGCATGGCCTTACTCAGGTTGTGTATTCGCAATTTGCTCAACAAATGGATGGTAACAAGCTTGGCACTCATGAGGTTTGCAATGTTTTACTTGATACAATAAAATCTGCAATACCTTACTTTGAAGGAAACTACGATCCTCATGCATATATTGAATGGGAGCTAGCTGTAGATAAGGAATTTGTTGAGTATGATTTGTCAGAGAAACAAATGGTTTTTGCTGCCTCTAATGCTTTAACTAAGGATGCTTTGTATGAATGGAAATATCTTTGTAGGCATGACATTGTTCCGCAAACATGGAAAGACTTCAAAATGCATTTTAGAGGTGTATATGTTCCTGCATATTATGCTGATTACTTGCTTACCAAACTAGAGGAATTAAAACAGGGTAGTAGGACCGTGAGACAATACTATCATGATTTTAAAATTTGTATCCTGTTTGGTGGCCTGGATGAATGCATGGAAGATATTATGAGTAGGTTCATGAAAGGGCTCAATTCCGAAATTCAAACTTTGCTCATCAGTGAAACATATAATCATATATCTTGCTTGTTTTGTCTTGCTTGTAAAGTTGAAAATCAGATTCTTTCATCTTTGAATACTTGCAAGAATGGTATGACACATTATAGCCAGCAATTATCTACATTAAATGTTGAAAGGGAGCAAAATATAGTGGAACTTGTTGATGATATGCCTTTGTCACAACATGATTTGCTTGTTGTACCTTGTGACAAAGAAGAGTTGTGTGATACTTCTTCTCTAACTTCATCACCACGACTAGAGATAGAGCACCCTCTTTTTCCCCTTGCTGTCCATAACATTTTGCAGGAGGATGAGAGCAATACTATTGAATGCATTGAGCCATTTGAGCAGCTACACCCACTACAAAAGTTGGAAAAGACTTTTTGTGCAACACCCACCATGTCAGAGGAGAGCGAGAAAAGCAACACATATGATGCTGCAATCACTCCATGTGAGTATGACCATGCTTCACTTATATCTACAACACGACTAGTGCTTGGACATGATAATTCTATTCTTAACGACATGCATGCTAAAGTAAGGAGAGTTTGTCGCATTGCTAGTGAGAAAGAGGAGCTGAATATCATATCATCTTTAAATTGCTTAGGTTATATCGAATTTGATTTTCTTTGTGACCTGAATAGTTTGGAGAATGATATATCTATGAAATCTGTTTTGCCAAGCTTTATTCAATGTTCACTTTATGCAATTGGCAAATATGATAGCAAAGGAAATTATTTGGTGCATAAAGTTTATATTTGCTCTAATATGAAATCTACTTTGGAGCTACAATACCATGATCAAATCAAGGGATGCACTAACACTAATAATGTCCAACAAAGTATCCCTAGTTTTTCTTATATGCAACAGGGCCATCCTAAAGAAGGGGAGTATTGTTTGTTGTGGCCATGCAATATGGTCGTCCTTCGGTATTCCGATATCAAAGTAAGCACATTTGTATGCCATTGGAGCAAGTCGAGGACGACTTGCAGACAAGAAGGGGAGAATGATGAGGGCATCACCGGTTCAAATATGACCATCTTATCCACTTCTAAACCAAAGGTGCAACCATTCTATATGAGACTTATTATTGATACATTTGATGAATTGGTGCTGCACCATAAAATGTGTATATTGTCTTTTTCAGAATTACTTGCATGGATGAAGGGAAGGTTTGATTGCATAAGGAAAGTTTGGAAGATCAATGAAGTTGATTGGGGACCAAGTCCAAGTGTTCTTAATGTTCTCCACAAAGTCACCACGTCAGTTTTGGCAAAAGAAAGGAAAGAGTCCAAGTCCAACACGTTTTGGAAGTTGAATTCGGACTGCAGAAAAGTCCCAACTTGTTACGGTCACCACGACTTCAAACGGACTCGGATTTGGATGGTTCAGGACTTGATGGAAAGCTTAACAAGTCTACTTTCATTTGGATCCAGCCCCATGTCCGTATCTTCTACACAGCGGCGACAATTATCCAAATATTACCGAGAGATCTTGCTGTCCAGGGTGCTGCGTCACCATATCTTGGGCTATTGGCCCATGTATCAAGTTGGGTCCATTAAGGACACGTCCTAGGGTTGGAGGACGACCCCAACACCCTCCTGGTCGTCCTCTCCTCCTCTAATACCTCCCCATAGCCGCCACAAACAGATTGGGTTTTGTTTAGATGTAAGTTTAGCTATTGCTACTTCCTGGTAGACGTTTGTGTCGACTAGACCATCCGTTCTACTTGATTTCGGAACCCCACCTTCATGTGTATCAGATTTGAACCTTCATCTCTTATTTTGCAATAGAGTGCTTGTTCTACTTGTTCTTGCTTGTTCTTCGATTGCTTGCAGGAATAACCCTAGTGGTTTGGTTGGTCGTGCATCCACAAGATCGCGAGCAACCGCTGGAATTGGTGTATCGATTGCTAAGGCGCAGCATCCTTGGATGGTTGTAGTCGGGTCGTGAACGTCATTTCAGTCCAAATCGAAGTTATCCCCCGCTTCTCATCGAAAGATCGGGCAAAAACCCTAGCGGGTTCGTATCTGATACGAACCCGCTAGGGTTTTTGCCCGATCTTTCGATGAGAAGCGGGGGATAACTTCGATTTGGACTGAAATGACGTTCACGACCCGACTACAACCATCCAAGGATGCTGCGCCTTAGCAATCGATACACCAATTCCAGCGGTTGCTCGCGATCTTGTGGATGCACGACCAACCAAACCACTAGGGTTATTCCTGCAAGCAATCGAAGAACAAGCAAGAACAAGTAGAACAAGCACTCTATTGCAAAATAAGAGATGAAGGTTCAAATCTGATACACATGAAGGTGGGGTTCCGAAATCAAGTAGAACGGATGGTCTAGTCGACACAAACGTCTACCAGGAAGTAGCAATAGCTAAACTTACATCTAAACAAAACCCAATCTGTTTGTGGCGGCTATGGGGAGGTATTAGAGGAGGAGAGGACGACCAGGAGGGTGTTGGGGTCGTCCTCCAACCCTAGGACGTGTCCTTAATGGACCCAACTTGATACATGGGCCAATAGCCCAAGATATGGTGACGCAGCACCCTGGACAGCAAGATCTCTCGGTAATATTTGGATAATTGTCGCCGCTGTGTAGAAGATACGGACATGGGGCTGGATCCAAATGAAAGTAGACTTGTTAAGCTTTCCATCAAGTCCTGAACCATCCAAATCCGAGTCCGTTTGAAGTCGTGGTGACCGTAACAAGTTGGGACTTTTCTGCAGTCCGAATTCAACTTCCAAAACGTGTTGGACTTGGACTCTTTCCTTTCTTTTGCCAAAACTGACGTGGTGACTTTGTGGAGAACATTAAGAACACTTGGACTTGGTCCCCAATCAACTTCATTGATCTTCCAAACTTTCCTTATGCAATCAAACCTTCCCTTCATCCATGCAAGTAATTCTGAAAAAGACAATATACACATTTTATGGTGCAGCACCAATTCATCAAATGTATCAATAATAAGTCTCATATAGAATGGTTGCACCTTTGGTTTAGAAGTGGATAAGATGGTCATATTTGAACCGGTGATGCCCTCATCATTTTTCACAACGGTCGCACCCAATCATGTCAATTTGACCCAAAACTCATGTTTGGGGGGTTTTGGGGAGTTTCATTTCCGAAGGAACGGTGCCGCAAAACTCGTGCGGGATGGCCGTTTTATCCACTGATGCCCCGAAAAACTCGCAGTTGAATTTTTCAATACGGACACACCCAATCATGTCAGTTTGTCCCAAAACTCATGTTTGGTGGGGTTTTGGCATTTTCATTTCCGAAGGAACGGTGACGAAAAACTCGCGCGGAATGGCCGTTTTATCCACTGATGCACCAAAAAACTCGCAGTTGAATTTTTCAAAACGGACCCACCCAATCCTCTTAGTTTGTCCTAAAACTCATGTTTGGTGGGTTTTTGGCACTTTGATTTCCGAAGGAACGGTGACGCAAAACTCGCGCGGAATGGCTTTTTGATCGACTCATGCACCAAAAAACTCGCAGTTGAATTTTTCACAACGGACCCACCCAATCCTATTAGTTTGTCCCGAAACTCATGTTTGGTGGGGTTTTGGCACTTTAATTTCCGAAGGAATGGTGACGCAAAACTCGCGCGGGATGGTTATTTTATCCACTGATGCCCCGAAAAACTCGCAGTTGAATTTTTGAAAACGGACCCACCCAATCCTCTTAGTTTGTCCCAAAACTCATGTTTGGTGGGTTTTTGGCACTTTCATTTCCGAAGGAACGGTGACGCAAAACTCGCGCGGAATGGCCGTTTTTTCCACTGATGCACCAAAAAACTCGCAGTTGAATTTTTCACAACGGACGCACCCAATCATGTCAGTTTGACCCAAAACTCATGTTTGTTGGGTTTTTGGGAGTTTCATTTCCGAAGGAACGGTGCCGCAAAACTCGCGCGAGATGGCCGTTTTATCCACTGATGCCCCGAAAAACTCGCAGTTGAATTTTTCAAAACGGACCCACCCAATCCTCTTAGTTTGTCCCAAAACTCATGTTTGGTGGGTTTTTGGCACTTTGATTTCCGAAGGAACGGTGACGCAAAACTCGCGCGGAATGGCCTTTTTATCGACTGATGCACCAAAAAACTCGCAGTTGAATTTTTCACAACGGACGCACCAATGATGTCGCTTTGACCCATAACTCATGTTTGGTGGGTTTTTGGCAATTTCATTTCCGAAGGAACGGTGTGGCAAAACACGCGTGGGATGGCCGTTTTATCCACTGATGCACCAAAAAACTCGCAGTTGAATTTTACGCAACAGACGCACCCAATCATGTCAGTTTGTCCCAAAACTCATGTTCGGTGGGTTTTGGGCACTGTCATTTCTGTAGGAACGGTGCCGCAAAACTCGTGCAAGATGGCTGTTTTATCCACTGATGCAACGAAAAACTCATAATTGAATTTTTCACAACGGACACACCCAATCATGTCACTTTGACCCAAAACTCATGTTTAGTGGGTTTCTGGCACTTTCATTTCCGAAGGAACGGTGCCGCAAAACTTGTGTGAGATGGCCGTTTTATCCACTGATGCACCAAAAAAACTCGCAGTTGAATTTTTCGCAATGGACCCACCCAATCATGTCAGTTTGACCCAAAACTCATGTTTGGTGGGGTTTGGGTACTTTCATTTCCGAAGGAACGGTGACGCAAAACTCGTGCAAGATGGTTGTTTTATCCACTTATGCACTGAAAAACTCATAGTTGAATTTTTCGCAACGGACGCACCCAATCATGTCACTTTGACCCAAAACTCATATTTGGTGGATTTTTAGCACTTTCATTTCCGAAGGAACGGTGCCGCAAAACTCACGCGGAATGGCCGTTTTATCCACTCATGCCCCGAAAAGCTCACAGTTGAATTTTTCAAAACGGACCCACCCAATCCTCTTAGTTTGTCCCAAAACTCATGTGTTGTGGGGTTTGGGGAGTTTCATTTCCGAAGGAACGGTGCCGCAAAACCCGCGCGGAATGGCCGTTTTATCCACTGATACACCAAAAAACTCATAGTTGAATTTTTCGCAACGGACGCACCCAATCATGTCACTTTGACACAAAACTCATGTTTGGTGGGTTTTTGGAACTTTCATTTCCGTAGGAACGGTGACGCAAAACTCGCGCGGAATGGCCGTTTTATCCACTGATGCACCAAAAAACTCGCAGTTCAATTTTTCACAACGGACGCACCCAATCATGTCAGTTTGACCCAAAACTCATGTTTGGTGGGTTTTTGGGACTTTCATTTCCGAAGGAACGGTGCCGCAAAACTCGCGCGGGATGGCCGTTTTATCCGTTGATGCCCAGAAAAACTCGCAGTTGAATTTTTCAAAACGGACCCACCCAATCCTATTAGTTTGTCCCGAAACTCATGTTTGGTGGGGTTTTGGCACTTTAATTTCCGAAGGAACGGTGACGCAAAACTCGCGCGGGATGGCTATTTTATCCACTGATGCCCCGAAAAACTCGCAGTTGAATTTTTCAAAACGGACCCACCCAATCCTCTTAGTTTGTCCCAAAACTCATGTTTGGTGGGTTTTTGGCACTTTCATTTCCGAAGGAACGGTGACGCAAAACTCGCGCGGAATGGCCGTTTTTTCCACTGATGCACCAAAAAACTCACAGTTGAATTTTTCACAACAGACGCACCCAATCATGTCAGTTTGACCCAAAACTCATGTTTGTTGGGTTTTTGGGAGTTTCATTTCCGAAGGAACGGTGCCGCAAAACTCGCGCGAGATGGCCATTTTATCCACTGATGCCCCGAAAAACTCGCAGTTGAATTTTTCAAAACGGACCCACCCAATCCTCTTAGTTTGTCCCAAAACTCATGTTTGGTGGGTTTTTGGCACTTTGATTTCCGAAGGAACGGTGACGCAAAACTCGCGCGGAATGGCCTTTTTATCGACTGATGCACCAAAAAACTCGCAGTTGAATTTTTCACAACGGACGCACCAATGATGTCACTTTGACCCATAACTCATGTTTGGTGGGTTTTTGGCAATTTCATTTCCGAAGGAACGGTGTGGCAAAACACGCGTGGGATGGCCGTTTTATCCACTGATGCACCAAAAAACTCGCAGTTGAATTTTACGCAACAGACGCACCCAATCATGTCAGTTTGTCCCAAAACTCATGTTTGGTGGGTTTTGGGCACTGTCATTTCTGTAGGAACGGTGCCGCAAAACTCGTGCAAGATGGCTGTTTTATCCACTGATGCAACGAAAAACTCATAATTGAATTTTTCACAACGGACACACCCAATCATGTCACTTTGACCCAAAACTCATGTTTAGTGGGTTTCTAGCACTTTCATTTCCGAAGGAACGGTGCCGCAAAACTTGTGTGGGATGGCCGTTTTATCCACTGATGCACCAAAAAAACTCGCAGTTGAATTTTTCGCAATGGACCCACCCAATCATGTCAGTTTGACCCAAAACTCATGTTTGGTGGGGTTTGGGTACTTTCATTTCCGAAGGAACGGTGACGCAAAACTCGTGCAAGATGGTTGTTTTATCCACTTATGCACTGAAAAACTCATAGTTGAATTTTTCGCAACGGACGCACCCAATCATGTCACTTTGACCCAAAACTCATATTTGGTGGATTTTTGGCACTTTCATTTCCGAAGGAACGGTGCCGCAAAACTCACGCGGAATGGCCATTTTATCCACTCATGCCCCGAAAAGCTCACAGTTGAATTTTTCAAAACGGACCCACCCAATCCTCTTAGTTTGTCCCAAAAGTCATGTTTTGTGGGGTTTGGGGAGTTTCATTTCCGAAGGAACGGTGCCGCAAAACTCGCGCGGAATGGCCGTTTTATCCACTGATGCACCAAAAAACTCATAGTTGAATTTTTCGCAACGGACGCACCCAATCATGTCACTTTGACACAAAACTCATGTTTGGTGGGTTTTTGGCACTTTCATTTCCGTAGGAACGGTGACGCAAAACTCGCGCGGAATGGCCGTTTTATCCACTGATGCACCAAAAAACTCGCAGTTCAATTTTTCACAACGGACGCACCCAATCATGTCAGTTTGACCCAAAACTCATGTTTGGTGGGTTTTTGGGAGTTTCATTTCCGAAGGAACGGTGCCGCAAAACTCGCACGAGATGGCCGTTTTATCCACTGATGCCCCGAAAAACTCGCAGTTGAATTTTTCAAAACGGACCCACCCAATCCTCTTAGTTTGTCCTAAAACTCATGTTTGGTGGGTTTTTGGCACTTTGATTTCCGAAGGAACGGTGACGCAAAACTCGCGCGGAATGGCTTTTTTATCGACTCATGCACCAAAAAACTCGCAGTTGAATTTTTCACAACGGACGCACCAATGATGTCACTTTGACCCATAACTCATGTTTGGTGGGTTTTTGGCAATTTCATTTCCGAAGGAACGGTGCGGCAAAACACGCGTGGGATGGCCGATTTATCCACTGATGCACCAAAAAACTCGCAGTTGAATTTTACGCAACAGACGCACCCAATCATGTCAGTTTGTCCCAAAACTCATGTTTGTTGGGTTTTGGGCATTGTCATTTCTAAAGGAACGGTGCCGCAAAACTCGTGCAAGATGGCTGTTTTATCCACTGATGCACCGAAAAACTCATAGTTGAATTTTTCACAACGGACGCACCCAATCATGTCACTTTGACCCAAAACTCATGTTTGGTGGGTCTTTGGCACTTTCATTTCCGAAGGAACGGTGCCGCAAAACTCGCGCGGAATGGCCGTTTTATCCACTGATGCACCAAAAAACTCGCAGTTGAATTTTTCGCAATGGACCCACCCAATCATGTCAGTTTGACCCAAAACTCATGTTTGGTGGGGTTTGGGTACTTTCATTTCCGAAGGAACGGTGCCGCAAGACTCGCGCAGAATGGTCGTTTTATCCACTGATGCACCAAAAAACTCACAGTTGAATTTTTCGCAACGGACGCACCCAATCATGTCACTTTGACACAAAACTCATGTTTGGTCGGTTTTTGGCACTTTCATTTCCGTAAGAACGGTGCCGCAAAACTCGTGTGGGATGGCCGTTTTATCCCGTGATGCCCCGAAAAACTCACAGATGAATTTTTCAAAACGGACCCACCCAGTCCTCTTAGTTTGTCCGAAAACTCATGTTTGGTGGGGTATTGGCACTTTCATTTCCGAAGGAACGGTGACGAAAAACTCGTGCGGAATGGCCGTTGTATCCACTGATGCACCAAAATACTCGCAGTTGAATTTTTCACAACGGACACACCCAATCATGTCAATTTGACCCAAAACTCATGTTTGGTGGGGTTTTGGGACTTTCATTTCCGAAGGAACGGTGCCGCAAAACTTGCGCGAGATGGCCGTTTTATCCACTAATGCCCTGAAAAACTCGCAGTTGAATTTTTGAAAACGGACCCACCCAATCCTCTTAGTTTGTCCCAAAACTTATGTTTGGTGGGCTTTTGGCACTTTCATTTCCGAAGGAACGGTGACGCAAAACTCGCGCGGGATGACTATTTTATCCACTGATGCACCAAAAAACTCGCAGTTGAATTTTTGACAACGGACGCACCCAATCATGTCAGTTTGACCCAAAACTCATGTTTGGTGGGTTTTTGGCACTTTCATTTCCAAAGAAACTGTGCCGCAAAACTTGCGTGGGATGGCCGTTTTATCCACTGATGCCCCGAAAAACTCGCAGTTGAATTTTTCAAAACGGACCCACCCAATCCTCTTAGTTTCTCCCAAAACTCATGTTTGGTGGGGTTTTGGCACTTTCATTTCCGAAGGAACGGTGACGAAAAACTCGTGCGGAATGGCCGTTTTATCCACTGATGCACCAAAAAACTCGCAGTTCAATTTTTCACAACGGACACACCCAATCATGTCAATTTGACCAGAAACTCATGTTTGGTGGGGTTTTGGGACATTCATTTCCGAAGGAACGGTGCCGCAAAACTTGCGCGGGATGGCCGTTTTATCCACTGATGCCCTGAAAAACTCGCAGTTGAATTTTTGAAAACGGACCCACCCAATCCTCTTAGTTTGTCCCAAAACTCATGTTTGGTGGGGTTTTGGCACTTTCATTTCCGAAGGAACGGTGACGCAAAACTCGCGCGGGATGACTATTTTATCCACTGATGCACCAAAAAACTCGCAGTTGAATTTTTCACAACGGACGCACCCAATCATGTCAGTTTGACCCAAAACTCATGTTTGGTGGGTTTTTGGGAGTTTCATTTTCGAAGGAACGGTGCCGCAAAACTCGCGCGAGATGGCCGTTTTATCCACTAATGCCCCGAAAAACTCGCAGTTGAATTTTTAAAACGAACCCACCCAATCCTCTTAGTTTGTGCCAAAACTCATGTTTGGTGGGTTTTTGGCACTTTCATTTCCGAAGGAACGGTGACGAAAAACTCGCGCGGAATGGCCGTTTTATCCACTGATGCACCAAAAAACTCGCAGTTGAATTTTTCACAATGGACGCACCCAATCATGTCAATTTGACCCAAAACTCATGTTTGGTGGGGTTTTGGGACTTTCATTTCCGAAGGAACGGTGCTGCAAAACTCGCGCGGGATGGCCGTTTTATCCACTGATGCCTCGAAAAACTCGCAGTTAAATTTTTCAAAACGGACCCTCCCAATCCTCTTAGTTTGTCCCAAAACTCATGTTTGGTGGGTTTTTGGCACTTTGATTTCCGTAGGAACGGTGACGCAAAACTCGCGCGGAATGGCCTTTTTATCGACTGATGCACCAAAAAACTCGCAGTTGAATTTTTCACAATGGACGCACCAATGATGTCACTTTGACCCATAACTCATGTTTGGTGGTGATGAGGACATCAACACCAGCGATACATCCTCTCCGACACAACCTATAGCTGGTCCTCTTACTCGTGCTCGTGCTCGTCAACTTAATCATCAAGTGAGTTCCATGATAAGCTCTTGTCCATCTTGTTTAGACAATGGAAACGCGTGCACTCTTGTTTTGATTAGGAACCAAGGAGAAGACCGAAAGGGAGAAGGACTCGCGCTAGCTGGATTCGGACTGCAGCAAAGCACCAACTTGTGACCGCCACCACGGTTGCATACGGATTCGGATTCAGGCGCTTCAGGACTTGTTGGAAAGCTTATCAATTTTACTTTCATATGAATCAAGTCCCACGTCAATATCTGTTCGGCAGCAGCGGCAATGATCCAATTACCGTCGACAGGTCTTGCTGTCCAGGGTGCTGCGTCACCTCATTTTGGGCTTATGGCCCATGTATCAAGTTGGGTCCATTAGGGACGCGTCCTAGGGTTGGAGGACGACCCCAACACTCTTTTGGTCGTCAATCCATCTACTTATATCCCTCTATAGCCGCCATGGTCGGTTTGGGTTTTGTTTAGATCAAGTTTAGCCTTAGCTACTTGCTTGTAGGCGCGCGTGCAGGATCAGCCGCCCGTCTCCTTGTCTTCGGAACCCCATTGTTGATTAAGATTCAGTTTGAAACCTTCAATTTCATCTTGCAAATTCAGTGCTTGTTTCCTCGTTCTTGCTAGTTCTTCGATTGCTTGCAGGACGGGAGCCCTAGGGGCTGGTTGTCGCGCTCCACAAGATCGTGACGGCTATTGGACGTGGTGTATCGGTTGCTAAGGCGCGGTCTTGAGGGCTGTAGTCGGGCCGTGAACGTCATCTCCATCCACCAATCGAGTTATCCCCGTTTCTCATCGAAAGATCGGGCAAAAACCCTAGCGGGTTCGCATCAGTTGGTAATCAGAGCAAGGTTCTTCGGTGAGAGACTTCTAATCCATTGCTGTTTTTAATTAATTTCCTATAGTCCAGAAAAGCCAAAAAAAAATATAGTAGATTAGTTTTTCCATAATCCTATTAAACCTTTGTGCCTTGGCTAAGTACCGTTTAGTTAGGGCTTGTTGAATTTGCGTTGCTTCGGTTTGTGTCGAGTTGCTGGTCTTAGTGTCTAGTCCTTTAGAGTTTCGAGTTCTTGTCACCATCTATACACAGCCGAGTATTACCATATCTTCTCTCTGTCGAATCTGTGGTGAAGTCCGAATTGAACTGTGGTCTTGGTCCGGATCGAGTTGAGTTCCAATCTGAGTTCCACCAACGTGATAAAAAAAAAGGAAACCGAGTAGAACTCGGCAATAGGTGGAATCCGTTTGTGGTTGGTTCTGAGTGGAAACCGAGTAGAACTTGGAGTCCGCTTGTTAATATATCCTGAACTCCATCTACGTGAGTCCTTCTGTGATCCAAAAGAAAGATAACTCCATACTTCTTCTTACCGGAATACCCCTGTACTTTCGGAAAAAGTATGTGTACCGAATTGCTCCTTTGTATTCTTTTGTTCATATAATCAGTTTTTGAGGTTGCCCAAAAAAAAAAAAAAAAAAAAAAGAAAAGAAAAAAAAAAGAGAAAAGAGTCAAAAGAAAAGGGGCTGTTTTTCATATTGATTTTAGGTTTGTTCCACCTTGTTTTCAGGGGTGTGCTGTGGTTTTCCTTTGTGTCCAGGCTCGCGTCTCTAGCACGGTCTAGCCTAGGACCAGCACAGTACCGTCGTCGAACGTTTATTCAGCTCGCCTTTATAACTAACGTGCTGCTAGTTCGTTCCTTGTTTCAGCCCACCTATAGCTCCACATACTCTACAGCTTGACAGGTCTTGTGCCGCAGCACCGATACACTTCATCCATTGCTGAAGACTTGTTGGTAGACGACCCCTCCTGTCAAGCAAGGTAAGAATTGGTAAGAACTTGTGTAACAAGTTGAGTGTGAGAGACTTGCTGTAGCTACATCCTAGTAGTTGTAGGGCTTTTATTTCTTCACTTGCCTTTCTTGTTGTCTTTGTTTTTGAACCATGACAGGGGGAGATGATGATAACGAAACACTACATACACCTCGCACTAAGGGCATCATACAGCATTTTGAAAGGAAGGTGAAGCTGCACACAGAGGGACTTGATACTGACTTGCAGGTGACAAATGAAAAGCTGGGGCAGTTGGAGGCTACGCAGATGGCCACAAACAACAAGCTTACAAGTTTGGAGGAATCCGTTGCTAGTGTGGATAAAAGCCTTGCTGCTCTTCTAAGGCGATTTGATGACTTCCACACCGAAGATAAAGAGAAGCATAAAGAAGAAAAGGAGGGAGATCGAGAGCACGGTAGTCATGAAGATGACTACACTGCTGATACTGAGCATGATGATCCAGACGCTCGTGATCGACGACGCCTACGTCACAACCGTAGAGGTATGGGTGGCAACCGCCGACGCGAGGTACACAATAATGATGATGCTTTCAGTAAGATTAAATTTAAGATACCTCCTTTTGATGGTAAATATGACCCTGATGCCTACATTACTTGGGAGATTGCTGTTGATCAAAAGTTTGCATGTCATGAATTTCCTGAGACTACACGTGTTAGGGCTGCTACTAGTGAGTTTACAGATTTTGCTTCTGTTTGGTGGATAGAATATGGAAAGAAAAATCCTAATAACTTACCTAGAACTTGGGATGCGCTGAAACGAGCCATGAGAGCTAGATTTGTTCCATCTTACTATGCCCGTGATATGATAAATAAGTTGCAGCAATTGAGACAAGGTGCTAAAAGTGTAGAAGAATATTATCAGGAATTACAAACGGGTATGTTGCGTTGTAACCTAGAGGAGGATGAGGAACCGGCTATGGCTAGATTTTTGGGTGGGTTAAATCGGGAAATTCAGGACATCCTCGCTTACAAAGAATACAATAGTGTAACCCGTTTGTTTCATCTTGCTTGTAAAGCTGAAAGGGAAGTGCAGGGACGACGTGCTAGCGCAAGGACTAATATTTCTGCAGGGAAGGCTAATTCATGGCAGCAACGCATGACTACAACTCCATCTACACGTATGTCTACTCCATCATCTAGTGACAAGTCTCGAGCTGCTCCCACAAATTCAGTTGCAAAGACGATGCAAAAGCCTGCTGCGAGTACTTCATCCGTGGCATCGACGGGCAGAACAAGCAACATACAATGTCACCGGTGCAAGGGATATGGACACATGATGCGTGACTGTCCAAACAAGCGAGTTATGATTGTCAAAGATGATGGTGAGTGCTCATCTGCTAGTGATTTTGATGAAGACACGCTTGCACTGCTTGCGTCTGACCATGCAGGTAATGAAGAACAAATAGAAGAACATATTAATGCAGGTGAAGCGGACCACTATGAAAGCTTGATCGTGCAGCGAGTGCTTAGTGCACAAATGGAGAAGGCGGAGCAAAATCAGCGACATATTTTATTCCAAACAAAGTGTGTCATCAAAGAGCGTTCTTGCCGCATGATCATTGATGGAGGTAGCTGCAACAACTTGGCAAGCAGCGATATGGTGCAGAAACTTGCCCTCAACACCAAACCACACCCGCATCCCTACTACATCCAATGGCTGAACAACAGTGGTAAGGCAAAGGTAACTAGACTTGTGAGAATCAATTTTTCCATCGGATCCTACAAAGATATTGTTGAATGTGATGTTGTGCCTATGCAAGCTTGTAACATTCTGCTAGGTAGACCTTGGCAATTTGATAGAGATTCTATGCATCATGGTAGATCAAATCAGTATTCTTTTCTATACCATGATCGAAAAATTATGCTGCATCCTATGTCCCCTGAAACTATTATGCAAACTGATGTTGCAAGGGCTACTAAAGCAAAGAGCGAGAGCAGTAAAAATGATAAATCTGTAATTGGTAACAAAGATGAGATAAAACTGAAAGGACGTTGTATGATAGCTACCAAATCAGATATTAATGAGTTCAATGCATCCACTTCTGTTGCTTATGCTTTGATATGCAAGGATGCTTTGATTTCAATTGAGGATATGCAATGTTCTTTGCCCCCTGCTGTTGCTAACGTTTTGCAGGAGTATTCCGATGTGTTTCCAAGTGCGGTACCAGCGGGGTTGCCACCATTACGCGGGATTGAGCACCAAATTGATCTTATTCCTGGTGCGTCTTTGCCAAACCGTGCGCCATACAGGACAAACCCGGAAGAAACAAAGGAAATTCAGCGACAAGTGCAAGAACTGCTGGACAAAGGTTATGTGCGAGAATCCCTTAGCCCTTGTGCTGTTCCAGTAATTTTAGTGCCTAAGAAAGATGGAACATGGCGTATGTGTGTTGATTGTAGAGCTATTAATAATATCACCATTCGATATCGACACCCTATTCCACGATTAGATGATATGCTAGATGAACTGAGTGGTGCTGTTGTGTTTTCAAAAGTTGATTTACGTAGTGGGTACCACCAGATTCGTATGAAATTGGGAGATGAATGGAAAACTGCTTTCAAAACTAAGTTCGGTTTATATGAGTGGTTAGTCATGCCTTTTGGGTTAACTAATGCACCTAGCACTTTCATGAGATTAATGAACGAGGTTTTGCGTGCTTTCATTGGGAAATTTGTTGTCGTATATTTTGATGATATATTAATTTACAGCAAATCATTGGATGAACATCTTGATCATTTACGTGCTGTTTTTAATGCACTACGCGAGGCACGTTTATTTGGTAACCTTGAGAAGTGCACCTTTTGCACCGATCGAGTGTGTTTTCTTGGTTATGTTGTAACTCCACAGGGAGTTGAGGTTGATCAAGCCAAGGTGGAAGCTATACAGGGATGGCCTGTCCCAAAGACTATCACCCAGGTGCGGAGTTTTCTAGGACTTGCTGGATTCTATCGCCGTTTTGTGAAGGATTTCAGCACCATTGCTGCACCATTGAATGAGCTTACCAAAAAGGGGGTGCCTTTTGAGTGGGGCAAAACACAAGAGAATTCATTCGACATGTTGAAAGATAAGTTAACTCATGCGCCTCTCCTACAACTTCCTGATTTTAATAAGACTTTTGAGCTTGAATGTGATGCTAGTGGAATTGGTCTGGGAGGTGTTTTGTTACAAGAGGGAAAACCTATTGCATATTTTAGTGAGAAATTGAGTGGGCCTGTTCTCAATTATTCTACTTATGATAAAGAACTCTATGCTCTTGTTCGAACATTAGAGACATGGCAGCATTATTTGTGGCCCAAAGAGTTTGTTATCCATTCTGATCATGAATCTTTAAAACATATTCGTAGTCAAGGAAAACTGAATCGTAGGCATGCAAAATGGGTTGAATTTATTGAATCTTTTCCTTATATTATTAAACACAAGAAAGGGAAGGAGAATATTATTGCTGATGCTTTGTCACGGAGATATACTTTGCTGAATCAACTTGATTATAAGATCTTTGGGTTAGAAACAATTAAGGACCAATATGTTCACGATGCTGATTTTAGAGACGTGTTGCTGCATTGTAAAGATGGAAAAGGATGGAACAAATTCATCGTTAGTGATGGGTTTGTGTTTAGAGCTAACAAGCTATGCATTCCAGCTAGCTCTGTTCGTTTGTTGTTGTTGCAGGAAGCACATGGAGGTGGCTTGATGGGACATTTTGGAGCAAAGAAGACCGAGGACATACTTGCTGGTCATTTCTTTTGGCCAAGGATGAAGAGAGATGTGGAGAGGTTTGTTGCTCGTTGCACAACATGTCAAAAGGCAAAGTCACGGTTAAATCCCCACGGTTTGTATCTACCTCTTCCTGTTCCTAATGCTCCTTGGGAGGATATATTTATGGATTTTGTGTTGGGATTACCAAGGACTAGGAGGGGACGTGATAGTGTGTTTGTGGTTGTTGATAGATTTTCTAAGATGGCACATTTCATACCATGTCATAAAACTGATGATGCTACAAATATTGCTGATTTGTTCTTTCGAGAAATTGTTCGCTTACATGGTGTGCCCAACACAATTGTTTCTGATCGTGATGCTAAATTTCTTAGTCATTTTTGGAAGACTTTGTGGTTTAAATTGGGGACTAAGCTTTTATTTTCCACCACTTGTCATCCCCAAACTGATGGTCAAACTGAAGTAGTAAATAGAACTTTATCCACTATGTTAAGGGCTGTTTTAAAGAAGAATATTAAGATGTGGGAAGAATGTTTGCCTCATATTGAGTTCGCTTATAATCGTTCATTGCATTCTACTACAAAAATGTGTCCTTTCGAGATTGTCTATGGCTTCTTGCCACGTGCTCCTATTGATTTAATGCCTTTGCCAAGTTCTGAAAAAATGAATTTTGATGCTAAGCAACGTGCTGAATTGATGTTAAAATTGCATGAAGCCACTAAAGAAAACATAGAGCGCATGAATGCTAAGTACAAATGTGCTGGAGATAAAGGTAGAAAGCAATTGATTCTGGAACCTGGGGATTTGGTCTGGTTGCATTTGCGAAAAGATAGATTTCCAGAACTGAGAAAATCCAAATTGATGCCTAGAGCTGATGGTCCTTTTAAAGTGCTGCAACGAATTAACGAGAATGCATATAAGCTTGATCTTCCTGCAGATTTTGGGGTTAGTCCCACATTTAACATTGCAGATTTGAAGCCTTATTTGGGTGAGGAAGATGAGCTTGAGTCGAGGACGACTCAAATGCAAGAAAGGGAGAATGATGAGGACATCAACACCAGCGATACATCCTCTCCGACACAACCTATAGCTGGTCCTCTTACTCGTGCTCGTGCTCGTCAACTTAATCATCAAGTGAGTTCCATGATAAGCTCTTGTCCATCTTGTTTAGACAATGGAAACGCGTGCACTCTTGTTTTGATTAGGAACCAAGGAGAAGACCGAAAGGGAGAAGGACTCGCGCTAGCTGGATTCGGACTGCAGCAAAGCACCAACTTGTGACCGCCACCACGGTTGCATACGGATTCGGATTCAGGCGCTTCAGGACTTGTTGGAAAGCTTATCAAGTTTACTTTCATATGAATCAAGTCTCACGTCAATATCTGTTCGGTAGCAGCGGCAATGATCCAATTACCGTCGACAGGTCTTGCTGTCCAGGGTGCTGCGTCACCTCATTTTGGGCTTATGGCCCATGTATCAAGTTGGGTCCATTAGGGACGCGTCCTAGGGTTGGAGGACGACCCCAACACTCTTTTGGTCGTCAATCCATCTACTTATATCCCTCTATAGCCGCCATGGTCGGGTTGGGTTTTGTTTAGATCAAGTTTAGCCTTAGCTACTTGCTTGTAGGCGCGCGTGCAGGATCAGCCGCCCGTCTCCTTGTCTTCGGAACCCCATTGTTGATTAAGATTCAGTTTGAAACCTTCAATTTCATCTTGCAAATTCAGTGCTTGTTTCCTCGTTCTTGCTAGTTCTTCGATTGCTTGCAGGACGGGAGCCCTAGGGGCTGGTTGTCGCGCTCCACAAGATCGTGACGGCTATTGGACGTGGTGTATCGGTTGCTAAGGCGCGGTCTTGAGGGCTGTAGTCGGGCCGTGAACGTCATCTCCATCCACCAATCGAGTTATCCCCGTTTCTCATCGAAAGATCGGGCAAAAACCCTAGCGGGTTCGCATCAGGTGGGTTTTTGGCAATTTCATTTCCGAAGGAACGGTGTGGCAAAACACGCGTGGGATGGCCGTTTTATCCACTGATGCACCAAAAAACTCGCAGTTGAATTTTACGCAACAGACGCACCCAATCATGTCAGTTTGTCCCAAAACTCTTGTTTGGTGGGTTTTGGGCACTGTCATTTCTGAAGGAACGGTGCCGCAAAACTCGTGCAAGATGGCTGTTTTATCCACAGATGCACCGAAAAACTCACAGTTGAATTTTTCGCAACGGACGCACCCAATCATGTCACTTCGACCCAAAACTCATGTTTGGTGGGTTTTTGGCACTTTCATTTCCGTAGGAACGATGCCGCAAAACTCGCGTGGGATGGCCATTTTATCCAATGATGCCCCGAAAAACTCACAGTTGAATTTTTCAAAACGGACCCACCCAATCCTCTTAGTTTGTCCGAAAACTCATGTTTGGTGGGGTTTTGCACTTTCATTTCCGAAGGAACGGTGCCGCAAAACTCGTGCAAGTTGGTTGTTTTATCCACTGATGCACTGAAAAACTCATAGTTGATTTTTTCACAACGAACGCACCCAATCATGTCACTTTGACCCAAAACTAATGTTTGGTGGGTTTTTGGCACTTTCATTTCTGTAGGAACGGTGCCGCAAAACTCGCGTGGGATGGCCGTTTTATCCACTGATGCCCCGAAAAACTTGCAGTTGAATTTTTCAAAATGGACCCACCCAATCCTCTTAGTTTGTCCGAAAACTCATGTTTGGTGGGGTTTTGGCACATTCATTTCCGAAGGAACGGTGACACAAAACTCGGGCGGAATGACCGTTTTATCCACTGATGCACCAAAAAACTCGCAGTTGAATTTTTCACAACGGACGCACCCAATCATGTCAGTTTGACCTAAAACTCATGTTTGGTGGGTTTTTGGCACTTTCATTTCCAAAGGAACGGTGCCGCAAAACTTGCGTGGGATGGCCGTTTTATCCACTGATGCACCAAAAAACTCGTAGTTGAATTTTTCGCAACGGACGCACCCAATCATATCAATTTGACCCAAAACTCATGTTTGGTGGATTTTTGGTACTTTCATTTCCCAAGGAACGGTGCCGCAAAACTCGTGCAAGATGGTTGTTTTATCCACTGATGCACTGAAAAACTCATAGTTGAATTTTTCGCAACAGACGCACCCAATCATGTCACTTTGACCCAAAACTCATGTTTGGTGGGTTTTTGGCACTTTCATTTCCGTAGGAACGGTGGCGCAAAACTCGCGTGGGATGGCCGTTTTATCCACTGATGCCCCGGAAAACTCGCAGTTGAATTTTTCAAAACGGACCCACCAAATCCTCTTAGTTTGTCCGAAAACTCATGTTTGGTGGGGTTTTGGCATTTTCAGTTCCGAAGGAACGGTGACGCAAAACTCGGGCGGAATGACCGTTTTATCCAGTGATGCACCAAAAAACTCGCAGTTGAATTTTTCACAACGGACGCACCCAATCATGTCAGTTTGACCCAAAACTCATGTTTGGTGGGTTTTTGGCACTTTCATTTCCAAAGAAACTGTGCCGCAAAACTTGCGTGGGATGGCCGTTTTATCCACTGATGCCCCGAAAAACTCGCAGTTGAATTTTTCAAAACGGACCCACCCAATCCTCTTAGTTTCTCCCAAAACTCATGTTTGGTGGGGTTTTGGCACTTTCATTTCCGAAGGAACGGTGACGAAAAACTCGTGCGGAATGGCCGTTTTATCCACTGATGCACCAAAAAACTCGCAGTTCAATTTTTCACAACGGACACACCCAATCATGTCAATTTGACCAGAAACTCATGTTTGGTGGGGTTTTGGGACATTCATTTCCGAAGGAACGGTGCCGCAAAACTTGCGCGGGATGGCCGTTTTATCCACTGATGCCCTGAAAAACTCGCAGTTGAATTTTTGAAAACGGACCCACCCAATCCTCTTAGTTTGTCCCAAAACTCATGTTTGGTGGGGTTTTGGCACTTTCATTTCCGAAGGAACGGTGACGCAAAACTCGCGCGGGATGACTATTTTATCCACTGATGCACCAAAAAACTCGCAGTTGAATTTTTCACAACGGACGCACCCAATCATGTCAGTTTGACCCAAAACTCATGTTTGGTGGGTTTTTGGGACATTCATTTCCGAAGGAACGGTGCCGCAAAACTCGCGCGAGATGGCCGTTTTATCCACTAATGCCCCGAAAAACTCGCAGTTGAATTTTTAAAACGGACCCACCCAATCCTCTTAGTTTGTCCCAAAACTCATGTTTGGTGGCTTTTTGGCACTTTCATTTCCGAAGGAACGGTGACGAAAAACTCGCGCGGAATGGCCGTTTTATCCACTGATGCACCAAAAAACTCGCAGTTGAATTTTTCACAACGGTCGCACCCAATCATGTCAGTTTGACCCAAAACTCATGTTTGGTGGGTTTTTGGGAGTTTCATTTCCGAAGGAACGGTGCCGCAAAACTCGCACGAGATGGCCGTTTTATCCACTGATGCCCCGAAAAACTCGCAGTTGAATTTTTCAAAACGGACCCACCCAATCCTCTTAGTTTGTCCTAAAACTCATGTTTGGTGGGTTTTTGGCACTTTGATTTCCGAAGGAACGGTGACGCAAAACTGGCGCGGAATGGCTTTTTTATCGACTCATGCACCAAAAAACTCGCAGTTGAATTTTTCACAACGGACGCACCAATGATGTCACTTTGACCCATAACTCATGTTTGGTGGGTTTTTGGCAATTTCATTTCCGAAGGAACGGTGCGGCAAAACACGCGTGGGATGGCCGATTTATCCACTGATGCACCAAAAAACTCGCAGTTGAATTTTACGCAACAGACGCACCCAATCATGTCAGTTTGTCCCAAAACTCATGTTTGGTGGGTTTTGGGCATTGTCATTTCTAAAGGAACGGTGCCGCAAAACTCGTGCAAGATGGCTGTTTTATCCACTGATGCACCGAAAAACTCATAGTTGAATTTTTCACAACGGACGCACCCAATCATGTCACTTTGACCCAAAACTCATGTTTGGTGGGTTTTTGGCACTTTCATTTCCGAAGGAACGGTGCCGCAAAACTCGCGCGGAATGGCCGTTTTATCCACTGATGCACCAAAAAACTCGCAGTTGAATTTTTCGCAATGGACCCACCCAATCATGTCAGTTTGACCCAAAACTCATGTTTGGTGGGGTTTGGGTACTTTCATTTCCGAAGGAACGGTGACGCAAAACTCGTGCAAGATGGTTGTTTTATCCACTTATGCACTGAAAAACTCATAGTTGAATTTTTCGCAACGGACGCACCCAATCATGTCACTTTGACCCAAAACTCATATTTGGTGGATTTTTGGCACTTTCATTTCCGAAGGAACGGTGCCGCAAAACTCACGCGGAATGGCCATTTTATCCACTCATGCCCCGAAAAGCTCACAGTTGAATTTTTCAAAACGGACCCACCCAATCCTCTTAGTTTGTCCCAAAAGTCATGTTTTGTGGGGTTTGGGGAGTTTCATTTCCGAAGGAACGGTGCCGCAAAACTCGCGCGGAATGGCCGTTTTATCCACTGATGCACCAAAAAACTCATAGTTGAATTTTTCGCAACGGACGCACCCAATCATGTCACTTTGACACAAAACTCATGTTTGGTGGGTTTTTGGCACTTTCATTTCCGTAGGAACGGTGACGCAAAACTCGCGCGGAATGGCCGTTTTATCCACTGATGCACCAAAAAACTCGCAGTTCAATTTTTCACAACGGACGCACCCAATCATGTCAGTTTGACCCAAAACTCATGTTTGGTGGGTTTTTGGGAGTTTCATTTCCGAAGGAACGGTGCCGCAAAACTCGCACGAGATGGCCGTTTTATCCACTGATGCCCCGAAAAACTCGCAGTTGAATTTTTCAAAACGGACCCACCCAATCCTCTTAGTTTGTCCTAAAACTCATGTTTGGTGGGTTTTTGGCACTTTGATTTCCGAAGGAACGGTGACGCAAAACTCGCGCGGAATGGCTTTTTTATCGACTCATGCACCAAAAAACTCGCAGTTGAATTTTTCACAACGGACGCACCAATGATGTCACTTTGACCCATAACTCATGTTTGGTGGGTTTTTGGCAATTTCATTTCCGAAAGAACGGTGCGGCAAAACACGCGTGGGATGGCCGATTTATCCACTGATGCACCAAAAAACTCGCAGTTGAATTTTACGCAACAGACGCACCCAATCATGTCAGTTTGTCCCAAAACTCATGTTTGTTGGGTTTTGGGCATTGTCATTTCTAAAGGAACGGTGCCGCAAAACTCGTGCAAGATGGCTGTTTTATCCACTGATGCACCGAAAAACTCATAGTTGAATTTTTCACAACGGACGCACCCAATCATGTCACTTTGACCCAAAACTCATGTTTGGTGGGTTTTTGGCACTTTCATTTCCGAAGGAACGGTGCCGCAAAACTCGCGCGGAATGGCCGTTTTATCCACTGATGCACCAAAAAACTCGCAGTTGAATTTTTCGCAATGGACCCACCCAATCATGTCAGTTTGACCCAAAACTCATGTTTGGTGGGGTTTGGGTACTTTCATTTCCGAAGGAACGGTGCCGCAAGACTCGCGCAGAATGGTCGTTTTATCCACTGATGCACCAAAAAACTCACAGTTGAATTTTTCGCAACGGACGCACCCAATCATGTCACTTTGACACAAAACTCATGTTTGGTCGGTTTTTGGCACTTTCATTTCCGTAAGAACGGTGCCGCAAAACTCGTGTGGGATGGCCGTTTTATCCCGTGATGCCCCGAAAAACTCACAGTTGAATTTTTCAAAACGGACCCACCCAGTCCTCTTAGTTTGTCCGAAAGCTCATGTTTGGTGGGGTATTGGCACTTTCATTTCCGAAGGAACGGTGACGAAAAACTCGTGCGGAATGGCCGTTTTATCCACTGATGCACCAAAATACTCGCAGTTGAATTTTTCACAACGGACACACCCAATCATGTCAATTTGACCCAAAACTCATGTTTGGTGGGGTTTTGGGACTTTCATTTCCGAAGGAACGGTGCCGCAAAACTTGCGCGAGATGGCCGTTTTATCCACTGATGCCCTGAAAAACTCGCAGTTGAATTTTTGAAAACGGACCCACCCAATCCTCTTAGTTTGTCCCAAAACTTATGTTTGGTGGGGTTTTGGCACTTTCATTTCCGAAGGAACGGTGACGCAAAACTCGCGCGGGATGACTATTTTATCCACTGATGCACCAAAAAACTCGCAGTTGAATTTTTCACAACGGACGCACCCAATCATGTCAGTTTGACCCAAAACTCATGTTTGGTGGGTTTTTGGCACTTTCATTTCCAAAGAAACTGTGCCGCAAAACTTGCGTGGGATGGCCGTTTTATCCACTGATGCCCCGAAAAACTCGCAGTTGAATTTTTCAAAACGGACCCACCCAATCCTCTTAGTTTCTCCCAAAACTCATGTTTGGTGGGGTTTTGGCACTTTCATTTCCGAAGGAACGGTGACGAAAAACTCGTGCGGAATGGCCGTTTTATCCACTGATGCACCAAAAAACTCGCAGTTCAATTTTTCACAACGGACACACCCAATCATGTCAATTTGACTAGAAACTCATGTTTGGTGGGGTTTTGGGACATTCATTTCCGAAGGAACGGTGCCGCAAAACTTGCGCGGGATGGCCGTTTTATCCACTGATGCCCTGAAAAACTCGCAGTTGAATTTTTGAAAACGGACCCACCCAATCCTCTTAGTTTGTCCCAAAACTCATGTTTGGTGGGGTTTTGGCACTTTCATTTCCGAAGGAACGGTGACGCAAAACTCGCGCGGGATGACTATTTTATCCACTGATGCACCAAAAAACTCGCAGTTGAATTTTTCACAACGGACGCACCCAATCATGTCAGTTTGACCCAAAACTCATGTTTGGTGGGTTTTTGGGACATTCATTTCCGAAGGAACGGTGCCGCAAAACTCGCGCGAGATGGCCGTTTTATCCACTAATGCCCCGAAAAACTCGCAGTTGAATTTTTAAAACGGACCCACCCAATCCTCTTAGTTTGTCCCAAAACTCATGTTTGGTGGCTTTTTGGCACTTTCATTTCCGAAGGAACGGTGACGAAAAACTCGCGCGGAATGGCCGTTTTATCCACTGATGCACCAAAAAACTCGCAGTTGAATTTTTCACAACGGTCGCACCCAATCATGTCAGTTTGACCCAAAACTCATGTTTGGTGGGTTTTTGGGAGTTTCATTTCCGAAGGAACGGTGCCGCAAAACTCGCACGAGATGGCCGTTTTATCCACTGATGCCCCGAAAAACTCGCAGTTGAATTTTTCAAAACGGACCCACCCAATCCTCTTAGTTTGTCCTAAAACTCATGTTTGGTGGGTTTTTGGCACTTTGATTTCCGAAGGAACGGTGACGCAAAACTGGCGCGGAATGGCTTTTTTATCGACTCATGCACCAAAAAACTCGCAGTTGAATTTTTCACAACGGACGCACCAATGATGTCACTTTGACCCATAACTCATGTTTGGTGGGTTTTTGGCAATTTCATTTCCGAAGGAACGGTGCGGCAAAACACGCGTGGGATGGCCGATTTATCCACTGATGCACCAAAAAACTCGCAGTTGAATTTTACGCAACAGACGCACCCAATCATGTCAGTTTGTCCCAAAACTCATGTTTGGTGGGTTTTGGGCACTGTCATTTCTAAAGGAACGGTGCCGCAAAACTCGTGCAAGATGGCTGTTTTATCCACTGATGCACCGAAAAACTCATAGTTGAATTTTTCACAACGGACGCACCCAATCATGTCACTTTGACCCAAAACTCATGTTTGGTGGGTTTTTGGCACTTTCATTTCCGAAGGAACGGTGCCGCAAAACTCGCGCGGAATGGCCGTTTTATCCACTGATGCACCAAAAAACTCGCAGTTGAATTTTTCGCAATGGACCCACCCAATCATGTCAGTTTGACCCAAAACTCATGTTTGGTGGGGTTTGGGTACTTTCATTTCCGAAGGAACGGTGACGCAAAACTCGTGCAAGATGGTTGTTTTATCCACTTATGCACTGAAAAACTCATAGTTGAATTTTTCGCAACGGACGCACCCAATCATGTCACTTTGACCCAAAACTCATATTTGGTGGATTTTTGGCACTTTCATTTCCGAAGGAACGGTGCCGCAAAACTCACGCGGAATGGCCATTTTATCCACTCATGCCCCGAAAAGCTCACAGTTGAATTTTTCAAAACGGACCCACCCAATCCTCTTAGTTTGTCCCAAAAGTCATGTTTTGTGGGGTTTGGGGAGTTTCATTTCCGAAGGAACGGTGCCGCAAAACTCGCGCGGAATGGCCGTTTTATCCACTGATGCACCAAAAAACTCATAGTTGAATTTTTCGCAACGGACGCACCCAATCATGTCACTTTGACACAAAACTCATGTTTGGTGGGTTTTTGGCACTTTCATTTCCGTAGGAACGGTGACGCAAAACTCGCGCGGAATGGCCGTTTTATCCACTGATGCACCAAAAAACTCGCAGTTCAATTTTTCACAACGGACGCACCCAATCATGTCAGTTTGACCCAAAACTCATGTTTGGTGGGTTTTTGGGAGTTTCATTTCCGAAGGAACGGTGCCGCAAAACTCGCACGAGATGGCCGTTTTATCCACTGATGCCCCGAAAAACTCGCAGTTGAATTTTTCAAAACGGACCCACCCAATCCTCTTAGTTTGTCCTAAAACTCATGTTTGGTGGGTTTTTGGCACTTTGATTTCCGAAGGAACGGTGACGCAAAACTCGCGCGGAATGGCTTTTTTATCGACTCATGCACCAAAAAACTCGCAGTTGAATTTTTCACAACGGACGCACCAATGATGTCACTTTGACCCATAACTCATGTTTGGTGGGTTTTTGGCAATTTCATTTCCGAAAGAACGGTGCGGCAAAACACGCGTGGGATGGCCGATTTATCCACTGATGCACCAAAAAACTCGCAGTTGAATTTTACGCAACAGACGCACCCAATCATGTCAGTTTGTCCCAAAACTCATGTTTGTTGGGTTTTGGGCATTGTCATTTCTAAAGGAACGGTGCCGCAAAACTCGTGCAAGATGGCTGTTTTATCCACTGATGCACCGAAAAACTCATAGTTGAATTTTTCACAACGGATGCACCCAATCATGTCACTTTGACCCAAAACTCATGTTTGGTGGGTTTTTGGCACTTTCATTTCCGAAGGAACGGTGCCGCAAAACTCGCGCGGAATGGCCGTTTTATCCACTGATGCACCAAAAAACTCGCAGTTGAATTTTTCGCAATGGACCCACCCAATCATGTCAGTTTGACCCAAAACTCATGTTTGGTGGGGTTTGGGTACTTTCATTTCCGAAGGAACGGTGCCGCAAGACTCGCGCAGAATGGTCGTTTTATCCACTGATGCACCAAAAAACTCACAGTTGAATTTTTCGCAACGGACGCACCCAATCATGTCACTTTGACACAAAACTCATGTTTGGTCGGTTTTTGGCACTTTCATTTCCGTAAGAACGGTGCCGCAAAACTCGTGTGGGATGGCCGTTTTATCCCGTGATGCCCCGAAAAACTCACAGTTGAATTTTTCAAAACGGACCCACCCAGTCCTCTTAGTTTGTCCGAAAGCTCATGTTTGGTGGGGTATTGGCACTTTCATTTCCGAAGGAACGGTGACGAAAAACTCGTGCGGAATGGCCGTTTTATCCACTGATGCACCAAAATACTCGCAGTTGAATTTTTCACAACGGACACACCCAATCATGTCAATTTGACCCAAAACTCATGTTTGGTGGGGTTTTGGGACTTTCATTTCCGAAGGAACGGTGCCGCAAAACTTGCGCGAGATGGCCGTTTTATCCACTGATGCCCTGAAAAACTCGCAGTTGAATTTTTGAAAACGGACCCACCCAATCCTCTTAGTTTGTCCCAAAACTTATGTTTGGTGGGGTTTTGGCACTTTCATTTCCGAAGGAACGGTGACGCAAAACTCGCGCGGGATGACTATTTTATCCACTGATGCACCAAAAAACTCGCAGTTGAATTTTTCACAACGGACGCACCCAATCATGTCAGTTTGACCCAAAACTCATGTTTGGTGGGTTTTTGGCACTTTCATTTCCAAAGAAACTGTGCCGCAAAACTTGCGTGGGATGGCCGTTTTATCCACTGATGCCCCGAAAAACTCGCAGTTGAATTTTTCAAAACGGACCCACCCAATCCTCTTAGTTTCTCCCAAAACTCATGTTTGGTGGGGTTTTGGCACTTTCATTTCCGAAGGAACGGTGACGAAAAACTCGTGCGGAATGGCCGTTTTATCCACTGATGCACCAAAAAACTCGCAGTTCAATTTTTCACAACGGACACACCCAATCATGTCAATTTGACCAGAAACTTATGTTTGGTGGGGTTTTGGGACATTCATTTCCGAAGGAACGGTGCCGCAAAACTTGCGCGGGATGGCCGTTTTATCCACTGATGCCCTGAAAAACTCGCAGTTGAATTTTTGAAAACGGACCCACCCAATCCTCTTAGTTTGTCCCAAAACTCATGTTTGGTGGGGTTTTGGCACTTTCATTTCCGAAGGAACGGTGACGCAAAACTCGCGCGGGATGACTATTTTATCCACTGATGCACCAAAAAACTCGCAGTTGAATTTTTCACAACGGACGCACCCAATCATGTCAGTTTGACCCAAAACTCATGTTTGGTGGGTTTTTGGGAGTTTCATTTCCGAAGGAACGGTGCCGCAAAACTCGCGCGAGATGGCCGTTTTATCCACTAATGCCCCGAAAAACTCGCAGTTGAATTTTTAAAACGAACCCACCCAATCCTCTTAGTTTGTGCCAAAACTCATGTTTGGTGGGTTTTTGGCACTTTCATTTCCGAAGGAACGGTGACGAAAAACTCGCGCGGAATGGCCGTTTTATCCACTGATGCACCAAAAAACTCGCAGTTGAATTTTTCACAATGGACGCACCCAATCATGTCAATTTGACCCAAAACTCATGTTTGGTGGGGTTTTGGGACTTTCATTTCCGAAGGAACGGTGCTGCAAAACTCGCGCGGGATGGCCGTTTTATCCACTGATGCCTCGAAAAACTCGCAGTTAAATTTTTCAAAACGGACCCTCCCAATCCTCTTAGTTTGTCCCAAAACTCATGTTTGGTGGGTTTTTGGCACTTTGATTTCCGTAGGAACGGTGACGCAAAACTCGCGCGGAATGGCCTTTTTATCGACTGCCCATACTCTTATCAGTGGAGAGGGATAACTTCGATTTGGACTGAAACGACGTTCACGACCCGACTACAACCATCCAAGGATGCTGCGCCTTAGCAATCGATACACCAATTCCAGCGGTTGCTCGCGATCTTGTGGATGCACGACCAACCAAACCACTAGGGTTATTCCTGCAAGCAATCGAAGAACAAGCAAGAACAAGTAGAACAAGAACTCTATTGCAAAATAAGAGATGAAGGTTCAAATCTGATACACATGAAGGTGGGGTTCCGAAATCAAGTAGAACGGATGGTCTAGTCGACACAAACGTCTACCAGGAAGTAGCAATAGCTAAACTTACATCTAAACAAAACCCAATCTGTTTGTGGCGGCTATGGGGAGGTATTAGAGGAGGAGAGGACGACCAGGAGGGTGTTGGGGTCGTCCTCCAACCCTAGGACGTGTCCTTAATGGACCCAACTTGATACATGGGCCAATAGCCCAAGATATGGTGACGCAGCACCCTGGACAGCAAGATCTCTCGGTAATATTTGGATAATTGTCGCCGCTGTGTAGAAGATACGGACATGGGGCTGGATCCAAATGAAAGTAGACTTGTTAAGCTTTCCATCAAGTCCTGAACCATCCAAATCCGAGTCCGTTTGAAGTCGTGGTGACCGTAACAAGTTGGGACTTTTCTGCAGTCCGAATTCAACTTCCAAAACGTGTTGGACTTGGACTCTTTCCTTTCTTTTGCCAAAACTGACGTGGTGACTTTGTGGAGAACATTAAGAACACTTGGACTTGGTCCCCAATCAACTTCATTGATCTTCCAAACTTTCCTTATGCAATCAAACCTTCCCTTCATCCATGCAAGTAATTCTGAAAAAGACAATATACACATTTTATGGTGCAGCACCAATTCATCAAATGTATCAATAATAAGTCTCATATAGAATGGTTGCACCTTTGGTTTAGAAGTGGATAAGATGGTCATATTTGAACCGGTGATGCCCTCATCATGCACCAAAAAACTCGCAGTTGAATTTTTCACAATGGACGCACCAATGATGTCACTTTGACCCATAACTCATGTTTGGTGGGTTTTTGGCAATTTCATTTCCGAAGGAACGGTGTGGCAAAACACGCGTGGGATGGCCGTTTTATCCACTGATGCACCAAAAAACTCGCAGTTGAATTTTACGCAACAGACGCACCCAATCATGTCAGTTTGTCCCAAAACTCTTGTTTGGTGGGTTTTGGGCACTGTCATTTCTGAAGGAACGGTGCCGCAAAACTCGTGCAAGATGGCTGTTTTATCCACAGATGCACCGAAAAACTCACAGTTGAATTTTTCGCAACGGACGCACCCAATCATGTCACTTCGACCCAAAACTCATGTTTGGTGGGTTTTTGGCACTTTCATTTCCGTAGGAACGATGCCGCAAAACTCGCGTGGGATGGCCATTTTATCCAATGATGCCCCGAAAAACTCACAGTTGAATTTTTCAAAACGGACCCACCCAATCCTCTTAGTTTGTCCGAAAACTCATGTTTGGTGGGGTTTTGCACTTTCATTTCCGAAGGAACGGTGCCGCAAAACTCGTGCAAGTTGGTTGTTTTATCCACTGATGCACTGAAAAACTCATAGTTGATTTTTTCACAACGAACGCACCTAATCATGTCACTTTGACCCAAAACTAATGTTTGGTGGGTTTTTGGCACTTTCATTTCTGTAGGAACGGTGCCGCAAAACTCGCGTGGGATGGCCGTTTTATCCACTGATGCCCCGAAAAACTTGCAGTTGAATTTTTCAAAATGGACCCACCCAATCCTCTTAGTTTGTCCGAAAACTCATGTTTGGTGGGGTTTTGGCACATTCATTTCCGAAGGAACGGTGACACAAAACTCGGGCGGAATGACCGTTTTATCCACTGATGCACCAAAAAACTCGCAGTTGAATTTTTCACAACGGACGCACCCAATCATGTCAGTTTGACCTAAAACTCATGTTTGGTGGGTTTTTGGCACTTTCATTTCCAAAGGAACGGTGCCGCAAAACTTGCGTGGGATGGCCGTTTTATCCACTGATGCACCAAAAAACTCGTAGTTGAATTTTTCGCAACGGACGCACCCAATCATGTCAATTTGACCCAAAACTCATGTTTGGTGGATTTTTGGTACTTTCATTTCCCAAGGAACGGTGCCGCAAAACTCGTGCAAGATGGTTGTTTTATCTACTGATGCACTGAAAAACTCATAGTTGAATTTTTCGCAACAGACGCACCCAATCATGTCACTTTGACCCAAAACTCATGTTTGGTGGGTTTTTGGCACTTTCATTTCCGTAGGAACGGTGGCGCAAAACTCGCGTGGGATGGCCGTTTTATCCACTGATGCCCCGGAAAATTCGCAGTTGAATTTTTCAAAACGGACCCACCAAATCCTCTTAGTTTGTCCGAAAACTCATGTTTGGTGGGGTTTTGGCATTTTCAGTTCCGAAGGAACGGTGACGCAAAACTCGGGCGGAATGACCGTTTTATCCAGTGATGCACCAAAAAACTCGCAGTTGAATTTTTCACAACGGACGCACCCAATCATGTCAGTTTGACCCAAAACTCATGTTTGGTGGGTTTTTGGCACTTTCATTTCCAAAGAAACTGTGCCGCAAAACTTGCGTGGGATGGCCGTTTTATCCACTGATGCCCCGAAAAACTCGCAGTTGAATTTTTCAAAACGGACCCACCCAATCCTCTTAGTTTCTCCCAAAACTCATGTTTGGTGGGGTTTTGGCACTTTCATTTCCGAAGGAACGGTGACGAAAAACTCGTGCGGAATGGCCGTTTTATCCACTGATGCACCAAAAAACTCGCAGTTCAATTTTTCACAACGGACACACCCAATCATGTCAATTTGACCAGAAACTCATGTTTGGTGGGGTTTTGGGACATTCATTTCCGAAGGAACGGTGCCGCAAAACTTGCGCGGGATGGCCGTTTTATCCACTGATGCCCTGAAAAACTCGCAGTTGAATTTTTGAAAACGGACCCACCCAATCCTCTTAGTTTGTCCCAAAACTCATGTTTGGTGGGGTTTTGGCACTTTCATTTCCGAAGGAACGGTGACGCAAAACTCGCGCGGGATGAGTATTTTATCCACTGATGCACCAAAAAACTCGCAGTTGAATTTTTCACAACGGACGCACCCAATCATGTCAGTTTGACCCAAAACTCATGTTTGGTGGGTTTTTGGGACATTCATTTCCGAAGGAACGGTGCCGCAAAACTCGCGCGAGATGGCCGTTTTATCCACTAATGCCCCGAAAAACTCGCAGTTGAATTTTTAAAACGGACCCACCGAATCCTCTTAGTTTGTCCCAAAACTCATGTTTGGTGGGTTTTTGGCACTTTCATTTCCGAAGGAACGGTGACGAAAAACTCGCGCGGAATGGCCGTTTTATCCACTGATGCACCAAAAAACTCGCAGTTGAATTTTTCACAACGGTCGCACCCAATCATGTCAGTTTGACCCAAAACTCATGTTTGGTGGGTTTTTGGGAGTTTCATTTCCGAAGGAACGGTGCCGCAAAACTCGCACGAGATGGCCGTTTTATCCACTGATGCCCCGAAAAACTCGCAGTTGAATTTTTCAAAACGGACCCACCCAATCCTCTTAGTTTGTCCTAAAACTCATGTTTGGTGGGTTTTTGGCACTTTGATTTCCGAAGGAACGGTGACGCAAAACTGGCGCGGAATGGCTTTTTTATCGACTCATGCACCAAAAAACTCGCAGTTGAATTTTTCACAACGGACGCACCAATGATGTCACTTTGACCCATAACTCATGTTTGGTGGGTTTTTGGCAATTTCATTTCCGAAGGAACGGTGCGGCAAAACACGCGTGGGATGGCCGATTTATCCACTGATGCACCAAAAACTCGCAGTTGAATTTTACGCAACAGACGCACCCAATCATGTCAGTTTGTCCCAAAACTCATGTTTGGTGGGTTTTGGGCATTGTCATTTCTAAAGGAACGGTGCCGCAAAACTCGTGCAAGATGGCTGTTTTATCCACTGATGCACCGAAAAACTCATAGTTGATTTTTTCACAACGGACGCACCCAATCATGTCACTTTGACCCAAAACTCATGTTTGGTGGGTTTTTGGCACTTTCATTTCCGAAGGAACGGTGCCGCAAAACTCGCGCGGAATGGCCGTTTTATCCACTGATGCACCAAAAAACTCGCAGTTGAATTTTTCGCAATGGACCCACCCAATCATGTCAGTTTGACCCAAAACTCATGTTTGGTGGGGTTTGGGTACTTTCATTTCCGAAGGAACGGTGCCGCAAGACTCGCGCAGAATGGTCGTTTTATCCACTGATGCACCAAAAAACTCACAGTTGAATTTTTCGCAACGGACGCACCCAATCATGTCACTTTGACACAAAACTCATGTTTGGTCGGTTTTTGGCACTTTCATTTCCGTAAGAACGGTGCCGCAAAACTCGTGTGGGATGGCCGTTTTATCCCGTGATGCCCCGAAAAACTCACAGTTGAATTTTTCAAAACGGACCCACCCAATCCTCTTAGTTTGTCCGAAAACTCATGTTTGGTGGGGTATTGGCACTTTCATTTCCGAAGGAACGGTGACGAAAAACTCGTGCGGAATGGCCGTTTTATCCACTGATGCACCAAAATACTCGCAGTTGAATTTTTCACAACGGACACACCCAATCATGTCAATTTGACCCAAAACTCATGTTTGGTGGGGTTTTGAGACTTTCATTTCCGAAGGAACGGTGTCGCAAAACTTGCGCGAGATGGCCGTTTTATCCACTGATGCCCTGAAAAACTCGCAGTTGAATTTTTGAAAACGGACCCACCCAATCCTCTTAGTTTGTCCCAAAACTTATGTTTGGTGGGGTTTTGGCACTTTCATTTCCGAAGGAACGGTGACGCAAAACTCGCGCGGGATGACTATTTTATCCACTGATGCACCAAAAAACTTGCAGTTGAATTTTTCACAACGGACGCACCCAATCATGTCAGTTTGACCCAAAACTCATGTTTGGTGGGTTTTTGGCACTTTCATTTCCAAAGAAACTGTGCCGCAAAACTTGCGTGGGATGGCCGTTTTATCCACTGATGCCCCAAAAAACTCGCAGTTGAATTTTTCAAAACGGACCCACCCAATCCTCTTAGTTTCTCCCAAAACTCATGTTTGGTGGGGTTTTGGCACTTTCATTTCCGAAGGAACGGTGACGAAAAACTCGTGCGGAATGGCCGTTTTATCCACTGATGCACCAAAAAACTCGCAGTTCAATTTTTCACAACGGACACACCCAATCATGTCAATTTGACCAGAAACTCATGTTTGGTGGGGTTTTGGGACATTCATTTCCGAAGGAACGGTGCCGCAAAACTTGCGCAGGATGGCCGTTTTATCCACTGATGCCCTGAAAAACTCGCAGTTGAATTTTTGAAAACGGACCCACCCAATCCTCTTAGTTTGTCCCAAAACTCATGTTTGGTGGGGTTTTGGCACTTTCATTTCCGAAGGAACGGTGACGCAAAACTCGCGCGGGATGACTATTTTATCCACTGATGCACCAAAAAACTCGCAGTTGAATTTTTCACAACGGACGCACCCAATCATGTCAGTTTGACCCAAAACTCATGTTTGGTGGGTTTTTGGGAGTTTCATTTCCGAAGGAACGGTGCCGCAAAACTCGCGCGAGATGGCCGTTTTATCCACTAATGCCCCGAAAAACTCGCAGTTGAATTTTTAAAACGAACCCACCCAATCCTCTTAGTTTGTGCCAAAACTCATGTTTGGTGGGTTTTTGGCACTTTCATTTCCGAAGGAACGGTGACGAAAAACTCGCGCGGAATGGCCGTTTTATCCACTGATGCACCAAAAAACTCGCAGTTGAATTTTTCACAATGGACGCACCCAATCATGTCAATTTGACCCAAAACTCATGTTTGGTGGGGTTTTGGGACTTTCATTTCCGAAGGAACGGTGCTGCAAAACTCGCGCGGGATGGCCGTTTTATCCACTGATGCCTCGAAAAACTCGCAGTTAAATTTTTCAAAACGGACCCTCCCAATCCTCTTAGTTTGTCCCAAAACTCATGTTTGGTGGGTTTTTGGCACTTTGATTTCCGTAGGAACGGTGACGCAAAACTCGCGCGGAATGGCCTTTTTATCGACTGATGCACCAAAAAACTCGCTGTTGAATTTTTCACAATGGACGCACCAATGATGTCACTTTGACCCATAACTCATGTTTGGTGGGTTTTTGGCAATTTCATTTCCGAAGGAACGGTGTGGCAAAACACGCGTGGGATGGCCGTTTTATCCACTGATGCACCAAAAAACTCGCAGTTGAATTTTACGCAACAGACGCACCCAATCATGTCAGTTTGTCCCAAAACTCTTGTTTGGTGGGTTTTGGGCACTGTCATTTCTGAAGGAACGGTGCCACAAAACTCGTGCAAGATGGCTGTTTTATCCACAGATGCACCGGAAAACTCACAGTTGAATTTTTCGCAACGGACGCACCCAATCATGTCACTTCGACCCAAAACTCATGTTTGGTGGGTTTTTGGCACTTTCATTTCCGTAGGAACGATGCCGCAAAACTCGCGTGGGATGGCCATTTTATCCAATGATGCCCCGAAAAACTCACAGTTGAATTTTTCAAAACGGACCCACCCAATCCTCTTAGTTTGTCCGAAAACTCATGTTTGGTGGGGTTTTGCACTTTCATTTCCGAAGGAACGGTGCCGCAAAACTCGTGCAAGTTGGTTGTTTTATCCACTGATGCACTGAAAAACTCATAGTTGATTTTTTCACAACGAACGCACCCAATCATGTCACTTTGACCCAAAACTAATGTTTGGTGGGTTTTTGGCACTTTCATTTCTGTAGGAACGGTGCCGCAAAACTCGCGTGGGATGGCCGTTTTATCCACTGATGCCCCGAAAAACTTGCAGTTGAATTTTTCAAAATGGACCCACCCAATCCTCTTAGTTTGTCCGAAAACTCATGTTTGGTGGGGTTTTGGCACATTCATTTCCGAAGGAACGGTGACACAAAACTCGGGCGGAATGACCGTTTTATCCACTGATGCACCAAAAAACTCGCAGTTGAATTTTTCACAACGGACGCACCCAATCATGTCAGTTTGACCTAAAACTCATGTTTGGTGGGTTTTTGGCACTTTCATTTCCAAAGGAACGGTGCCGCAAAACTTGCGTGGGATGGCCGTTTTATCCACTGATGCACCAAAAAACTCGTAGTTGAATTTTTCGCAACGGACGCACCCAATCATGTCAATTTGACCCAAAACTCATGTTTGGTGGATTTTTGGTACTTTCATTTCCCAAGGAACGGTGCCGCAAAACTCGTGCAAGATGGTTGTTTTATCCACTGATGCACTGAAAAACTCATAGTTGAATTTTTCGCAACAGACGCACCCAATCATGTCACTTTGACCCAAAACTCATGTTTGGTGGGTTTTTGGCACTTTCATTTCCGTAGGAACGGTGGCGCAAAACTCGCGTGGGATGGCCGTTTTATCCACTGATGCCCCGGAAAACTCGCAGTTGAATTTTTCAAAACGGACCCACCAAATCCTCTTAGTTTATCCGAAAACTCATGTTTGGTGGGGTTTTGGCATTTTCAGTTCCGAAGGAACGGTGACGCAAAACTCGGGCGGAATGACCGTTTTATCCAGTGATGCACCAAAAAACTCGCAGTTGAATTTTTCACAACGGACGCACCCAATCATGTCAGTTTGACCCAAAACTCATGTTTGGTGGGTTTTTGGCACTTTCATTTCCAAAGAAACTGTGCCGCAAAACTTGTGTGGGATGGCCGTTTTATCCACTGATGCCCCGAAAAACTCGCAGTTGAATTTTTCAAAACGGACCCACCCAATCCTCTTAGTTTCTCCCAAAACTCATGTTTGGTGGGGTTTTGGCACTTTCATTTCCGAAGGAACGGTGACGAAAAACTCGTGCGGAATGGCCGTTTTATCCACTGATGCACCAAAAAACTCGCAGTTCAATTTTTCACAACGGACACACCCAATCATGTCAATTTGACCAGAAACTCATGTTTGGTGGGGTTTTGGGACATTCATTTCCGAAGGAACGGTGCCGCAAAACTTGCGCGGGATGGCCGTTTTATCCACTGATGCCCTGAAAAACTCGCAGTTGAATTTTTGAAAACGGACCCACCCAATCCTCTTAGTTTGTCCCAAAACTCATGTTTGGTGGGGTTTTGGCACTTTCATTTCCGAAGGAACGGTGACGCAAAACTCGCGCGGGATGACTATTTTATCCACTGATGCACCAAAAAACTCGCAGTTGAATTTTTCACAACGGACGCACCCAATCATGTCAGTTTGACCCAAAACTCATGTTTGGTGGGTTTTTGGGAGTTTCATTTCCGAAGGAACGGTGCCGCAAAACTCGCGCGAGATGGCCGTTTTATCCACTAATGCCCCGAAAAACTCGAAGTTGAATTTTTAAAACGGACCCACCCAATCCTCTTAGTTTGTCCCAAAACTCATGTTTGGTGGGTTTTTGGCACTTTCATTTCCGAAGGAACGGTGACGAAAAACTCGCGCGAAATGGCCGTTTTATCCACTGATGCACCAAAAAACTCGCAGTTGAATTTTTCACAACGGTCGCACCCAATCATGTCAGTTTGACCCAAAACTCATGTTTGGTGGGTTTTTGGGAGTTTCATTTCCGAAGGAACGGTGCCGCAAAACTCGCACGAGATGGCCGTTTTATCCACTGATGCCCCGAAAAACTCGCAGTTGAATTTTTCAAAACAGACCCACCCAATCCTCTTAGTTTGTCCTAAAACTCATGTTTGGTGGGTTTTTGGCACTTTGATTTCCGAAGGAACGGTGACGCAAAACTGGCGCGGAATGGCTTTTTTATCGACTCATGCACCAAAAAACTCGCAGTTGAATTTTTCACAACGGACGCACCAATGATGTCACTTTGACCCATAACTCATGTTTGGTGGGTTTTTGGCAATTTCATTTCCGAAGGAACGGTGCGGCAAAACACGCGTGGGATGGCCGATTTATCCACTGATGCACCAAAAAACTCGCAGTTGAATTTTACGCAACAGACGCACCCAATCATGTCAGTTTGTCCCAAAACTCATGTTTGGTGGGTTTTGGGCATTGTCATTTCTAAAGGAACGGTGCCGCAAAACTCGTGCAAGATGGCTGTTTTATCCACTGATGCACCGAAAAACTCATAGTTGAATTTTTCACAACGGACGCACCCAATCATGTCACTTTGACCCAAAACTCATGTTTGGTGGGTTTTTGGCACTTTCATTTCCGAAGGAACGGTGCCGCAAAACTCGCGCGGAATGGCCGTTTTATCCACTGATGCACCAAAAAACTCGCAGTTGAATTTTTCGCAATGGACCCACCCAATCATGTCAGTTTGACCCAAAACTCATGTTTGGTGGGGTTTGGGTACTTTCATTTCCGAAGGAACGGTGCCGCAAGACTCGCGCAGAATGGCCGTTTTATCCACTGATGCACCAAAAAACTCACAGTTGAATTTTTCGCAATGGACGCACCCAATCATGTCACTTTGACACAAAACTCATGTTTGGTCGGTTTTTTGCACTTTCATTTCCGTAAGAACGGTGCCGCAAAACTCGTGTGGGATGGTCGTTTTATCCCGTGATGCCCCGAAAAACTCACAGTTGAATTTTTCAAAACGGACCCACCCAATCCTCTTAGTTTGTCCGAAAACTCATGTTTGGTGGGGTATTGGCACTTTCATTTCCGAAGGAACGGTGACGAAAAACTCGTGCGGAATGGCCGTTTTATCCACTGATGCACCAAAAAACTCGCAGTTGAATTTTTCACAACGGACACACCCAATCATGTCAATTTGACCCAAAACTCATGTTTGGTGGGGTTTTGGGACTTTCATTTCCGAAGGAACGGTGCCGCAAAACTTGCGCGGGATGGCCGTTTTATCCACTGATGCCCTGAAAAACTCGCAGTTGAATTTTTGAAAACGGACCCACCCAATCCTCTTAGTTTGTCCCAAAACTTATGTTTGGTGGGGTTTTGGCACTTTCATTTCCGAAGGAACGGTGACGCAAAACTCGCGCGGGATGACTATTTTATCCACTGATGCACCAAAAAACTCGCAGTTGAATTTTTCACAACGGACGCACCCAATCATGTCAGTTTGACCCAAAACTCATGTTTGGTGGGTTTTTGGGAGTTTCATTTCCGAAGGAACGGTGCCGCAAAACTCGCGCGAGATGGCCGTTTTATCCACTAATGCCCCGAAAAACTCGCAGTTGAATTTTTAAAACGAACCCACCCAATCCTCTTAGTTTGTGCCAAAACTCATGTTTGGTGGGTTTTTGGCACTTTCATTTCCGAAGGAACGGTGACGAAAAACTCGCGCGGAATGGCCGTTTTATCCACTGATGCACCAAAAAACTCGCAGTTGAATTTTTCACAATGGACGCACCCAATCATGTCAATTTGACCCAAAACTCATGTTTGGTGGGGTTTTGGGACTTTCATTTCCGAAGGAACGGTGCCGCAAAACTCGCGCGGGATGGCCGTTTTATCCACTGCTGCCTCGAAAAACTCGCAGTTGAATTTTTCAAAACGGACCCTCCCAATCCTCTTAGTTTGTCCCAAAACTCATGTTTGGTGGGTTTTTGGCACTTTGATTTCCGTAGGAACGGTGACGCAAAACTCGCGCGGAATGGCCTTTTTATCGACTGATGCACCAAAAAACTCGCAGTTGAATTTTTCACGACGGACGCACCAATGATGTCACTTCGACCCATAACTCATGTTTGGTGGGTTTTTGGCAATTTCATTTCCGAAGGAACGGTGTGGCAAAACACGCGTGGGATGGCCGTTTTATCCACTGATGCACCAAAAAACTCGCAGTTCAATTTTACGCAACAGACGCACCCAATCATGTCAGTTTGTCCCAAAACTCTTGTTTGGTGGGTTTTGGGCACTGTCATTTCTGAAGGAACGGTGCCGCAAAACTCGTGCAAGATGGCTGTTTTATCCACAGATGCACCGAAAAACTCACAGTTGAATTTTTCGCAACGGACGCACCCAATCATGTCACTTGGACCCAAAACTCATGTTTGGTGGGTTTTTGGCACTTTCATTTCCGTAGGAACGGTGCCGCAAAACTCGCGTGGGATGGCCGTATTATCCAATGATGCCCCGAAAAACTCACAGTTGAATTTTTCAAAACGGACCCACCCAATCCACTTAGTTTGTCCGAAAACTCATGTTTGGTAGGGTTTTGCACTTTCATTTCCGAAGGAACGGTGCCGCAAAACTCGGGCGGAATGACCGTTTTATCCACTGAAGCACCAAAAAACTCGCAGTTGAATTTTTCACAACGGACGCACCCAATCATGTGAGTTTGACCCAAAACTCATGTTTGGTGGGTTTTTGGCACTTTCATTTCCAATGGAACGGTGCCGCAAAACTTGCGTGGGATGGCCGTTTTATCCACTGATGCACCAAAAAAACTCGTAGTTGAATTTTTCGCAACGGACGCACCCAATCATGTCAATTTGACCCAAAACTCATGTTTGGTGGGTTTTTGGTACTTTCATTTCCGAAAGAACGGTGCCGAAAACTCGTGCAAGATGGTTGTTTTATCCACTGATGCACTGAAAAACTCATAGTTGAATTTTTCGCAACGGACGCACCCAATCATGTCACTTTGACCCAAAACTCATGTTTGGTGGGTTTTTGACACTTTCATTTCCGTTGGAACGGTGGCGCAAAACTCGCGTGGGATGGCCGTTTTATCCACTGATGCCCCGGAAAACTCGCAGTTGAATTTTTCAAAACGGACCCACCAAATCCTCTTAGTTTGTCCGAAAACTCATGTTTGGTGGGGTTTTGGCATTTTCAGTTCCGAAGGAACGGTGACGCAAAACTCGGGCGGAATGACCGTTTTATCCACTGATGCACCAAAAAACTCGCAGTTGAATTTTTCACAACGGACGCACCCAATCATGTCAGTTTGACCCAAAACTCATGTTTGGTGGGTTTTTGGTGATGCGAACCCGCTAGGGTTTTTGCCCGATCTTTCGATGAGAAACGGGGATAACTCGATTGGTGGATGGAGATGACGTTCACGGCCCGACTACAGCCCTCAAGACCGCGCCTTAGCAACCGATACACCACGTCCAATAGCCGTCACGATCTTGTGGAGCGCGACAACCAGCCCCTAGGGCTCCCGTCCTGCAAGCAATCGAAGAACTAGCAAGAACGAGGAAACAAGCACTGAATTTGCAAGACGAAATTGAAGGCTTCAAACTGAATCTTAATCAACAATGGGGTTCCGAAGACAAGGAGACGGGCGGCAGATCCTGCACGCGCGCCTACAAGAAAGTAGCTAAGGCTAAACTTGATCTAAACAAAACCCCACCCGACCATGGCGGCTATAGAGGGATATAAGTAGATGGATTGACGACCAAAAGAGTGTTGGGGTAGTCCTCCAACCCTAGGACGCGTCCCTAATGGACCCAACTTGATACATGGGCCATAAGCCCAAAATGAGGTGACGCAGCACCCTGGACAGCAAGACCTGTCGACGGTAATTGGATCATTGCCGCTGCTGCCGAACAGATATTGACGTGGGACTTGATTCATATGAAAGTAAACTTGATAAGCTTTCCAACAAGTCCTGAAGCGCCTGAATCCGAATCCGTATGCAACCGTGGTGGCGGTCACAAGTTGGTGCTTTGCTGCAGTCCGAATCCAGCTAGCGCGAGTCCTTCTCCCTTTCGGTCTTCTCCTCGGTTCCTAATCAAAACAAGAGTGCACGCGTTTCCATTGTCTAAACAAGATGGACAAGAGCTTATCATGGAACTCACTTGATGATTAAGTTGACGAGCACGAGCACGAGTAAGAGGACCAGCTATAGGTTGTGTCGGAGAGGATGTATCGCTGGTGTTCATTTCCGAAGGAACGGTGACGCAAAACTCGGGCGGAATGACCGTTTTATCCACTGATGCACCAAAAAACTCGCAGTTGAATTTTTCTCGACGGACGCACCCAATCATGTCAGGTTGACCCAAAACTCATGTTTGGTGGGTTTTTGGCACTTTCATTTGCAAAGGAACGGTGCCGCAAAACTTGCGTGGGATGGCCGTTTTATCCACTGATGCACCAAAAAACTCGCAGTTGAATTTTTCACAACGGACGCACCCAATCTTGTTAGTTTGACCCAAAAATCATGCTTGGTGGGGTTTTGGCACTTTCATCTCCGAAGGAACGGTGCCGCAAAACTCGTGCAAGATGGTTGTGTTATCCACTGATGCACTGAAAAACTCATAGTTGAATTTTTCGTAACGGACGCACCCAATCAAGTCACTTTGACCCAAAACTCATGTTTGGTCGGTTTTTCGCACTTTCCTTTCCGTAGGAACGGTGTCGCAAAACTCGCGTGGGATGACCGTTTTATCCACTGATGCCCCGAAAAACTCACAGTTGAATTTTTCAAAACGGGCCCACCCAATCCTCTTAGTTTGTCCAAAAACTCATGTTTGGTGGGATTTTGCACTTTCATTTCCGAAGGAACGGTGACGCAAAACTTGCGCGGAATGGCCTTTTTATCGACTGATGCACCAAAAAACTCACAGTTGAATTTTCACAACGGACGCACCAATGATGTCACTTTGACCCGTAACTCATGTTTGGTGGGTTTTTGTCAATTTCATTTCCGAAGGAACGGTGTGGCAAAACACGCGTGGGATGGTCGTTTTATCCACTGATGCACCAAAAAACTCGCAGTTGAATTTTACGCAACAGACGCACCCAATCATGTCAGTTTGTCCCAAAACTCGTGTTTGGAGGGTTTTGGGCACTGTCATTTCTGAAGGAACGGTGCCGCAAAACTCGTGCAAGATGGCTGTTTTATCCACTGATGCACCAAAAAACTCACAGTTGAATTTTCGCAACGGACGCACCCAATCATGTCACTTTGACCCAAAACTCATGTTTGGTGGGTTTTTGGCACTTTCATTTCCCAAGGAACGGTGCCGCAAAACTTGCGTGGGATGGCCGTATTATCCACTGATGCACCAAAAAACTTGCAGTTGAATTTTTCGCAATGGACCCACCCAATCATGTCAGTTTGACCCAAAACTCATGTTTGGTGGGGTTTGGGTACTTTCATTTCCGAAGGAACGGTGACACAAAACTCGTGCAAGATGGTTGTTTTATCCACTTATGCACTGAAAAACACATAGTTGAATTTTTCGCAATGGACGCACCCAATCATGTCACTTTGACCCAAAACTCATGTTTGGTGGATTTTTGCCACTTTCATTTTCGAAGGAACGGTGCCGCAAAACTCGCTCGTTTTTGGCACTTTATCCACTCATGCCCCCGAAAAACTCACAGTTGAAGTTTTCAAAACGGACCCACCCAATCCACTTAGTTTGTCCCAAAACTCAGTTTGGTGGGGTTTGGGGAGTTTCATTTCCGAAGGAACGGTGACGCAAAACTCGCGCGGAATGGTCGTTTTATCCACTGATGATGAGGAAATCAACAGCAGCGATACATCCTCTCCGACACAACCTATAGCTGGTCCTCTTACTCGTGCTCATGCTCGTCAACTTAATCATCAAGTGAGTTCCATGATAAGCTCTTGTCCATCTTGTTTAGACAATGGAAATGCGTGCACTCTTGTTTTGATTAGGAACCGAGGAGAAGACCGAAAGGGAGAAGGACTCGCGCTAGCTGGATTCGGACTGCAGCAAAGCACCAACTTGTGACCGCCACCACGGTTGCATACGGATTCGGATTCAGGCGCTTCAGGACTTGTTGGAAAGCTTATCAAGTTTACTTTCATATGAATCAAGTCCCACGTCAATATCTTTTCGGAAGCAGCGGCAATGATCCAATTACCGTCAACAGGTCTTGCTGTCCAGGGTGCTGCGTCACCTCATTTTGGGCTTATGGCCCATGTATCAAGTTGGGTCCATTAGGGACACGTCCTAGGGTTGGAGGACGACCCCAACACTCTTTTGGTCGTCAATCCATCTACTTATATCCCTCTATAGCCGCCATGGTCGGGTTGAGTTTTGTTTAGATCAAGTTTAGCCTTAGCTACTTGCTTGTAGGCGCGCGTGCAGGATCAGCCGCCCGTCTCCTTGTCTTCGGAACCCCATTGTTGATTAAGATTCAGTTTGAAGCCTTCAATTTCATCTTGCAAATTCAGTGCTTGTTTCCTCGTTCTTGCTAGTTCTTCGATTGCTTGCAGGACGGGAGCCCTAGGGGCTGGTTGTCGCGCTCCACAAGATCGTGACGGCTATTGGACGTGGTGTATCGGTTGCTAAGGCGCTGTCTTGAGGGCTGTAGTCGGGCCGTGAACGTCAACTCCATCCACCAATCGAGTTATCCCCGTTTCTCATCGAAAGATCGGGCAAAAACCCTAACAGGTTCGCATCATCAACACCAGCGATACATCCTCTCCGACACAACCTATAGCTGGTCCTCTTACTCGTGCTCGTGCTCGTCAACTTAATCATCAAGTGAGTTCCATGATAAGCTCTTGTCCATCTTGTTTAGAAAATGGAAACGCGTTGATGCGAACCCGCTAGGGTTTTTGCCCGATCTTTCGATGAGAAACGGGGATAACTCGATTGGTGGATGGAGATGACGTTCACGGCCCGACTACAGCCCTCAAGACCGCGCCTTAGCAACCGATACACCACGTCCAATAGCCGTCACGATCTTGTGGAGCGCGACAACCAGCCCCTAGGGCTCCCGTCCTGCAAGCAATCGAAGAACTAGCAAGAACGAGGAAACAAGCACTGAATTTGCAAGATGAAATTGAAGGTTTCAAACTGAATCTTAATCTACAATGGGGTTCCGAAGACAAGGAGACGGGCGGCTGATCCTGCACGCGCGCCTACAAGCAAGTAGCTAAGGCTAAACTTGATCTAAACAAAACCCCCTTCTTGGTAAGCTCATTCAATGGTGCAGCAATGGTGCTGAAATCCTTCACAAAACGGCGATAGAATCCAGCAAGTCCTAGGAAACTCCGCACCTGGGTGATAGTCTTTGGGACAGGCCATCCCTGTATAGCTTCCACCTTGGCTTGATCAACCTCAATTCCCTGTGGAGTTACAACATAACCAAGAAAACACACTCGATCGGTGCAAAAGGTGCACTTCTCAAGGTTACCAAATAAGCGCGCCTCGCGTAGTGCATTAAAAACAGCACGTAAATGATCAAGATGTTCATCCAATGATTTGCTGTAAATTAATATATCATCAAAATATACGACAACAAATTTCCCAATGAAAGCACGCAAAACCTCGTTCATTAATCTCATGAAAGTACTAGGTGCATTAGTTAACCCAAAAGGCATGACTAACCACTCATATAAACCGAACTTAGTTTTGAAAGCAGTTTTCCATTCATCTCCCAATTTCATACGAATCTGGTGGTACCCACTACGTAAATCAACTTTTGAAAACACAACAGCACCACTCAGTTCATCTAGCATATCATCTAATCGTGGAATAGGGTGTCGATATCGAATGGTGATATTATTAATAGCTCTACAATCAACACACATACGCCATGTTCCATCTTTCTTAGGCACTAAAATTACTGGAACAGCACAAGGGCTAAGGGATTCTCGCACATAACCTTTGTCCAGTAGTTCTTGCACTTGTCGCTGAATTTCCTTTGTTTCTTCCGGGTTTGTCCTGTATGGCGCACGGTTTGGCAAAGATGCACCAGGAATAAGATCAATTTGGTGCTCAATCCCGCGTAGTGGTGGCAGCCCCGCTGGTACCGCACTTGGAAACACATCGGAATACTCCTGCAAAACGTTAGCAACAGCAGGGGGCAAAGAACATTGCATATCCTCAATTGAAATCAAAGCATCCTTGCATATCAAAGCATAAGCAACAGAAGTGGATGCATTGAACTCATTAATATCTGATTTGGTAGCTATCATACAACGTCCTTTCAGTTTTATCTCATCTTTGTTACCAATTACAGATTTATCATTTTTATTGCTCTCGCTCTTTTCTTTAGTAGCCCTTGCAACATCAGTTTGCATAATAGTTTCAGGGGACATAGGATGCAGCACAATTTTGCGATCATGGTATAGAAAAGAATACTGATTTGATCTACCATGATGCATAGAATCTCTATCAAATTGCCAAGGTCTACCTAGCAGAATGTTACAAGCTTGCATAGGCACAACATCACATTCAACAATATCTTTGTAGGATCCGATGGAAAAATTGATTCTCACAAGTCTAGTTACCTTTGCCTTACCACTGTTGTTCAGCCATTGGATGTAGTAGGGATGCGGGTGTGGTTTGGTGTTGAGGGCAAGTTTCTGCACCATATCGCTGCTTGCCAAGTTGTTGCAGCTACCTCCATCAATGATCATGCGGCAGGAACGCTCTTTGATGACACACTTTGTTTGGAATAAAATATGTCGCTGATTTTGCTCCGCCTTCTCCATTTGTGCACTAAGCACTCGCTGCACGATCAAGCTTTCATAGTGGTCCGCTTCACCTGCATTAATATGTTCTTCTATTTGCTCTTCATTACCTGCATGGTCAGTCGCAAGCAGTGCAAGCGTGTCTTCATCAAAATCACTAGCAGATGAGCACTCACCATCATCTTTGACAATCATAACTCGCTTGTTTGGACAGTCACGCATCATGTGTCCATATCCCTTGCACCGGTGACATTGTATGTGGCTTGTTCTACCCGTCGATGCCACGGATGAAGTACTCGCAGCAGGCTTTTGCATCGTCTTTGCAACTGAATTTGTGGGAGCAGCTCGAGTCTTGTCACTAGATGATGGAGTAGACATACGTGTAGATGGAGTTGTAGTCATGCGTTGCTGCCATGAATTAGCCTTCCCTGCAGAAATATTAGTCCTTGCGCTAGCACGTCGTCCCTGCACTTCCCTTTCAGCTTTACAAGCAAGATGAAACAAACGGGTTACACTATTGTATTCTTTGTAAGCGAGGATGTCCTGAATTTCCCGATTTAACCCACCCAAAAATCTAGCCATAGCCGGTTCCTCATCCTCCTCTAGGTTACAACGCAACATACCCGTTTGTAATTCCTGATAATATTCTTCTACACTTTTAGCACCTTGTCTCAATTGTTGCAACTTATTTATCAAATCACGGGCATAGTAAGATGGAACAAATCTAGCTCTCATGGCTCGTTTCAGCGCATCCCAAGTTCTAGGTAAGTTATTAGGATTTTTCTTGCCATATTCTATCCACCAAACAGAAGCAAAATCTGTAAACTCACTAGTAGCAGCCCTAACACGTGTAGTCTCAGGAAATTCATGACATGCAAACTTTTGATCAACAGCAATCTCCCAAGTAATGTAGGCATCAGGGTCATATTTACCATCAAAAGGAGGTATCTTAAATTTAATCTTACTGAAAGCATCATCATTATTGTGTACCTCGCGTCGGCGGTTGCCACCCATACCTCTACGGTTGTGACGTAGGCGTCGTCGATCACGAGCGTCTTGATCATCATGCTCAGTATCAGCAGTGTAGTCATCTTCATGACTACCGTGCTCTCGATCTCCCTCCTTTTCTTCTTTATGCTTCTCTTTATCTTCGGTGTGGAAGTCATCAAATCGCCTTAGGAGAGCAGCAAGGCTTTTGTCCACACTAGCAACGGATTCCTCCAAACTTGTAAGCTTGTTGTTTGTGGCCATCTGCGTAGCCTCCAACTGCCCCAGCTTTTCATTTGTCACCTGCAAGTCATTATCAAGTCCCTCTGTGTGCAGCTTCACTTTCCTTTCAAAATGCTGTATGATGCCCTTAGTGCGAGGTGTATGTAGTGTTTCGTTGTCATCATCTCCCCCTGTCATGGTTCAAAAACAAAGACAACAAGAAAGGCAAGTGAAGAAATAAAAGCCCTACAACTACTAGGATGTAGCTACAGCAAGTCTCTCACACTCAACTTGTTACACAAGTTCTTACCAATTCTTACCTTGCTTGACAGGAGGGGTCGTCTACCAACAAGTCTTCAGCAATGGATGAAGTGTATCGGTGCTGCGGCACAAGACCTGTCAAGCTGTAGAGTATGTGGAGCTATAGGTGGGCTGAAACAAGGAACGAACTAGCAGCACGTTAGTTATAAAGGCGAGCTGAATAAACGTTCGACGACGGTACTGTGCTGGTCCTAGGCTAGACCGTGCTAGAGACGCAAGCCTGGACACAAAGGAAAACCACAGCACACCCCTGAAAACAAGGTGGAACAAACCTAAAATCAATATGAAAAACAGCCCATTTTCTTTTGAATCTTTTCTCTTTTTTTTGATTTTCTTTGTGACCTGAATAGTTTGGAGAATGATATATCTATGAAATCTGTTTTGCCAAGCTTTATTCAATGTTCACTTTATGCAATTGGCAAATATGATAGCAAAGGAAATTATTTGGTGCATAAAGTTTATATTTGCTCTAATATGAAATCTACTTTGGAGCTACAATACCATGATCAAATCAAGGGATGCACTAACACTAATAATGTCCAACAAAGTATCCCTAGTTTTTCTTATATGCAACAGGGCCATCCTAAAGAAGGGGAGTATTGTTTGTTGTGGCCATGCAATATGGTCGTCCTTCGGTATTCCGATATCAAAGTAAGCACATTTGTATGCCATTGGAGCAAGTCGAGGACGACTTGCAGACAAGAAGGGGAGAATGATGAGGGCATCACCGGTTCAAATATGACCATCTTATCCACTTCTAAACCAAAGGTGCAACCATTCTATATGAGACTTATTATTGATACATTTGATGAATTGGTGCTGCACCATAAAATGTGTATATTGTCTTTTTCAGAATTACTTGCATGGATGAAGGGAAGGTTTGATTGCATAAGGAAAGTTTGGAAGATCAATGAAGTTGATTGGGGACCAAGTCCAAGTGTTCTTAATGTTCTCCACAAAGTCACCACGTCAGTTTTGGCAAAAGAAAGGAAAGAGTCCAAGTCCAACACGTTTTGGAAGTTGAATTCGGACTGCAGAAAAGTCCCAACTTGTTACGGTCACCACGACTTCAAACGGACTCGGATTTGGATGGTTCAGGACTTGATGGAAAGCTTAACAAGTCTACTTTCATTTGGATCCAGCCCCATGTCCGTATCTTCTACACAGCGGCGACAATTATCCAAATATTACCGAGAGATCTTGCTGTCCAGGGTGCTGCGTCACCATATCTTGGGCTATTGGCCCATGTATCAAGTTGGGTCCATTAAGGACACGTCCTAGGGTTGGAGGACGACCCCAACACCCTCCTGGTCGTCCTCTCCTCCTTTAATACCTCCCCATAGCCGCCACAAACAGATTGGGTTTTGTTTAGATGTAAGTTTAGCTATTGCTACTTCCTGGTAGACGTTTGTGTCGACTAGACCATCCGTTCTACTTGATTTCGGAACCCCACCTTCATGTGTATCAGATTTGAACCTTCATCTCTTATTTTGCAATAGAGTTCTTGTTCTACTTGTTCTTGCTTGTTCTTCGATTGCTTGCAGGAATAACCCTAGTGGTTTGGTTGGTCGTGCATCCACAAGATCGCGAGCAACCGCTGGAATTGGTGTATCGATTGCTAAGGCGCAGCATCCTTGGATGGTTGTAGTCGGGTCGTGAACGTCGTTTCCGTCCAAATCGAAGTTATCCCTCTCCACCGAAAGATCGGGGCACCCATACTCTTATCACGCGTGCACTCTTGTTTTGATTAGGAACCGAGGAGAAGACCGAAAGGGAGAAGGACTCGCGCTAGCTAGATTCGGACTGCAGCAAAGCACCAACTTGTGACCGCCACCACGGTTGCATACGGATTCAGATTCAGACGCTTCAGGACTTGTTGGAAAGTTTATCAAGTTTACTTAAATATGAATCAAGTCCCACGTCAATATCTGTTCGGCAGCAGCGGCAATGATCCAATTACCGTCGACAGGTCTTGCTGTCTAGGGTGCTGCGTCACCTCATTTTGGGCTTATGGCCCATGTATCAAGTTGGGTCCATTAGGGACGCGTCCTAGGGTTGGAGGACAACCCCAACACTCTTTTGGTCATCAATCCGTCTACTTATATCCCTCTATAGCCGCCATGGTCGGGTTGGGTTTTGTTTAGATCAAGTTTAGCCTTAGCTACTTGCTTGTAGGCGCGCGTGCAGGATCTGCCGCCCGTCTCCTTGTCTTCGGAACCCCATTGTTGATTAAGATTCAGTTTGAAGCCTTCAATTTCATCTTGCTAATTCAGTGCTTGCTTCCTCGTTCTTGCTAGTTCTTCGATTGCTTGCAGGACGGGAGCCCTAGGGGTTGGTTGTCGCGCTCCACAAGATCGTGACGGCTATTGGACGTGGTGTATCAGTTGCTAAGGCGCGGTCTTGAGGGCTGTAGTCGGGCCGTGAACGTCATCTCCATCCACCAATCGAGTTATCCCCGTTTCTCATCGAAAGATCGGGCAAAAACCCTAACGGGTTCGCATCAACTAATGCGCCAAAAAACTCGCAGTTAAATTTTTCACAACGGTCGCACCCAATCATGTCAGTTTGACCCAAAACTCATGTTTGGTAGGTTTTTGGGTGTTTCATTTCCGAAGGAACCGTGCCGCAAAACTCGCGCGGGATGGCCGTTTTATCCACTGATGCCCCGAAAAACTCGTAGTTGAATTTTTCAAAACGGACCCACCCAATCCTCTTAGTTTGTCCAAAAACTAATGTTTGGTGGGTTTTTGGCACTTTCATTTCCAAAGGAACGGTGCCGCAAAACTCGTGCAAGATGGTTGTTTTATCCACTGATGCACTGAAAAACTCATAGTTGATTTTTTCACAACGGACGCACCCAATCATGTCACTTTGAGCCAAAACTCATGTTTGGTGGGTTTTTGGCACTTTCATTTCCGTAGGAACGGTGCCGCAAAACTCGCGTGGGATGGCCGTTTTATCCACTGATGCCCCGAAAAACTCACAGTTGAATTTTTCAAAACGGACCCACCCAATCCTCTTAGTTTGTGCGAAAACTCATGTTTGGTGGGGTTTTGCACTTTCATTTCCGAAGGAACGGTGACGCAAAACTTGCGCGGAATGGCCTTTTTATCGACTGATGCACCAAAAAACTCGCAGTTGAATTTTTCACAATTATCATGTCAGTTTGACCCAAAACTCATGTTTGGTGGGTTTTTGGCACTTTCATTTCCAAAGGAACGGTGCCGCAAAACTTGCGTGGGATATCCGTTTTATCCACTGATGCACCAAAAAACTCGCAGTTGAATTTTTTACAACGGACGCACCCAATCATGTCAGTTTGACCCAAAAATCATGTTTGGTGGGTTTTTGGCACTTTCATCTCCGAAGGAATGGTGCCGCAAAACTCGTGCAAGATGGTTGTGTTGTCCACTGATGCACTGAAAAACTCATAGTTGAATTTTTCGTAACGGACGCACCCAATCAAGTCACTTTGACCCAAAACTCATGTTTGGTGGGTTTTTGGCACTTTCCTTTCCGTAGGAACGGTGTCGCAAAACTCGCGTGGGATGGCCGTTTTATCCACTGATGCCCCGAAAAACTCACAGTTGAATTTTTCAAAATGGACCCACCCAATCCTCTTAGTTTGTCCGAAAACTCATGTTTGGTGGGGTTTTGCACTTTCATTTCCGAAGGAACGGTGACGCAAAACTTGCGCGGAATGGCCTTTTTATCGACTGATGCACCAAAAAACTCGCAGTTGAACTTTTACGACGGACGCACCAATGATGTCACTTTGACCCGTAACTCATGTTTGGTGGGTTTTTGTCAATTTCATTTCCGAAGGAACGGTGTGGCAAAACACGCGTGGGATGGCCGTTTTATCCACTGATGCACCAAAAAACTCGCAGTTGAATTTTACGCAACAGACGCACCCAATCATGTCAGTTTGTCCCAAAACACATGTTTGGTGGGTTTTGGGCACTGTCATTTCTGAAGGAACGGTGCCGCAAAACTCGTGCAAGATGGCTGTTTTATCCACTGATGCACCAAAAAACTCACAGTTGAATTTTTCGCAACGGACGCACCCAATCATGTCACTTTGACCCAAAACTCATGTTTGGTGGGTTTTTGGCACTTTCATTTCCCAAGGAACGGTGCCGCAAAACTCGCGTGGGATGGCCGTTTTAACCACTGATGCCCCGGAAAACTCGCAGTTGAATTTTTCAAAACGAACCCACCCAATCCTCTTAGTTTGTCCGAAAACTCATGTTCGGTGGGGTTTTGGCACTTTCAGTTCCAAAGGAACGGTGACGCAAAACTCGGGCGGAATGACCGTTTTATCCACTGATGCACCAAAAAACTCGCAGTTGAATTTTTCACGACGGACGCACCCAATCATGTCAGGTTGACCCAAAACTCATGTTTGGTGGGTTTTTGGCACTTTCATTTGCAAAGGAACGGTGCCGCAAAACTTGCGTGGGATGGCCGTTTTATCCACTGATGCACCAAAAAACTCGCAGTTGAATTTTTCACAACGGACGCACCCAATCATGTTAGTTTGACCCAAAAATCATGCTTGGTGGGGTTTTGGCACTTTCATCTCCGAAGGAACGGTGCCGCAAAACTCGTGCAAGATGGTTGTGTTATCCACTGATGCACTGAAAAACTCATAGTTGAATTTTTCGTAACGGACGCACCCAATCAAGTCACTTTGACCCAAAACTCATGTTTGGTCGGTTTTTCGCACTTTCTTTTCCGTAGGAACGGTGTCGCAAAACTCGCGTGGGATGACCGTTTTATCCACTGATGCCCCGAAAAACTCATAGTTGAATTTTTCAAAACGGGCCCACCCAATCCTCTTAGTTTGTCCAAAAACTCATGTTTGGTGGGATTTTGCACTTTCATTTCCGAAGGAACGGTGACGCAAAACTTGCGCGGAATGGCCTTTTCATCGACTGATGCACCAAAAAACTCGCAGTTGAATTTTCACAACGGACGCACCAATGATGTCACTTTGACCCGTAACTCATGTTTGGTGGGTTTTTGTCAATTTCATTTCCGAAGGAACGGTGTGGCAAAACACGCGTGGGATGGTCGTTTTATCCACTGATGCACCAAAAAACTCGCAGTTGAATTTTACGCAACAGACGCACCCAATCATGTCAGTTTGTCCCAAAACTCGTGTTTGGAGGGTTTTGGGCACTGCCATTTCTGAAGGAACGGTGCCGCAAAACTCGTGCAAGATGGCTGTTTTATCCACTGATGCACCAAAAAACTCACAGTTGAATTTTCGCAACGGACGCACCCAATCATGTCACTTTGACCCAAAACTCATGTTTGGGGGGTTTTTGACACTTTTATTTCCCAAGGAACGGTGCCGCAAAACTTGCGTGGGATGGCCGTATTATCCACTGATGCACCAAAAAACTTGCAGTTGAATTTTTCGCAATGGACCCACCCAATCATGTCAGTTTGACCCAAAACTCATGTTTGGTGGGGTTTGGGTACTTTCATTTCCGAAGGAACGGTGACACAAAACTCGTGCAAGATGGTTGTTTTATCCACTTATGCACTGAAAAACACATAGTTGAATTTTTCGCAATGGACGCACCCAATCATGTCACTTTGACCCAAAACTCATGTTTGGTGGATTTTTGCCACTTTCATTTTCGAAGGAACGGTGCCGCAAAACTCGCTCGTTTTTGGCACTTTATCCACTCATGCCCCCGAAAAGCTCACAGTTGAATTTTTCAAAATGGACCCACCCAATCCACTTAGTTTGTCCCAAAACTCAGTTTGGTGGGGTTTGGGGAGTTTCATTTCCGAAGGAACGGTGCCGCAAAACTCGTGCGGAATGGCCGTTTTATCCACTGATGCACCAAAAAACTCACAGTTGAATTTTTCGCAACGGACGCACCCAATCATGTCACTTTGACAAAAAAACTCATGTTTGGTGGGTTTTTGGCACTTTCATTTCCGTAGGAACGGTGCCGCAAAACTCGCGTGGGATGGCCGTTTTATCCACTGATGCCCCAAAAAACTCACAGTTGAATTTTTCAAAACGGACCCACCCAATCCTCTTAGTTTGTCCAAAAACTCATGTTTGGTAGGGTTTTGGCACTTTCATTTCCAAAGAAACGGTGACGCAAAACTCGCGCGGAATGGTCGTTTTATCTACTGATGCACCAAAAAACTCGCAGTTAAATTTTGCACAACGGTCGCACCCAATCTTGTCAGTTTGACCCAAAACTCATGTTTGGTGGGTTTTTGGGAGTATCATTTCCGAAGGAACGGTGCCGCAAAACTCGCGCGGGATGGCCGTTTTATCCACTGATGCCCCGAAAAACTCGCAGTTGAATTTTTCAAAACGGACCCACCCAATCCTCTTAGTTTGTCCCAAAACTCATGTTTGGTGGGTTTTTGGCACTTTCATTTCCAAAGGAACGGTGACGCAAAACTCGCGCGGAATGGTCGTTTTATCCACTGATGCACCAAAAAACTCGTAGTTAAATTTTTCACAACGGTCGCACCCAATCATGTCAATTTGACCCAAAACTCATGTTTGGTGGGTTTTTGGGAGTTTCATTTCCGAAGGAACGGTGCCGCAAAACTCGCGCGGGATGGCCGTTTTATCCACTGATGCCCCGAAAAACTCGCAGTTGAATTTTTCGCAACGGACGCACCCAATCATGTCAGTTTGACCCAAAACTTATGTTTGGTGGGTTTTTGGCACTTTCATTTCCGAAGGAACGGTTGCAAGATGGTTGTTTTATCCACTGATGCACTGAAAAGCTCATAGTTGAATTTTTCGCAACGGACGCGCCCAATAATGTCAGTTTGACCCAAAACTCCTGTTTTTGGCACTTTCATTTCCGAAGGAACGGTGCCGCAAAACTTGCGTGGGATGGCCGTTTTATCCACGGATGCACCAAAAAACTCGCAGTTGAATTTTTCGCAACAGACGTACCCAATCATGTCAGTTTGACCCAAAACTCACGTTTGGTCGATTTTTGGCACTGTCATTTCTGAAGGAACTGTGCCGCAAAACTCGTGCAAGATGGCTGGTTTATCCACTGATGCACCGAAAAACTCATAGTTCAATTTTTCGCAACGGACGCACCCAATCATGTCACTTTGAGCCAAAACTCATGTTTCGTGGGTTTTTGGCACTTTCATTTCCGAAGGAACGGTGCCGCAAAACTTGCGTGGGATGGCCGTTTTATCCACTGATGCACCAAAAAACTCGCAGTTGAATTTTTCACAACGGACGTACCCAATCATGTCAGTTTGACCCAAAAATCATGTTTGGTGGGTTTTTGGCACTTTCATTTCCGAAGGAACGGTGCCGCAAAACTCGTGCAAGATGGTTGTTTTATCCACTGATGCACTGAAAAACTCATAGTTGAATTTTTCGTAACGGACGCACCCAATCATGTCACTTTGACCCAAAACTCATGTTTGGTGGGTTTTTGACACTTTCATTTCCGTAGGAACAGTGCCGCAAAACTCGCGTGGGATGGCCGTTTTATCCACTGATACCCCGAAAAACTCACAGTTGAATTTTTCAAAACGGACCCACCCAATCCTCTTAGTTTGTCTGAAAACTCATGTTTGGTGGGGTTTTGGACTTTCATTTCCGAAGGAACGGTGACGCAAAACTTGCGCGGAATGGCCGTTTTATCCACTGATGCACCAAAAACCTCACAGTTGAAATTTTCACAACGAACGCACCCAATCATGTTAGTTTGGCCCAAAACTCATGTTTGGTGGGGTTTTGGCACTTTCATTTCCGAAGGAACGGTGCCACAAAACTTGCGTGGGATGGCCGTTTTATCCACTGATGCACCAAAAAACTCGCAGTTGAATTTTTCGCAACGGACCCACCCAATCATGTCAGTTTGTCCCAAAAATCATGTTTGGTGGGTTTTGGGCACTGTCATTTCTGATGGAACGGTGCCGCAAAACTCGTGCAAGATGGTTGTGTTATCCACTGATACACTGAAAAACTCATAGTTGAATTTTTCGTAACGGACGCACCCAATCATGTCACTTTGACAAAAAAACTCATGTTTGGTGGGTTTTTGGCACTTTCATTTCCGTAGGAACGGTGCCGCAAAACTCGCGTGGGATGGCCGTTTTATCCACTGATACCCCGAAAAACACACAGTTGAATTTTTCAAAACGGACCCACCCAATCCTCTTAGTTTGTCCGAAAACTCATGTTTGGTGGGGTTTTGCACTTTCATTTCTAAAGGAACGGTGACGCAAAACTCGCGCGGAATGGCCGTTTTATCCACTGATGCACCAAAAAACTCACAGTTGAAATTTTCACAACGGACGCACCCAATCATGTCAGTTTGACCCAAAACTCATGTTTGGTGGGTTTTTGGGAGTTTCATTTCCGAAGGAACGGTGCCGCAAAACTCGCGCGGGATGGCCGTTTTATCCACTGATGCCCAGAAAAACTCGCAGTTGAATTTTTCAAAACGGACCCACCCAATCCTCTTAGTTTGTCCCAAAACTCATGTTTGGTGGGTTTTTGGCACTTTCATTTCCAAAGGAACGGTGACGCAAAAGTCGCGCGGAATGGTCGTTTTATCCACTGATGCACCAAAAAACTCGCAGTTAAATTTTTCACAACGGTCGCACCCAATCATGTCAATTTGACTCAAAACTCATGTTTGGTAGGTTTTTGGGAGTTTCATTTCCGAAGGAACGGTGCCGCAAAACTCGCGCGGGATGGCCGTTTTATCCACTGATGCCCCGAAAAACTCGCACTTGATTTTTTCGCAACGGACGCACCCAATCCTCTTAGTTTGTCCGAAAACTCATGTTTGGTAGGGTTTTGGCACTTGCATTTCCAAAGAAACGGTGACGCAAAACTCGCGCGGAATGGTCGTTTTATCCACTGATGCACCAAAAAACTCGCAGTTAAATTTTGCACAATGGTCGCACCCAATCATGTCAGTTTGACCCAAAACTCATGTTTGGTGGGTTTTTGGGAGTTTCATTTCCGAAGGAACGGTGCCGCAAAACTCGCGCGGGATGGCCGTTTTATCCACTGATGCCCCGAAAAACTCGCAGTTGAATTTTTCAAAACGGACCCACCCAATCCTCTAAGTTTGTCCCAAAACTCATGTTTGGTGGGTTTTTGGCACTTTCATTTCCAAAGGAACGGTGACGCAAAAGTCGCGCGGAATGGTCGTTTTATCCACTGATGCACCAAAAAACTCGCAGTTAAATTTTTCACAACGGTCGCACCCAATCATGTCAATTTGACCCAAAACTCATGTTTGGTGGGTTTTTGGGAGTTTCATTTCCGAAGGATTGGTGCCGCAAAACTCGCGCGGGATGGCTGTTTTATCCACTGATGCCCCGAAAAACTCGCAGTTGATTTTTTCGCAACGGACGCACCCAATCATGTCAGTTTGACCCAAAACTTATGTTTGGTGGGTTTTTGGCACTTTCATTTCCGAAGGAACGGTTGCAAGATGGTTGTTTTATCCACTGATGCACTGAAAACTCATAGTTGAATTTTTCGCAACGGACGCACCCAATAATGTCAGTTTGACCCAAAACTCATGTTTTTGGCACATTCATTTCCGAAGGAACGGTGCCACAAAACTTGTGTGGGATGGCCGTTTTATCGACGGATGCACCAAAAAACTCGCAGTTGGTTTTTTCACAACAGACGTACCCAATCATGTCAGTTTGACCCAAAACTCACTTTTGGTCGATTTTTGGCACTGTCATTTCTGAAGGAACTGTGCCGCAAAACTCATGCAAGATGGCTGTTTTATCCACTGATGCACCGAAAAACTCATAGTTGAATTTTTCGCAACGGACGCACCCAATCATGTCACTTTGACCCAAAACTCATGTTTCGTGGGTTTTTGGCACTTTCATTTCCGAAGGAACGCTGCCGCAAAACTTGCGTGGGATGGCTGTTTTATCCATTGATGCACCAAAAAACTCGCAGTTGAATTTTTCACAACGGACGCACCCAATCAGTTTGACCCAAAAATCATGTTTGGTGGGTTTTTGGCACTTTCATTTCCGAAGGAACGGTGCCACAAAACTCATGCAAGATGGTTGTTTTATCCACTGATGCACTGAAAAACTCATAGTTGAATTTTTCGTAACGGACGCACCCAATCATGTCACTTTGACAAAAAAACTCATGTTTGGTGGGTTTTTGGCACTTTCATTTCCGTAGGAACGGTGCCGCAAAACTCGCGTGGGATGGCCGTTTTATCCACTGATAGCCCGAAAAACACACAGTTGAATTTTTCAAAACGGACCCACCCAATCCTCTTAGTTTGTCCGAAAACTCATGTTTGGTGGGGTTTTGCACTTTCATTTCCAAAGGAACGGTGACGCAAAACTCGCGCGGAATGGCCGTTTTATCCACTGATGCACCAAAAAACTCACAGTTGAAATTTTCACAACGGACGCACCCAATCATGTCAGTTTGACCCAAAACTCATGTTTGGTGGGTTTTTGGGAGTTTCATTTCTGAAGGAACGGTGCCGCAAAACTCGCGCGGGATGGCCGTTTTATCCACTGATGCCCAGAAAAACTCGCAGTTGAATTTTTCAAAACGGACCCACCCAATCCTCTTAGTTTGTCCCAAAACTCATGTTTGGTGGGTTTTTGGCACTTTCATTTCCAAAGGAACGGTGACGCAAAAGTCGCGCGGAATGGTCGTTTTATCCACTGATGCACCAAAAAACTCGCAGTTAAATTTTTCACAACGGTCGCACCCAATCATGTCAATTTGACTCAAAACTCATGTTTGGTGGGTTTTTGGGAGTTTCATTTCCGAAGGAACGGTGCCGCAAAACTCGCGCGGGATGGCCGTTTTATCCACTGATGCCCCGAAAAACTCGCACTTGATTTTTTCGCAACGGACGCACCCAATCCTCTTAGTTTGTCCGAAAACTCATGTTTGGTAGGGTTTTGGCACTTGCATTTCCAAAGAAACGGTGACGCAAAACTCGCGCGGAATGGTCGTTTTATCCACTGATGCACCAAAAAACTCGCAGTTAAATTTTGCACAATGGTCGCACCCAATCATGTCAGTTTGACCCAAAACTCATGTTTGGTGGGTTTTGGGAGTTTCATTTCCGAAGGAACGGTGCCGCAAAACTCGCGCGGGATGGCCGTTTTATCCACTGATGCCCCGAAAAACTCGCAGTTGAATTTTTCAAAACGGACCCACCCAATCCACTAAGTTTGTCCCAAAACTCATGTTTGGTGGGTTTTTGGCACTTTCATTTCCCAAGGAACGGTGACGCAAAAGTCGCGCGGAATGGTCGTTTTATCCACTGATGCACCAAAAAACTCGCAGTTAAATTTTTCACAACGGTCGCACCCAATCATGTCAATTTGACCCAAAACTCATGTTTGGTGGGTTTTTGGGAGTTTCATTTCCGAAGGAATGTTGCCGCAAAACTCGCGCGGGATGGCTGTTTTATCCACTGATGCCCCGAAAAACTCGCAGTTGATTTTTTCGCAACGGACGCACCCAATCATGTCAGTTTGACCCAAAACTTATGTTTGGTGGGTTTTTGGCACTTTCATTTCCGAAGGAACGGTTGCAAGATGGTTGTTTTATCCACTGATGCACTGAAAAACTCATAGTTGAATTTTCGCAACGGACGCACCCAATAATGTCAGTTTGACCCAAAACTCATGTTTTTGGCACATTCATTTCCGAAGGAACGGTGCCACAAAACTTGTGTGGGATGGCCGTTTTATCGACGGATGCACCAAAAAACTCGCAGTTGGTTTTTTCACAACAGACGTACCCAATCATGTCAGTTTGACCCAAAACTCACTTTTGGTCGATTTTTGGCACTGTCATTTCTGAAGGAACTGTGCCGCAAAACTCATGCAAGATGGCTGTTTTATCCACTGATGCACCGAAAAACTCATAGTTGAATTTTTCGCAACGGACGCACCCAATCATGTCACTTTGACCCAAAACTCATGTTTCGTGGGTTTTTGGCACTTTCATTTCCGAAGGAACGCTGCCGCAAAACTTGCGTGGGATGGCCGTTTTATCCATTGATGCACCAAAAAACTCGCAGTTGAATTTTTCACAACGGACGCACCCAATCAGTTTGACCCAAAAATCATGTTTGGTGGGTTTTTGGCACTTTCATTTCCGAAGGAACGGTGCCATAAAACTCATGCAAGATGGTTGTTTTATCCACTGATGCACTGAAAAACTCATAGTTGAATTTTTCGTAACGGACGCACCCAATCATGTCACTTTGACCCAAAACTCATGTTTGGTGGGTTTTTGACACTTTCATTTCCGTAGGAACGGTGCCGCAAAACTCGCGTGGGATGGCTGTTTTATCCACTGATACCCCGAAAAAGTCACAGTTGAATTTTTCAAAACGGACCCACCCAATCCTCTTAGTTTGTCTGAAAACTCATGTTTGGTGGGGTTTTGCACTTTCATTTCCGAAGGAATGGTGACGCAAAACTTGCGCGGAATGGCCGTTTTATCCACTGATGCAGCAAAAACCTCACAGTTGAAATTTTCACAACGAACGCACCCAATCATGTTAGTTTGGCCCAAATCTCATGTTTGGTGGGGTTTTGGCACTTTCATTTCCGAAGGAAAGGTGCCACAAAACTTGCGTGGGATGACCGTTTTATCCACTGATGCACCAAAAAACTCGCAGTTGAATTTTTCGCAACGGACCCACCCAATCATGTCAGTTTGTCCCAAAACTCATGTTTGGTGGGTTTTGGGCAGTGTCATTTCTGAAGGAACGGTGCCGCAAAACTCGTGCAAGATGGCTGTTTTATCCACTGATGCACCAAAAAACTCACAGTTGAATTTTCGCAACGGACGCACCCAATCATGTCACTTTGACCCAAAACTCATGTTTGGTGGGTTTTTGGCACTTTCATTTCCCAAGGAACGGTGCCGCAAAACTTGCGTGGGATGGCCGTATTATCCACTGATGCACCAAAAAACTTGCAGTTGAATTTTTCGCAATGGACCCACCCAATCATGTCAGTTTGACCCAAAACTCATGTTTGGTGGGGTTTGGGTACTTTCATTTCCGAAGGAACGGTGACGCAAAACTCGTGCAAGATGGTTGTTTTATCCACTGATGCACTGAAAAACTCATAGTTGATTTTTTCGTAACGGACGCACCCAATCAAGTCACTTTGACCCAAAACTCATGTTGGGTGGGTTTTTGGCCCTTTCATTTCCGTAGGAACGGTGCCGCAAAACTCGCGTGGGATGGCCGTTTTATCCACTGATGCCCCGAAAAACTCACAGTTGAATTTTTCAAAATGGACCCACCCAATCCTTTTAGTTTGTCCAAAAACTAATGTTTGGTGGGTTTTTGGCACTTTCATTTCCGAAGGAATGGTGCAGCAAAACTTGCGTGGGATGGCCTATCCACTGATGCAACAAAAATACTCGCAGTAGAATTTTTCGCAACAGACGCACCCAATCATGTCAATTTGACCCAAAACTCATGTTTGGTGGGTTTTTGGTACTTTCATTTCCGAAGGAACGGTGCCGCAAAACTCGGGCAAGATGGTTGTTTTATCCACTGATGCACTGAAAAACTCATAGTTGATTTTTTCACAACGGACGCACCCAATCATGTCACTTTGACCCAAAACTCATGTTTGGTGGGTTCTTGACACTTTCATTTCCGTAGGAACGGTGCCGCAAAACTCGCGTGGGATGGCCGTTTTATCCACTGATGCCCCGAAAAACTCACAGTTGAATTTTTCAAAACGGACCCACCCAATCCTCTTAGTTTGTCCGAAAACTCATGTTTGGTGGGGTTTTGGCACCCAATCATGTCAGTTTGACCCAAAACCATGTTTGGTGGGTTTTTGGCACTTTCATTTCCAAAGGAACGGTGCCGCAAAACTTGCGTGGGATGGCCGTTTTATCCACTGATGCACCAAAAAACTCGCAGTTGAATTTTTCACAACGGACGCACCCAATCATGTCAGTTTGACCCAAAAATCATGTTTGGTGGGTTTTTGGCACTTTCATCTCCGAAGGAACGGTGCCGCAAAACTCGTGCAAGATGGTTGTGTTATCCACTGATGCACTGAAAAACTCATAGTTGAATTTTTCGTAACGGACGCACCCAATCAAGTCACTTTGACCCAAAACTCATGTTTGGTCGGTTTTTGGCTCTTTTCTTTCCGTAGGAACGGTGTCGCAAAACTCGCGTGGGATGGCCGTTTTATCCACTGATGCCCGGAAAAACTCACAGTTGAATTTTTCAAAACGGACCCACCCAATCCCCTTAGTTTGTCCGAAAACTCATGTTTGGTGGGGTTTTGCACTTTCATTTCCGAAGGAACGGTGACGCAAAACTCGCGCGGGATGGCCGTTTTATCCACTGATGCCCCGAAAAACTCGCAGTTGAATTTTTCAAAACGGACCCACCCAATCCTCTTAGTTTGTCCCAAAACTCATGTTTGGTGGGTTTTTGGCACTTTCATTTCCAAAGGAACGGTGACGCAAAACTCGCGCGGAATGGTCGTTTTATCCACTGATGCACCAAAAAACTCGCAGTTGAATTTTTCGCAACGGACGCACCCAATCATGTCAGTTTGACCCAAAACTCATGTTTGGTGGGTTTTGGGCACTTTCATTTCCAAGGGAACGGTGCCGCAAAACTTGCGTGGGATGGCAGTTTTATCCACTGATGCACCAAAAAACTCGCAGTTGAATTTTTCGCAACGGACGCACCCAATCATGTCACTTTGACCCAAAACTCATGTTTGGTGGGTTTTTGGCACTTTCATTTCTGTAGGAACGGTGCCGCAAAACTCGCGTGGGATGGCCGTTTTATCAACTGATGCCCCGAAAAACTCATAGTTGAATTTTTCAAAACGGACCCACCCAATCCTCTTAGTTTTTCCGAAAACTCATGTTTGGTGGGGTTTTGCACTTTCATTTCCGAAGGAATGGTGATGCAAAACTTGCGCGGAATGGCCGTTTTATCCACTGATGCACCAAAAAACTCATAGTTGAATTTTTCACAACGGACGCACCCAATCATGTTAGTTTGACCCAAAACTCATGTTTCGTGGGTTTTTGGCACTTTCATTTCCGAAGGAACGGTGCCACAAAACTTGCGTGGGATGGCCGTTTTATCCACTGATGCACCAAAAAACTCGCAGTTGAATTTTTCGCAACGGACCCACCCAATCATGTCAGTTTGACCCAAAACTCATATTTGGTGGGGTTCGGGCACTTTCATTTCCGAAGGAACGGTGACGCAAAACTCGTGCAAGATGGTTGTTTTATCCAGTGATGCACTGAAAAACTCATAGTTGAATTTTTCGTAACGGACGCACCCAATCAAGTCACTTTGACCCAAAACTCATGTTTAGTGGGTTTTTGGCACTTTCATTTCCGTAGGAACGGTGCCGCAAAACTCGCGTGGGATGGCCGTTTTATCCACTGATGCACCAAAAAACTCACAGTTAAATTTTTCGCAACGGACGCACCCAATCATGTCAGTTTGACCCAAAACTCATGATTGGTGGGGTTTTGGGAGTTTCATTTCCGAAGGAACGGTGCCGCAAAACTCGCGCGGGATGGCCGTTTTACCCACTGATGCCCCGAAAAACTCGCAGTTTAATTTTTCAAAACGGACCCACCCAATCCTCTTAGTTTGTCCAAAAACTCATGTTTGATGGGTTTTTGGCACTTTTATTTCCGAAGGAACGGTGACGCAAAACTCGCGCGGAATGGTCGTTTTATCGACTGATGCACCAAAAAACTCGCAGTTGAATTTTTCACAACGGACGCACCAAAAAACTCGCAGTTGAATTTTTCACAACGAACGCACCAATGATGCCACTTTGACCCATAACTCATGTTTGGTGGGTTTTTGGGACTTTCATTTCCGAAGGAACAGTGTCGCAGAACACGCGTGGGATGGCCGTTTTATCCACTGATGCACCAGAAAACTCGCAGTTGAATTTTTTGCAACAGACGCACCCAATCATGTCAGTTTGTCCCAAAACTCATGTTTGGCGGGTTTTTGGCACTGTCATTTCTGAAGGAACGGTGCCGAAAAACTCGTGCAAGATGGCTGTTTTATCCAATGATGCACCGAAAAACTTACAGTTGAATTTTTCGCAACGGACGCACCCAATCATGTCACTTTGACCCAAAACTCATGTTTGGTGGGTTTTTGGCACTTTCATTTCCGAAGCAACGGTGCCGCAAAACTTGCGTGGGATGGCCGTTTTAACCACTGATGCACCAAAAAACTCACAGTTGAACTTTTTGCAACGGACGCATCCAATCATGTCACTTTGACCCAAAACTCATGTTTGGTGGGTTTTTGGCACTTTCATTTCCAAAGGAACGGTGCCGCAAAATTCGTGCAAGATGGTTGTTTTATCCACTGATGCACCAAAAAACTCATAGTTGAATTTTTCGCAACGGACGCACCCAATCATGTCACTTTGACCCAAAACTCATGTTTGGTGGGTTTTCGGCACTTTCATTTCCGAAGGAACGGTGCCGCAAAACTTGCGTGGGATGGCCGTTTCATCCACTGATGCACCAAAAAACTCGCAGTTGAATTTTTCGCAACGGACGCCCCCAATCATGTCAATTTGACCAAAAACTCATGTTTGGTGGATTTTTGGTACTTTCATTTCCGTAGGAATGGTGCCGCCAAACTCGCGTGGGATGGCCGTTTTGTCCACTGATGCCCCGAAAAACTCACAGTTGAATTTTTCAAAATGGACCCGCCCAATCCTCTTAGTTTGTCCAAAAACTCATGTTTGGTGGGTTTTTGGCACTTTCATTTCTGAAGGAACGGTGGATCAAAACTTGCGTGGGATGGCCTATCCACTGATGCACCAAAAATACTCGCAGTTGAATTTTTCGCAACGGACGCACCCAGTCATGTCAATTTGAGCCAAAACTCATGTTTGGTGGGTTTTTGGTACTTTAATTTCCGAAGGAACGATGCCGCAAAACTCGTGCAAGATGGTTGTTTTATCCACTGATGCAGTGAAAAACTCATAGTAGATTTTTTCACAAACGGACGCACTCAATCATGTCACTTTGACCCAAAACTCATGTTTGGTGGGTTTTTGGCACTTTCATTTCCGTAGGAACGGTGCCGCAAAACTCGCGTGGGATGGCCGTTTTATCCACTGATGCCCCGAAAAACTCGCAGTTGAATTTTTCAAAACGGACCCACCCAATCCTCTTAGTTTGTCCGAAAACTCATGTTTGATGCGGTTTTGGCACTTTCATTTCCGAAGGAACGGTGACGCAAAACTCGGGCGGAATGACCGTTTTATCCACTGATGCACCAAAAAACTAGCAGTTGAATTTTTCACAACGGACGCACCCAATCATGTCAGTTTGACCCAAAACTCATGTTTGGTGGGTTTTGGGCACTTTCATTTCCAAAGGAACGGTGCCGCAAAACTTGCGCGGAATGGCCGTTTTATCCACTGATGCACCAAAAAACTCGCAGTTGAATTTTTCGCAACGGACGCACCCAATCATGTCACTTTGACCCAAAACTCATGTTTGGTGGGTTTTTGGCACTTTCATTTCTGTAGGAACGGTGCCGCAAAACTCGCGTGGGATGGCCGTTTTATCAACTGATGCCCCGAAAAACTCATAGTTGAATTTTTCAAAACGGACCCACCCAATCCTCATAGTTTTTCCGAAAACTCATGTTTGGTGGGGTTTTGCACTTTCATTTCCGAAGGAATGGTGATGCAAAACTTGCGCGGAATGGCCGTTTTATCCACTGATGCACCAAAAAACTCATAGTTGAATTTTTCACAACGGACGCACCCAATCATGTTAGTTTGACCCAAAACTCATGTTTCGTGGGTTTTTGGCACTTTCATTTCCGAAGGAACGGTGCCACAAAACTTGCGTGGGATGGCCGTTTTATCCACTGATGCACCAAAAAACTCGCAGTTGAATTTTTCGCAACGGACCCACCCAATCATGTCAGTTTGACCCAAAACTCATGTTTGGTGGGGTTCGGGCACTTTCATTTCCGAAGGAACGGTGACGCAAAACTCGTGCAAGATGGTTGTTTTATCCAGTGATGCACTGAAAAACTCATAGTTGAATTTTTCGTAACGGACGCACCCAATCAAGTCACTTTGACCCAAAACTCATGTTTAGTGGGTTTTTGGCACTTTCATTTCCGTAGGAACGGTGCCGCAAAACTCGCGTGGGATGGCCGTTTTATCCACTGATGCACCAAAAAACTCACAGTTAAATTTTTCGCAACGGACGCACCCAATCATGTCAGTTTGACCCAAAACTCATGATTGGTGGGGTTTTGGGAGTTTTATTTCCGAAGGAACGGTGCCGCAAAACTCGCGCGGGATGGCCGTTTTACCCACTGATGCCCCGAAAAACTCGCAGTTTAATTTTTCAAAACGGACCCACCCAATCCTCTTAGTTTGTCCGAAAACTCATGTTTGATGGGTTTTTGGCACTTTCATTTCCGAAGGAACGGTGACGCAAAACTCGCGCGGAATGGCCGTTTTATCGACTGATGCACCAAAAAACTCGCAGTTGAATTTTTCACAACGGACGCACCAAAAAACTCGCAGTTGAATTTTTCACAACGGACGCACCAATGATGCCACTTTGACCCATAACTCATGTTTGGTGGGTTTTTGGGACTTTCATTTCCGAAGGAACAGTGTCGTAGAACACGCGTGGGATGGCCGTTTTATCCACTGATGCACCAGAAAACTCGCAGTTGAATTTTTTGCAACAGACGCACCCAATCATGTCAGTTTGTCCCAAAACTCATGTTTGGCGGGTTTTTGGCACTGTCATTTCTGAAGGAACGGTGCCGCAAAACTCGTGCAAGATGGCTGTTTTATCCAATGATGCACCAAAAAACTTACAGTTGAATTTTTCGCAACGGACGCACCCAATCATGTCACTTTGACCCAAAACTCATGTTTGGTGGGTTTTTGGCACTTTCATTTCCGAAGCAACGGTGCCGCAAAACTTGCGTGGGATGGCCGTTTTAACCACTGATGCACCAAAAAACTCACAGTTGAATTTTTTGCAACGGACGCATCCAATCATGTCACTTTCACCCAAAACTTATGTTTGGTGGGTTTTTGGCACTTTCATTTCCAAAGGAACGGTGCCGCAAAATTCGTGCAAGATGGTTGTTTTATCCACTGATGCACCAAAAAACTCATAGTTGAATTTTTCGCAACGGACGCACCCAATCATGTCACTTTGACCCAAAACTCATGTTTGGTGGGTTTTTGGCACTTTCATTTCCGAAGGAACGGTGCCGCAAAACTTGCGTGGGATGGCCGTTTCATCCACTGATGCACCAAAAAACTCGCAGTTGAATTTTTCGCAACGGACGCACCCAATCATGTCAATTTGACCAAAAACTCATGTCTGGTGGATTTTTGGTACTTTCATTTCCGTAGGAATGGTGCCGCAAAACTCGCGTGGGATGGCCGTTTTATCCACTGAAGCCCCGAAAAACTCACAGTTGAATTTTTCAAAATGGACCCGCCCAATCCTCTTAGTTTGTCCAAAAACTCATGTTTGGTGGGTTTTTGGCGCTTTCATTTCCGAAGGAACGGTGCAGCAAAACTTGCGTGGGATGGCCTATCCACTGATGCACCAAAATACTCGCAGTTGAATTTTTCGCAACGGACGCACCCAGTCATGTCAATTTGACCCAAAACTCATGTTTGGTGGGTTTTTTGGTACTTTAATTTCCGAAGGAACGGTGCCGCAAAACTCGTGCAAGATGATTGTTTTATCCACTGACGCACCAAAAAACTCACAGTTGAATTTTTTGCAACGGACGCACCTAATCATGTCACTTTGACCCAAAACTCATGTTTGGTGGGTTTTGGGCACTTTCATTTCCAAAGGAACGGTGCCGCAAAACTTGCGTGGGATGGCAGTTTTATCCACTGATGCACCAAAAAACTTGCAGTTGAATTTTTCGCAACGGACGCACCCAATCATGTCACTTTGACCCAAAACTCATGTTTCGTGGGTTTTTGGCACTTTCATTTCCGTAGGAACGGTGCCGCAAAACTCGCGTGGGATGACCGTTTTATCCACTGATGCCCCGAAAAACTCACAGTTGAATTTTTCGCAACGGACCCACCCAATCATGTCAGTTTGACCCAAAACTCATATTTGGTGGGGTTCGGGCACTTTCATTTCCGAAGGAACGGTGACGCAAAACTTGCGCGGAATGGCCGTTTTATCCACTGATGCACCAAAAAACTCACAGTTGAATTTTTCACAACGGACGCACCCAATCATGTTAGTTTGACCCAAAACTCATGTTTGGTGGGTTTTTGGCACTTTCATTTCCGAAGGAACCGTGCCACAAAACTTGCGTGGGATGGCCGTTTTATCCACTGATGCACCAAAAAACTCGCAGTTGAATTTTTCGCAACGGACCCACCCAATCTTGTCAGTTTGACCCAAAACTCATGTTTGGTGGGGTTCGGGCACTTTCGTTTCCGAAGGAACGGTGACGCAAAACTCGTGCAAGATGGTTGTTTTATCCACTGATGCACTGAAAAACTCATAGTTGAATTTTTCGTAACGGACGCACCCAATCAAGTCACTTTGACCCAAAACTCATGTTTAGTGGGTTTTTGGCACTTTCATTTCCGTAGGAACGGTGCCGCAAAACTCGCGTGGGATGGCCGTTTTATCCACTGATGCACCAAAAAACTCACAGTTAAATTTTTCGCAACGGACGCACCCAATCATGTCAGTTTGACCCAAAACTCATGATTGGTGGGGTTTTGGGAGTTTCATTTCCGAAGGAACGGTGCCGCAAAACTCGCGCGGGATGGCCGTTTTACCCACTGATGCCCCGAAAAACTCGCAGTTTAATTTTTCAAAACGGACCCACCCAATCCTCTTAGTTTGTCCGAAAACTCATGTTTGATGGGTTTTTGGCACTTTCATTTCCGAAGGAACGGTGACGCAAAACTCGCGCGGAATGGCCGTTTTATCGACTGATGCACCAAAAAACTCGCAGTTGAATTTTTCACAACGGACGCACCAAAAAACTCGCAGTTGAATTTTTCACAACGGACGCACCAATGATGCCACTTTGACCCATAACTCATGTTTGGTGGGTTTTTGGGACTTTCATTTCCGAAGGAACAGTGTCGCAGAACACGCGTGGGATGGCCGTTTTATCCACTGATGCACCAGAAAACTCGCAGTTGAATTTTTTGCAACAGACGCACCCAATCATGTCAGTTTGTCCCAAAACTCATGTTTGGCGGGTTTTTGGCACTGTCATTTCTGAAGGAACGGTGCCGCAAAACTCGTGCAAGATGGCTGTTTTATCCAATGATGCACCAAAAAACTTACAGTTGAATTTTTCGCAACGGACGCACCCAATCATGTCACTTTGACCCAAAACTCATGTTTGGTGGGTTTTTGGCACTTTCATTTCCGAAGCAACGGTGCCGCAAAACTTGCGTGGGATGGCCGTTTTAACCACTGATGCACCAAAAAACTCACAGTTGAATTTTTTGCAACGGACGCATCCAATCATGTCACTTTCACCCAAAACTTATGTTTGGTGGGTTTTTGGCACTTTCATTTCCAAAGGAACGGTGCCGCAAAATTCGTGCAAGATGGTTGTTTTATCCACTGATGCACCAAAAAACTCATAGTTGAATTTTTCGCAACGGACGCACCCAATCATGTCACTTTGACCCAAAACTCATGTTTGGTGGGTTTTTGGCACTTTCATTTCCGAAGGAACGGTGCCGCAAAACTTGCGTGGGATGGCCGTTTCATCCACTGATGCACCAAAAAACTCGCAGTTGAATTTTTCGCAACGGACGCACCCAATCATGTCAATTTGACCAAAAACTCATGTCTGGTGGATTTTTGGTACTTTCATTTCCGTAGGAATGGTGCCGCAAAACTCGCGTGGGATGGCCGTTTTATCCACTGAAGCCCCGAAAAACTCACAGTTGAATTTTTCAAAATGGACCCGCCCAATCCTCTTAGTTTGTCCAAAAACTCATGTTTGGTGGGTTTTTGGCGCTTTCATTTCCGAAGGAACGGTGCAGCAAAACTTGCGTGGGATGGCCTATCCACTGATGCACCAAAAATACTCGCAGTTGAATTTTTCGCAACGGACGCACCCAGTCATGTCAATTTGACCCAAAACTCATGTTTGGTGGGTTTTTGGTACTTTAATTTCCGAAGGAACGGTGCCGCAAAACTCGTGCAAGATGATTGTTTTATCCACTGACGCACCAAAAAACTCACAGTTGAATTTTTTGCAACGGACGCACCTAATCATGTCACTTTGACCCAAAACTCATGTTTGGTGGGTTTTGGGCACTTTCATTTCCAAAGGAACGGTGCCGCAAAACTTGCGTGGGATGGCAGTTTTATCCACTGATGCACCAAAAAACTTGCAGTTGAATTTTTCGCAACGGACGCACCCAATCATGTCACTTTGACCCAAAACTCATGTTTCGTGGGTTTTTGGCACTTTCATTTCCGTAGGAACGGTGCCGCAAAACTCGCGTGGGATGACCGTTTTATCCACTGATGCCCCGAAAAACTCACAGTTGAATTTTTCGCAACGGACCCACCCAATCATGTCAGTTTGACCCAAAACTCATATTTGGTGGGGTTCGGGCACTTTCATTTCCGAAGGAACGGTGACGCAAAACTTGCGCGGAATGGCCGTTTTATCCACTGATGCACCAAAAAACTCACAGTTGAATTTTTCACAACGGACGCACCCAATCATGTTAGTTTGACCCAAAACTCATGTTTGGTGGGTTTTTGGCACTTTCATTTCCGAAGGAACCGTGCCACAAAACTTGCGTGGGATGGCCGTTTTATCCACTGATGCACCAAAAAACTCGCAGTTGAATTTTTCGCAACGGACCCACCCAATCTTGTCAGTTTGACCCAAAACTCATGTTTGGTGGGGTTCGGGCACTTTCGTTTCCGAAGGAACGGTGACGCAAAACTCGTGCAAGATGGTTGTTTTATCCACTGATGCACTGAAAAACTCATAGTTGAATTTTTCGTAACGGACGCACCCAATCAAGTCACTTTGACCCAAAACTCATGTTTAGTGGGTTTTTGGCACTTTCATTTCCGTAGGAACGGTGCCGCAAAACTCGCGTGGGATGGCCGTTTTATCCACTGATGCACCAAAAAACTCACAGTTAAATTTTTCGCAACGGACGCACCCAATCATGTCAGTTTGACCCAAAACTCATGATTGGTGGGGTTTTGGGAGTTTCATTTCCGAAGGAACGGTGCCGCAAAACTCGCGCGGGATGGCCGTTTTACCCACTGATGCCCCGAAAAACTCGCAGTTTAATTTTTCAAAACGGACCCACCCAATCCTCTTAGTTTGTCCGAAAACTCATGTTTGATGGGTTTTTGGCACTTTCATTTCCGAAGGAACGGTGACGCAAAACTCGCGCGGAATGGCCGTTTTATCGACTGATGCACCAAAAAACTCGCAGTTGAATTTTTCACAACGGACGCACCAAAAAACTCGCAGTTGAATTTTTCACAACGGACGCACCAATGATGCCACTTTGACCCATAACTCATGTTTGGTGGGTTTTTGGGACTTTCATTTCCGAAGGAACAGTGTCGCAGAACACGCGTGGGATGGCCGTTTTATCCACTGATGCACCAGAAAACTCGCAGTTGAATTTTTTGCAACAGACGCACCCAATCATGTCAGTTTGTCCCAAAACTCATGTTTGGCGGGTTTTTGGCACTGTCATTTCTGAAGGAACGGTGCCGCAAAACTCGTGCAAGATGGCTGTTTTATCCAATGATGCACCAAAAAACTTACAGTTGAATTTTTCGCAACGGACGCACCCAATCATGTCACTTTGACCCAAAACTCATGTTTGGTGGGTTTTTGGCACTTTCATTTCCGAAGCAACGGTGCCGCAAAACTTGCGTGGGATGGCCGTTTTAACCACTGATGCACCAAAAAACTCACAGTTGAATTTTTTGCAACGGACGCATCCAATCATGTCACTTTCACCCAAAACTTATGTTTGGTGGGTTTTTGGCACTTTCATTTCCAAAGGAACGGTGCCGCAAAATTCGTGCAAGATGGTTGTTTTATCCACTGATGCACCAAAAAACTCATAGTTGAATTTTTCGCAACGGACGCACCCAATCATGTCACTTTGACCCAAAACTCATGTTTGGTGGGTTTTTGGCACTTTCATTTCCGAAGGAACGGTGCCGCAAAACTTGCGTGGGATGGCCGTTTCATCCACTGATGCACCAAAAAACTCGCAGTTGAATTTTTCGCAACGGACGCACCCAATCATGTCAATTTGACCAAAAACTCATGTCTGGTGGTTTTTTGGTACTTTCATTTCCGTAGGAATGGTGCCGCAAAACTCGCGTGGGATGGCCGTTTTATCCACTGAAGCCCCGAAAAAACTCACAGTTGAATTTTTCAAAATGGACCCACCCAATCCTCTTAGTTTGTCCAAAAACTCATGTTTGGTGGGTTTTTGGCGCTTTCATTTCCGAAGGAACGGTGCAGCAAAACTTGCGTGGGATGGCCTATCCACTGATGCACCAAAAATATTCGCAGTTGAATTTTTCGCAACGGACGCACCCAGTCATGTCAATTTGACCCAAAACTCATGTTTGGTGGGTTTTTGGTACTTTAATTTCCGAAGGAACGGTGCCGCAAAACTCGTGCAAGATGATTGTTTTATCCACTGATGCACTGAAAAACTCATAGTTAAATTTTTCGCAACGGAAGCACCCAATCATGTCACTTTGACCCAAAACTCATGTTTGGTGGATTTTTGGCACTGTCATTTTCGAAGGAACGGTGACGCAAAACTCGCGCGGAATGGCCGTTTTATCCACTGATGCACCAAAAACTCACAGTTGAATTTTTCACAACGGACGCACCCAATCATGTTAGTTTGACCCAAAACTCATGTTTGGTGGGTTTTTGGCACATTCATTTCCGAAGGAACGGTGCCACAAAACTTGCGTGGGATGGCCGTTTTATCCACTGATGCACCAAAAAACTCGCAGTTGAATTTTTCGCAACGGACCCACCCAATCATGTCAGTTTGACCCAAAACTCATGTTTGGTGGGGTTCGGGCACTTTCATTTCCGAAGGAACGGTGACGCAAAACTCGTGCAAGATGGTTGTTTTATCCACTGATGCACTGAAAAACTCATAGTTGAATTTTTCGTAACGGACGCACCCAATCAAGTCACTTTGACCCAAAACTCATGTTTAGTGGGTTTTTGGCACTTTCATTTCCGTAGGAACGGTGCCGCAAAACTCGCGTGGGATGGCCGTTTTATCCACTGATGCACCAAAAAACTCACAGTTAAATTTTTCGCAACGGACGCACCCAATCATGTCAGTTTGACCCAAAACTCATGATTGGTGGGGTTTTGGGAGTTTCATTTCCGAAGGAACGGTGCCGCAAAACTCGCGCGGGATGGCCGTTTTACCCACTGATGCCCCGAAAAACTCGCAGTTTAATTTTTCAAAACGGACCCACCCAATCCTCTTAGTTTGTCCGAAAACTCATGTTTGATGGGTTTTGGCACTTTCATTTCTGAAGGAACGGTGACGCAAAACTCGCGCGGAATGGCCGTTTTATCGACTGATGCACCAAAAAACTCGCAGTTGAATTTTTCACAACGGACGCACCAAAAAACTCGCAGTTGAATTTTTCACAACGGACGCACCAATGATGCCACTTTGACCCATAACTCATGTTTGGTGGGTTTTTGGGACTTTCATTTCCGAAGGAACAGTGTCGCAGAACACGCGTGGGATGGCCGTTTTATCCACTGAAGCACCAGAAAACTCGCAGTTGAATTTTTTGCAACAGACGCACCGAATCATGTCAGTTTGTCCCAAAACTCATGTTTGGCGGGTTTTTGGCACTGTCATTTCTGAAGGAACGGTGCCGCAAAACTCGTGCAAGATGGCTGTTTTATCCAATGATGCACCAAAAAACTTACAGTTGAATTTTTCGCAACGGACGCACCCAATCATGTCACTTTGACCCTAAACTCATGTTTGGTGGGTTTTTGGCACTTTCATTTCCGAAGCAACGGTGCCGCAAAACTTGCGTGGGATGGCCGTTTTAACCACTGATGCACCAAAAAACTCACAGTTGAATTTTTTGCAACGGACGCATCCAATCATGTCACTTTCACCCAAAACTTATGTTTGGTGGGTTTTTGGCACTTTCGTTTCCAAAGGAACGGTGCCGCAAAATTCGTGCAAGATGGTTGTTTTATCCACTGATGCACCAAAAAACTCATAGTTGAATTTTTCGCAACGGACGCACCCAATCATGTCACTTTGACCCAAAACTCATGTTTGGTGGGTTTTTGGCACTTTCATTTCCGAAGGAACGGTGCCGCAAAACTTGCGTGGGATGGCCGTTTCATCCACTGATGCACCAAAAAACTCGCAGTTGAATTTTTCGCAACGGACGCACCCAATCATGTCAATTTGACCAAAAACTCATGTCTGGTGGATTTTTGGTACTTTCATTTCCGTAGGAATGGTGCCGCAAAACTCGCGTGGGATGGCCGTTTTATCCACTGAAGCCCCGAAAAACTCACAGTTGAATTTTTCAAAATGGACCCGCCCAATCCTCTTAGTTTGTCCAAAAACTCATGTTTGGTGGGTTTTTGGCGCTTTCATTTCCGAAGGAACGGTGCAGCAAAACTTGCGTGGGATGGCCTATCCACTGATGCACCAAAAATACTCGCAGTTGAATTTTTCGCAACGGACGCACCCAGTCATGTCAATTTGACCCAAAACTCATGTTTGGTGGGTTTTTGGTACTTTAATTTCCGAAGGAACGGTGCCGCAAAACTCGTGCAAGATGATTGTTTTATCCACTGACGCACCAAAAAACTCACAGTTGAATTTTTTGCAACGGACGCACCTAATCATGTCACTTTGACCCAAAACTCATGTTTGGTGGGTTTTGGGCACTTTCATTTCCAAAGGAACGGTGCCGCAAAACTTGCGTGGGATGGCAATTTTATCCACTGATGCACCAAAAAACTCGCAGTTGAATTTTTCGCAACGGACGCACCCAATCATGTCACTTTGACCCAAAACTCATGTTTCGTGGGTTTTTGGCACTTTCATTTCCGTAGGAACGGTGCCGCAAAACTCTCGTGGGATGACCGTTTTATCCACTGATGCCCCGAAAAACTCACAGTTGAATTTTTCAAAACGGACCCACCCAATCCTCTTAGTTTGTCTGAAAACTCATGTTTGGTGGGGTTTTGCACTTTCATTTCCGAAGGAACGGTGACGCAAAACTTGCGCGGAATGGCCGTTTTATCCACTGATGCACCAAAAAACTCACAGTTGAATTTTTCACAACGGACGCACCCAATCATGTTAGTTTGACCCAAAACTCATGTTTGGTGGGTTTTTGGCACTTTCATTTCCGAAGGAACCGTGCCACAAAACTTGCGTGGGATGGCCGTTTTATCCACTGATGCACCAAAAAACTCGCAGTTGAATTTTTCGCAACGGACCCACCCAATCTTGTCAGTTTGACCCAAAACTCATGTTTGGTGGGGTTCGGGCACTTTCATTTCCGAAGGAACGGTGACGCAAAACTCGTGCAAGATGGTTGTTTTATCCACTGATGCACTGAAAAACTCATAGTTGAATTTTTCGTAACGGACGCACCCAATCAAGTCACTTTGACCCAAAACTCATGTTTAGTGGGTTTTTGGCACTTTCATTTCCGTAGGAACGGTGCCGCAAAACTCGCGTGGGATGGCCGTTTTATCCACTGATGCACCAAAAAACTCACAGTTAAATTTTTCGCAACGGACGCACCCAATCATGTCAGTTTGACCCAAAACTCATGATTGGTGGGGTTTTGGGAGTTTCATTTCCGAAGGAACGGTGCCGCAAAACTCGCGCGGGATGGCCGTTTTACCCACTGATGCCCCGAAAAACTCGCAGTTTAATTTTTCAAAACGGACCCACCCAATCCTCTTAGTTTGTCCGAAAACTCATGTTTGATGGGTTTTTGGCACTTTCATTTCCGAAGGAACGGTGACGCAAAACTCGCGCGGAATGGCCGTTTTATCGACTGATGCACCAAAAAACTCACAGTTGAATTTTTCACAACGGACGCACCAAAAAACTCGCAGTTGAATTTTTCACAACGGACGCACCAATGATGCCACTTTGACCCATAACTCATGTTTGGTGGGTTTTTGGGACTTTCATTTCCGAAGGAACAGTGTCGCAGAACACGCGTGGGATGGCCGTTTTATCCACTGATGCACCAGAAAACTCGCAGTTGAATTTTTTGCAACAGACGCACCCAATCATGTCAGTTTGTCCCAAAACTCATGTTTGGCGGGTTTTTGGCACTGTCATTTCTGAAGGAACGGTGCCGCAAAACTCGTGCAAGATGGCTGTTTTATCCAATGATGCACCAAAAAACTTACAGTTGAATTTTTCGCAACGGACGCACCCAATCATGTCACTTTGACCCAAAACTCATGTTTGGTGGGTTTTTGGCACTTTCATTTCCGAAGCAACGGTGCCGCAAAACTTGCGTGGGATGGCCGTTTTAACCACTGATGCACCAAAAAACTCACAGTTGAATTTTTTGCAACGGACGCATCCAATCATGTCACTTTCACCCAAAACTTATGTTTGGTGGGTTTTTGGCACTTTCATTTCCAAAGGAACGGTGCCGCAAAATTCGTGCAAGATGGTTGTTTTATCCACTGATGCACCAAAAAACTCATAGTTGAATTTTTCGCAACGGACGCACCCAATCATGTCACTTTGACCCAAAACTCATGTTTGGTGGGTTTTTGGCACTTTCATTTCCGAAGGAACGGTGCCGCAAAACTTGCGTGGGATGGCCGTTTCATCCACTGATGCACCAAAAAACTCGCAGTTGAATTTTTCGCAACGGACGCACCCAATCATGTCAATTTGACCAAAAACTCATGTCTGGTGGTTTTTTGGTACTTTCATTTCCGTAGGAATGGTGCCGCAAAACTCGCGTGGGATGGCCGTTTTATCCACTGAAGCCCCGAAAAACTCACAGTTGAATTTTTCAAAATGGACCCACCCAATCCTCTTAGTTTGTCCAAAAACTCATGTTTGGTGGGTTTTTGGCGCTTTCATTTCCGAAGGAACGGTGCAGCAAAACTTGCGTGGGATGGCCTATCCACTGATGCACCAAAAATATTCGCAGTTGAATTTTTCGCAACGGACGCACCCAGTCATGTCAATTTGACCCAAAACTCATGTTTGGTGGGTTTTTGGTACTTTAATTTCCGAAGGAACGGTGCCGCAAAACTCGTGCAAGATGATTGTTTTATCCACTGATGCACTGAAAAACTCATAGTTAAATTTTTCGCAACGGAAGCACCCAATCATGTCACTTTGACCCAAAACTCATGTTTGGTGGATTTTTGGCACTGTCATTTTCGAAGGAACGGTGACGCAAAACTCGCGCGGAATGGCCGTTTTATCCACTGATGCACCAAAAAACTCACAGTTGAATTTTTCACAACGGACGCACCCAATCATGTTAGTTTGACCCAAAACTCATGTTTGGTGGGTTTTTGGCACATTCATTTCCGAAGGAACGGTGCCACAAAACTTGCGTGGGATGGCCGTTTTATCCACTGATGCACCAAAAAACTCGCAGTTGAATTTTTCGCAACGGACCCACCCAATCATGTCAGTTTGACCCAAAACTCATGTTTGGTGGGGTTCGGGCACTTTCATTTCCGAAGGAACGGTGACGCAAAACTCGTGCAAGATGGTTGTTTTATCCACTGATGCACTGAAAAACTCATAGTTGAATTTTTCGTAACGGACGCACCCAATCAAGTCACTTTGACCCAAAACTCATGTTTAGTGGGTTTTTGGCACTTTCATTTCCGTAGGAACGGTGCCGCAAAACTCGCGTGGGATGGCCGTTTTATCCACTGATGCACCAAAAAACTCACAGTTAAATTTTTCGCAACGGACGCACCCAATCATGTCAGTTTGACCCAAAACTCATGATTGGTGGGGTTTTGGGAGTTTCATTTCCGAAGGAACGGTGCCGCAAAACTCGCGCGGGATGGCCGTTTTACCCACTGATGCCCCGAAAAACTCGCAGTTTAATTTTTCAAAACGGACCCACCCAATCCTCTTAGTTTGTCCGAAAACTCATGTTTGATGGGTTTTGGCACTTTCATTTCTGAAGGAACGGTGACGCAAAACTCGCGCGGAATGGCCGTTTTATCGACTGATGCACCAAAAAACTCGCAGTTGAATTTTTCACAACGGACGCACCAAAAAACTCGCAGTTGAATTTTTCACAACGGACGCACCAATGATGCCACTTTGACCCATAACTCATGTTTGGTGGGTTTTTGGGACTTTCATTTCCGAAGGAACAGTGTCGCAGAACACGCGTGGGATGGCCGTTTTATCCACTGAAGCACCAGAAAACTCGCAGTTGAATTTTTTGCAACAGACGCACCGAATCATGTCAGTTTGTCCCAAAACTCATGTTTGGCGGGTTTTTGGCACTGTCATTTCTGAAGGAACGGTGCCGCAAAACTCGTGCAAGATGGCTGTTTTATCCAATGATGCACCAAAAAACTTACAGTTGAATTTTTCGCAACGGACGCACCCAATCATGTCACTTTGACCCTAAACTCATGTTTGGTGGGTTTTTGGCACTTTCATTTCCGAAGCAACGGTGCCGCAAAACTTGCGTGGGATGGCCGTTTTAACCACTGATGCACCAAAAAACTCACAGTTGAATTTTTTGCAACGGACGCATCCAATCATGTCACTTTCACCCAAAACTTATGTTTGGTGGGTTTTTGGCACTTTCGTTTCCAAAGGAACGGTGCCGCAAAATTCGTGCAAGATGGTTGTTTTATCCACTGATGCACCAAAAAACTCATAGTTGAATTTTTCGCAACGGACGCACCCAATCATGTCACTTTGACCCAAAACTCATGTTTGGTGGGTTTTTGGCACTTTCATTTCCGAAGGAACGGTGCCGCAAAACTTGCGTGGGATGGCCGTTTCATCCACTGATGCACCAAAAAACTCGCAGTTGAATTTTTCGCAACGGACGCACCCAATCATGTCAATTTGACCAAAAACTCATGTCTGGTGGATTTTTGGTACTTTCATTTCCGTAGGAATGGTGCCGCAAAACTCGCGTGGGATGGCCGTTTTATCCACTGAAGCCCCGAAAAACTCACAGTTGAATTTTTCAAAATGGACCCGCCCAATCCTCTTAGTTTGTCCAAAAACTCATGTTTGGTGGGTTTTTGGCGCTTTCATTTCCGAAGGAACGGTGCAGCAAAACTTGCGTGGGATGGCCTATCCACTGATGCACCAAAAATACTCGCAGTTGAATTTTTCGCAACGGACGCACCCAGTCATGTCAATTTGACCCAAAACTCATGTTTGGTGGGTTTTTGGTACTTTAATTTCCGAAGGAACGGTGCCGCAAAACTCGTGCAAGATGATTGTTTTATCCACTGACGCACCAAAAAACTCACAGTTGAATTTTTTGCAACGGACGCACCTAATCATGTCACTTTGACCCAAAACTCATGTTTGGTGGGTTTTGGGCACTTTCATTTCCAAAGGAACGGTGCCGCAAAACTTGCGTGGGATGGCAATTTTATCCACTGATGCACCAAAAAACTCGCAGTTGAATTTTTCGCAACGGACGCACCCAATCATGTCACTTTGACCCAAAACTCATGTTTCGTGGGTTTTTGGCACTTTCATTTCCGTAGGAACGGTGCCGCAAAACTCTCGTGGGATGACCGTTTTATCCACTGATGCCCCGAAAAACTCACAGTTGAATTTTTCAAAACGGACCCACCCAATCCTCTTAGTTTGTCTGAAAACTCATGTTTGGTGGGGTTTTGCACTTTCATTTCCGAAGGAACGGTGACGCAAAACTTGCGCGGAATGGCCGTTTTATCCACTGATGCACCAAAAAACTCACAGTTGAATTTTTCACAACGGACGCACCCAATCATGTTAGTTTGACCCAAAACTCATGTTTGGTGGGTTTTTGGCACTTTCATTTCCGAAGGAACCGTGCCACAAAACTTGCGTGGGATGGCCGTTTTATCCACTGATGCACCAAAAAACTCGCAGTTGAATTTTTCGCAACGGACCCACCCAATCTTGTCAGTTTGACCCAAAACTCATGTTTGGTGGGGTTCGGGCACTTTCATTTCCGAAGGAACGGTGACGCAAAACTCGTGCAAGATGGTTGTTTTATCCACTGATGCACTGAAAAACTCATAGTTGAATTTTTCGTAACGGACGCACCCAATCAAGTCACTTTGACCCAAAACTCATGTTTAGTGGGTTTTTGGCACTTTCATTTCCGTAGGAACGGTGCCGCAAAACTCGCGTGGGATGGCCGTTTTATCCACTGATGCACCAAAAAACTCACAGTTAAATTTTTCGCAACGGACGCACCCAATCATGTCAGTTTGACCCAAAACTCATGATTGGTGGGGTTTTGGGAGTTTCATTTCCGAAGGAACGGTGCCGCAAAACTCGCGCGGGATGGCCGTTTTACCCACTGATGCCCCGAAAAACTCGCAGTTTAATTTTTCAAAACGGACCCACCCAATCCTCTTAGTTTGTCCGAAAACTCATGTTTGATGGGTTTTTGGCACTTTCATTTCCGAAGGAACGGTGACGCAAAACTCGCGCGGAATGGCCGTTTTATCGACTGATGCACCAAAAAACTCACAGTTGAATTTTTCACAACGGACGCACCAAAAAACTCGCAGTTGAATTTTTCACAACGGACGCACCAATGATGCCACTTTGACCCATAACTCATGTTTGGTGGGTTTTTGGGACTTTCATTTCCGAAGGAACAGTGTCGCAGAACACGCGTGGGATGGCCGTTTTATCCACTGATGCACCAGAAAACTCGCAGTTGAATTTTTTGCAACAGACGCACCCAATCATGTCAGTTTGTCCCAAAACTCATGTTTGGCGGGTTTTTGGCACTGTCATTTCTGAAGGAACGGTGCCGCAAAACTCGTGCAAGATGGCTGTTTTATCCAATGATGCACCAAAAAACTTACAGTTGAATTTTTCGCAACGGACGCACCCAATCATGTCACTTTGACCCAAAACTCATGTTTGGTGGGTTTTTGGCACTTTCATTTCCGAAGCAACGGTGCCGCAAAACTTGCGTGGGATGGCCGTTTTAACCACTGATGCACCAAAAAACTCACAGTTGAATTTTTTGCAACGGACGCATCCAATCATGTCACTTTCACCCAAAACTTATGTTTGGTGGGTTTTTGGCACTTTCATTTCCAAAGGAACGGTGCCGCAAAATTCGTGCAAGATGGTTGTTTTATCCACTGATGCACCAAAAAACTCATAGTTGAATTTTTCGCAACGGACGCACCCAATCATGTCACTTTGACCCAAAACTCATGTTTGGTGGGTTTTTGGCACTTTCATTTCCGAAGGAACGGTGCCGCAAAACTTGCGTGGGATGGCCGTTTCATCCACTGATGCACCAAAAAACTCGCAGTTGAATTTTTCGCAACGGACGCACCCAATCATGTCAATTTGACCAAAAACTCATGTCTGGTGGATTTTTGGTACTTTCATTTCCGTAGGAATGGTGCAGCAAAACTCGCGTGGGATGGCCGTTTTATCCACTGAAGCCCCGAAAAACTCACAGTTGAATTTTTCAAAATGGACCCGCCCAATCCTCTTAGTTTGTCCAAAAACTCATGTTTGGTGGGTTTTTGGCGCTTTCATTTCCGAAGGAACGGTGCAGCAAAACTTGCGTGGGATGGCCTATCCACTGATGCACCAAAAATACTCGCAGTTGAATTTTTCGCAACGGACGCACCCAGTCATGTCAATTTGACGCAAAACTCATGTTTGGTGGGTTTTTGGTACTTTAATTTCCAAAGGAACGGTGCCGCAAAACTCGTGCAAGATGATTGTTTTATCCACTGATGCACTGAAAAACTCATAGTTGATTTTTCGCAACGGAAGCACCCAATCATGTCACTTTGACCCAAAACTCATGTTTGGTGGATTTTTGGCACTGTCATTTTCGAAGGAACGGTGACGCAAAACTCGCGCGAAATGGCCGTTTTATCCACTGATGCACCAAAAAACTCACAGTTGAATTTTTCACAACGGACGCACCCAATCATGTTAGTTTGACCCAAAACTCATGTTTGGTGGGTTTTTGGCACATTCATTTCCGAAGGAACGGTGCCACAAAACTTGCGTTGGATGGCCGTTTTATCCACTGATGCCCCGAAAAACTCACAGTTGAATTTTTCAAAATGGACCCGCCCAATCCTCTTAGTTTGTCCAAAAACTCATGTTTGGTGGGTTTTTGGCACTTTCATTTCCGAAGGAACGGTGCAGCAAAACTTGCGTGGGATGGCCTATCCACTGATGCACCAAAAATACTCGCAGTTGAATTTTTCGCAACGGACGCACCCAGTCATGTCAATTTGACCCAAAACTCATGTTTGGTGGGTTTTTGGTACATTAATTTCCGAAGGAACGGTGCCGCAAAACTCGGGCAAGATGGTTGTTTTATCCACTGATGCACTGAAAAACTCATAGTTGATTTTTTCACAAACGGACGCACCCAATCATGTCACTTTGACCCAAAACTCATGTTTGGTGGGTTTTTGGCACTTTCATTTCCGTAGGAACGGTGCCGCAAAACTCGCATGGGATGGCCGTTTTATCCACTGATGGCCCGAAAAACTCGCAGTTGAATTTTTCAAAACGGACCCACCCAATCCTCTTAGTTTGTCCGAAAACTCATGTTTGGTGGGGTTTTGGCACTTTCATTTCCGAAGGAACGGTGACGCAAAACTCGGGCGGAATGACCGTTTTATCCACTGATGCACCAAAAAACTCGCAGTTGAATTTTTCACAACGGACGCACCCAATCATGTCAGTTTGACCCAAAACTCATGTTTGGTGGGTTTTTGGCACTTTCATTTCCAAAGGAACGGTGCCGCAAAACTTGCGTGGGATGGCCGTTTTATCCACTGATGCACCAAAAAACTCGCAGTTGAATTTTTCGCAACGGACGCACCCAATCATGTCACTTTGACCCAAAACTCATGTTTGGTGGGTTTTTGGCACTTTCATTTCTATAGGAACGGTGCCGCAAAACTCACGTGGGATGGCCGTTTTATCAACTGATGCACCAAAAAACTCGCAGTTTAATTTTTCACAACGGACGCACCCAATCATGTCAGTTTGACCCAAAACACATGATTGGTGGGTTTTTGGAAGTTTCATTTCCGAAGGAACGGTGCCGCAAAACTCGCGCGGGATGGCCGTTTTATCCACTGATGCCCCGAAAATCTCGCAGTTTAATTTTTCAAAACGGACCCACCCAATCCTATTAGTTTGTCCCAAAACTCATGTTTGATGTGTTTTTGGCACTTTCATTTCCGAAGGAACGGTGACGCAAAACTCGCGCGGAATGGCCATTTTATCGACTGATGCACCAAAAAACTCGCAGTTGAATTTTTCACAACGGACGCACCAATGATGCCACTTTGACCCATAACTCATGTTTGGTGGGTTTTTGGCACTTTCATTTCCGAAGGAACAGTGTCGCAGAACATGCGTGGGATGGCCGTTTTATCCACTGATGCACCAGAAAACTCGCAGTTGAATTTTTTGCAACAGACACACCCAATCATGTCAGTTTGTCCCAAAACTCAAGTTTGGCGGGTTTTTGGCACTGTCATTTCTGAAGGAACGGTGCCGCAAAACTCGTGCAAGATGGCTATTTTATCCAATGATGCACCGAAAAACTTACAGTTGAATTTTTCGCAACGGACGCACCCAATCATGTCACTTTGACCCAAAACTCATGTTTGGTGGGTTTTTGGCACTTTCATTTCCGAAGCAACGGTGCCGCAAAACTTGCGTGGGATGGCCGTTTTAACCACTGACGCACCAAAAAACTCACAGTTGAATTTTTTGCAACGGACGCACCTAATCATGTCACTTTGACCCAAAACTCATGTTTGGAGGGTTTTTGGTAATTTCATTTCCGAAGGAACGGTGCCGCAAAACTCGTGCAAGATGGTTGTTTTATCCACTGATGCACTGAAAAACTCGCAGTTGAATTTTTCGCAACGGACGCACCCAATCATGTCACTTTGACCCAAAACTCATGTTTCGTGGGTTTTTGGCACTTTCATTTCCGTAGGAACGGTGCCGCAAAACTCGCGTGGGATGACCGTTTTATCCACTGATGCCCCGAAAAACTAACAGTTGAATTTTTCAAAACGGACCCACCCAATCCTCTTAGTTTGTCTGAAAACTCATGTTTGGTGGGGTTTTGCACTTTCATTTCCGAAGGAACGGTGACGCAAAACTTGCGCGGAATGGCCGTTTTATCCACTGATGCACCAAAAAACTCACAGTTGAATTTTTCACAACGGACGCACCCAATCATGTTAGTTTGACCCAAAACTCATGTTTGGTGGGTTTTTGGCACTTTCATTTCCGAAGGAACCGTGCCACAAAACTTGCGTGGGATGGCCGTTTTATCCACTGATGCACCAAAAAACTCGCAGTTCAATTTTTCGCAACGGACCCACCCAATCATGTCAGTTTGACCCAAAACTCATGTTTGGTGGGGGTTCGGGCACTTTCATTTCCGAAGGAACGGTGACGCAAAACTCGTGCAAGATGGTTGTTTTATCCACTGATGCACTGAAAAACTCATAGTTGAATTTTTCGTAACGGACGCACCCAATCAAGTCACTTTGACCCAAAACTCATGTTTAGTGGGTTTTTGGCACTTTCATTTCCGTAGGAACGGTGCCGCAAAACTCGCGTGGGATGGCCGTTTTATCCACTGATGCACCAAAAAACTCACAGTTAAATTTTTCGCAACGGACGCACCCAATCATGTCAGTTTGACCCAAAACTCATGATTGGTGGGGTTTTGGGAGTTTCATTTCCGAAGAAACGGTGCCGCAAAACTCGCGCGGGATGGCCGTTTTACCCACTGATGCCCCGAAAAACTCGCAGTTTAATTTTTCAAAACGGACCCACCCAATCCTCTTAGTTTGTCCGAAAACTCATGTTTGATGGGTTTTTGGCACTTTCATTTCCGAAGGAACGGTGACGCAAAACTCGCGCGGAATGGCCGTTTTATCGACTGATGCACCAAAAAACTCACAGTTGAATTTTTCACAACGGACGCACCAAAAAACTCGCAGTTGAATTTTTCACAACGGACGCACCAATGATGCCACTTTGACCCATAACTCATGTTTGGTGGGTTTTTGGGACTTTCATTTCCGAAGGAACAGTGTCGCAGAACACGCGTGGGATGGCCGTTTTATCCACTGATGCACCAGAAAACTCCGAGTTGAATTTTTTGCAACAGACGCACCCAATCATGTCAGTTTGTCCCAAAACTCATGTTTGGCGGGTTTTTGGCACTGTCATTTCTGAAGGAACGGTGCCGCAGAACTCGTGCAAGATGGCTGTTTTATCCAATGATGCACCAAAAAACTTACAGTTGAATTTTTCGCAACGGACGCACCCAATCATGTCACTTTGACCCAAAACTCATGTTTGGTGGGTTTTTGGCACTTTCATTTCCGAAGCAACGGTGCCGCAAAACTTGCGTGGGATGGCCGTTTTAACCACTGATGCACCAAAAAACTCACAGTTGAATTTTTTGCAACGGACGCATCCAATCATGTCACTTTCACCCAAAACTTATGTTTGGTGGGTTTTTGGCACTTTCATTTCCAAAGGAACGGTGCCGCAAAATTCGTGCAAGATGGTTGTTTTATCCACTGATGCACCAAAAAACTCATAGTTGAATTTTTCGCAACGGACGCACCCAATCATGTCACTTTGACCCAAAACTCATGTTTGGTGGGTTTTTGGCACTTTCATTTCCGAAGGAACGGTGCCGCAAAACTTGCGTGGGATGGCCGTTTCATCCACTGATGCACCAAAAAACTCGCAGTTGAATTTTTCGCAACGGACGCACCCAATCATGTCAATTTGACCAAAAACTCATGTCTGGTGGATTTTTGGTACTTTCATTTCCGTAGGAATGGTGCCGCAAAACTCGCGTGGGATGGCCGTTTTATCCACTGAAGCCCCGAAAAACTCACAGTTGAATTTTTCAAAATGGACCCGCCCAATCCTCTTAGTTTGTCCAAAAACTCATGTTTGGTGGGTTTTTGGCGCTTTCATTTCCGAAGGAACGGTGCAGCAAAACTTGCGTGGGATGGCCTATCCACTGATGCACCAAAAATACTCGCAGTTGAATTTTTCGCAACGGACGCACCCAGTCATGTCAATTTGACGCAAAACTCATGTTTGGTGGGTTTTTGGTACTTTAATTTCCAAAGGAACGGTGCCGCAAAACTCGTGCAAGATGATTGTTTTATCCACTGATGCACTGAAAAACTCATAGTTGAATTTTTCGCAACGGAAGCACCCAATCATGTCACTTTGACCCAAAACTCATGTTTGGTGGATTTTTGGCACTGTCATTTTCGAAGGAACGGTGACGCAAAACTCGCGCGAAATGGCCGTTTTATCCACTGATGCACCAAAAAACTCACAGTTGAATTTTTCACAACGGACGCACCCAATCATGTTAGTTTGACCCAAAACTCATGTTTGGTGGGTTTTTGGCACATTCATTTCCGAAGGAACGGTGCCACAAAACTTGCGTTGGATGGCCGTTTTATCCACTGATGCCCCGAAAAACTCACAGTTGAATTTTTCAAAATGGACCCGCCCAATCCTCTTAGTTTGTCCAAAAACTCATGTTTGGTGGGTTTTTGGCACTTTCATTTCCGAAGGAACGGTGCAGCAAAACTTGCGTGGGATGGCCTATCCACTGATGCACCAAAAATACTCGCAGTTGAATTTTTCGCAACGGACGCACCCAGTCATGTCAATTTGACCCAAAACTCATGTTTGGTGGGTTTTTGGTACATTAATTTCCGAAGGAACGGTGCCGCAAAACTCGGGCAAGATGGTTGTTTTATCCACTGATGCACTGAAAAACTCATAGTTGATTTTTTCACAAACGGACGCACCCAATCATGTCACTTTGACCCAAAACTCATGTTTGGTGGGTTTTTGGCACTTTCATTTCCGTAGGAACGGTGCCGCAAAACTCGCATGGGATGGCCGTTTTATCCACTGATGGCCCGAAAAACTCGCAGTTGAATTTTTCAAAACGGACCCACCCAATCCTCTTAGTTTGTCCGAAAACTCATGTTTGGTGGGGTTTTGGCACTTTCATTTCCGAAGGAACGGTGACGCAAAACTCGGGCGGAATGACCGTTTTATCCACTGATGCACCAAAAAACTCGCAGTTGAATTTTTCACAACGGACGCACCCAATCATGTCAGTTTGACCCAAAACTCATGTTTGGTGGGTTTTTGGCACTTTCATTTCCAAAGGAACGGTGCCGCAAAACTTGCGTGGGATGGCCGTTTTATCCACTGATGCACCAAAAAACTCGCAGTTGAATTTTTCGCAACGGACGCACCCAATCATGTCACTTTGACCCAAAACTCATGTTTGGTGGGTTTTTGGCACTTTCATTTCTATAGGAACGGTGCCGCAAAACTCACGTGGGATGGCCGTTTTATCAACTGATGCACCAAAAAACTCGCAGTTTAATTTTTCACAACGGACGCACCCAATCATGTCAGTTTGACCCAAAACACATGATTGGTGGGTTTTTGGAAGTTTCATTTCCGAAGGAACGGTGCCGCAAAACTCGCGCGGGATGGCCGTTTTATCCACTGATGCCCCGAAAATCTCGCAGTTTAATTTTTCAAAACGGACCCACCCAATCCTATTAGTTTGTCCCAAAACTCATGTTTGATGTGTTTTTGGCACTTTCATTTCCGAAGGAACGGTGACGCAAAACTCGCGCGGAATGGCCATTTTATCGACTGATGCACCAAAAAACTCGCAGTTGAATTTTTCACAACGGACGCACCAATGATGCCACTTTGACCCATAACTCATGTTTGGTGGGTTTTTGGCACTTTCATTTCCGAAGGAACAGTGTCGCAGAACATGCGTGGGATGGCCGTTTTATCCACTGATGCACCAGAAAACTCGCAGTTGAATTTTTTGCAACAGACACACCCAATCATGTCAGTTTGTCCCAAAACTCAAGTTTGGCGGGTTTTTGGCACTGTCATTTCTGAAGGAACGGTGCCGCAAAACTCGTGCAAGATGGCTATTTTATCCAATGATGCACCGAAAAACTTACAGTTGAATTTTTCGCAACGGACGCACCCAATCATGTCACTTTGACCCAAAACTCATGTTTGGTGGGTTTTTGGCACTTTCATTTCCGAAGCAACGGTGCCGCAAAACTTGCGTGGGATGGCCGTTTTAACCACTGACGCACCAAAAAACTCACAGTTGAATTTTTTGCAACGGACGCACCTAATCATGTCACTTTGACCCAAAACTCATGTTTGGAGGGTTTTTGGTAATTTCATTTCCGAAGGAACGGTGCCGCAAAACTCGTGCAAGATGGTTGTTTTATCCACTGATGCACTGAAAAACTCGCAGTTGAATTTTTCGCAACGGACGCACCCAATCATGTCACTTTGACCCAAAACTCATGTTTCGTGGGTTTTTGGCACTTTCATTTCCGTAGGAACGGTGCCGCAAAACTCGCGTGGGATGACCGTTTTATCCACTGATGCCCCGAAAAACTAACAGTTGAATTTTTCAAAACGGACCCACCCAATCCTCTTAGTTTGTCTGAAAACTCATGTTTGGTGGGGTTTTGCACTTTCATTTCCGAAGGAACGGTGACGCAAAACTTGCGCGGAATGGCCGTTTTATCCACTGATGCACCAAAAAACTCACAGTTGAATTTTTCACAACGGACGCACCCAATCATGTTAGTTTGACCCAAAACTCATGTTTGGTGGGTTTTTGGCACTTTCATTTCCGAAGGAACCGTGCCACAAAACTTGCGTGGGATGGCCGTTTTATCCACTGATGCACCAAAAAACTCGCAGTTCAATTTTTCGCAACGGACCCACCCAATCATGTCAGTTTGACCCAAAACTCATGTTTGGTGGGGGTTCGGGCACTTTCATTTCCGAAGGAACGGTGACGCAAAACTCGTGCAAGATGGTTGTTTTATCCACTGATGCACTGAAAAACTCATAGTTGAATTTTTCGTAACGGACGCACCCAATCAAGTCACTTTGACCCAAAACTCATGTTTAGTGGGTTTTTGGCACTTTCATTTCCGTAGGAACGGTGCCGCAAAACTCGCGTGGGATGGCCGTTTTATCCACTGATGCACCAAAAAACTCACAGTTAAATTTTTCGCAACGGACGCACCCAATCATGTCAGTTTGACCCAAAACTCATGATTGGTGGGGTTTTGGGAGTTTCATTTCCGAAGAAACGGTGCCGCAAAACTCGCGCGGGATGGCCGTTTTACCCACTGATGCCCCGAAAAACTCGCAGTTTAATTTTTCAAAACGGACCCACCCAATCCTCTTAGTTTGTCCGAAAACTCATGTTTGATGGGTTTTTGGCACTTTCATTTCCGAAGGAACGGTGACGCAAAACTCGCGCGGAATGGCCGTTTTATCAATTGATGCACCAAAAAACTCGCAGTTGAATTTTTCACAACGGACGCACCAAAAAACTCGCAGTTGAATTTTTCACAACGGACGCACCAATGATGCCACTTTGACCCATAACTCATGTTTGGTGGGTTTTTGGGACTTTCATTTCCGAAGGAACAGTGTCGCAGAACACGCGTGGGATGGCCGTTTTATCCACTGATGCACCAAAAAACTCCGAGTTGAATTTTTTGCAACAGACGCACCCAATCATGTCAGTTTGTCCCAAAACTCATGTTTGGCGGGTTTTTGGCACTGTCATTTCTGAAGGAACGGTGCCGCAAAACTCGTGCAAGATGGCTGTTTTATCCAATGATGCACCAAAAAACTTACAGTTGAATTTTTCGCAACGGACGCACCCAATCATGTCACTTTGACCCAAAACTCATGTTTGGTGGGTTTTTGGCACTTTCATTTCCGAAGCAACGGTGCCGCAAAACTTGCGTGGGATGGCCGTTTTAACCACTGATGCACCAAAAAACTCATAGTTGAATTTTTTGCAACGGACGCATCCAATCATCTCACTTTCACCCAAAACTTATGTTTGGTGGGTTTTTGGCACTTTCATTTCCAAAGGAACGGTGCCGCAAAATTCGTGCAAGATGGTTGTTTTATCCACTGATGCACCAAAAAACTCATAGTTGAATTTTTCGCAACGGACGCACCCAATCATGTCACTTTGACCCAAAACTCATGTTTGGTGGGTTTTTGGCACTTTCATTTCCGAAGGAACGGTGCCGCAAAACTTGCGTGGGATGGCCGTTTCATCCACTGATGCACCAAAAAAACTCGCAGTTGAATTTTTCGCAACGGACACACCCAATCATGTCAATTTGACCAAAAACTCATGTCTGGTGGATTTTTGGTACTTTCATTTCCGTAGGAATGGTGCCGCAAAACTCGCGTGGGATGGCCGTTTTATCCATTGAAGCCCCGAAAAACTCACAGTTGAATTTTTCAAAATGGACCCGCCCAATCCTCTTAGTTTGTCCAAAAACTCATGTTTGGTGGGTTTTTGGCGCTTTCATTTCCGAAGGAACGGTGCAGCAAAACTTGCGTGGGATGGCCTATCCACTGATGCACCAAAAATACTCGCAGTTGAATTTTTCGCAACGGACGCACCCAGTCATGTCAATTTGACCCAAAACTCATGTTTGGTGGGTTTTTGGTACTTTAATTTCCGAAGGAACGGTGCCGCAAAACTCGTGCAAGATGATTGTTTTATCCAATGATGCACTGAAAAACTCATAGTTGAATTTTTCGCAACGGAAGCACCCAATCATGTCACTTTGACCCAAAACTCATGTTTGGTGGATTTTTGGCACTGTCATTTTTGAAGGAACGGTGACGCAAAACTCGCGCGGAATGGCCGTTTTATCCACTGATGCACCAAAAAACTCACAGTTGAATTTTTCACAACGGACGCACCCAATCATGTTAGTTTGACCCAAAACTCATGTTTGGTGGGTTTTTGGCACATTCATTTCCGAAGGAACGGTGCCACAAAACTTGCGTTGGATGGCCGTTTTATCCACTGATGCCCCGAAAAACTCACAGTTGAATTTTTCAAAATGGACCCGCCCAATCCTCTTAGTTTGTCCAAAAACTCATGTTTGGTGTGTTTTTGGCACTTTCATTTCTGAAGGAACGGTGCAGCAAAACTTGCGTGGGATGGCCTATCCACTGATGCACCAAAAATACTCGCAGTTGAATTTTTCGCAACGGACGCACCCAGTCATGTCAATTTGACCCAAAACTCATGTTTGGTGGGTTTTTGGTACATTAATTTCCGAAGGAACGGTGCCGCAAAACTCGTGCAAGATGGTTGTTTTATCCACTGATGCACTGAAAAACTCATAGTTGATTTTTTCACAAACGGATGCACCCAATCATGTCACTTTGACCCAAAACTCATGTTTGGTGGGTTTTTGGCACTTTCATTTCCGTAGGAACGGTGCCGCAAAACTCGCATGGGATGGCCGTTTTATCCACTGATGGCCCGAAAAACTCGCAGTTGAATTTTTCAAAACGGACCCACCCAATCCTCTTAGTTTGTCCGAAAACTCATGTTTGGTGGGGTTTTGGCACTTTCATTTCCGAAGGAACGGTGACGCAAAACTCGGGCGGAATGACCGTTTTATCCACTGATGCACCAAAAAACTCGCAGTTGAATTTTTCACAACGGACGCACCCAATCATGTCAGTTTGACCCAAAACTCATGTTTGGTGGGTTTTTGGCACTTTCATTTCCAAAGGAACGGTGCCGCAAAACTTGCGTGGTATGGCCGTTTTATCCACTGATGCACCAAAAAACTCGCAGTTGAATTTTTCGCAACGGACGGACCCAATCATGTCACTTTGACCCAAAACTCATGTTTGGTGGGTTTTTGGCACTTTCATTTCTATAGGAACGGTGCCTCAAAACTCACGTGGGATGGCCGTTTTATCAACTGATGCACCAAAAAACTCGCAGTTTAATTTTTCACAACGGACGCACCCAATCATGTCAGTTTGACCCAAAACACATGATTGGTGGGTTTTTGGAAGTTTCATTTCCGAAGGAACGGTGCCGCAAAACTCGCGCGGGATGGCCGTTTTATCCACTGATGCCCCGAAAATCTCGCAGTTTAATTTTTCAAAACGGACCCACCCAATCCTATTAGTTTGTCCCAAAACTCATGTTTGATGTGTTTTTGGCACTTTCATTTCCGAAGGAACGGTGACGCAAAACTCGCGCGGAATGGCCATTTTATCGACTGATGCACCAAAAAACTCGCAGTTGAATTTTTCACAACGGACGCACCAATGATGCCACTTTGACCCATAACTCATGTTTGGTGGGTTTTTGGCACTTTCATTTCCGAAGGAACAGTGTCGCAGAACATGCGTGGGATGGCCGTTTTATCCACTGATGCACCAGAAAACTCGCAGTTGAATTTTTTGCAACAGACACACCCAATCATGTCAGTTTGTCCCAAAACTCAAGTTTGGCGGGTTTTTGGCACTGTCATTTCTGAAGGAACGGTGCCGCAAAACTCGTGCAAGATGGCTATTTTATCCAATGATGCACCGAAAAACTTACAGTTGAATTTTTCGCAACGGACGCACCCAATCATGTCACTTTGACCCAAAACTCATGTTTGGTGGGTTTTTGGCACTTTCATTTCCGAAGCAACGGTGCCGCAAAACTTGCGTGGGATGGCCGTTTTAACCACTGACGCACCAAAAAACTCACAGTTGAATTTTTTGCAACGGACGCACCTAATCATGTCACTTTGACCCAAAACTCATGTTTGGAGGGTTTTTGGTAATTTCATTTCCGAAGGAACGGTGCCGCAAAACTCGTGCAAGATGGTTGTTTTATCCACTGATGCACTGAAAAACTCGCAGTTGAATTTTTCGCAACGGACGCACCCAATCATGTCACTTTGACCCAAAACTCATGTTTCGTGGGTTTTTGGCACTTTCATTTCCGTAGGAACGGTGCCGCAAAACTCGCGTGGGATGACCGTTTTATCCACTGATGCCCCGAAAAACTAACAGTTGAATTTTTCAAAACGGACCCACCCAATCCTCTTAGTTTGTCTGAAAACTCATGTTTGGTGGGGTTTTGCACTTTCATTTCCGAAGGAACGGTGACGCAAAACTTGCGCGGAATGGCCGTTTTATCCACTGATGCACCAAAAAACTCACAGTTGAATTTTTCACAACGGACGCACCCAATCATGTTAGTTTGACCCAAAACTCATGTTTGGTGGGTTTTTGGCACATTCATTTCTGAAGGAACGGTGCCACAAAACTTGCGTGGGATGGCCATTTTATCCACTGATGCACCAAAAAACTCGCAGTTGAATTTTTTGCAACGGACCCACCCAATCATGTCAGTTTGACCCAAAACTCATGTTTGGTGGGGTTCGGGCACTTTCATTTCCGAAGGAACGGTGACGCAAAACTCGTGCAAGATGGTTGTTTTATCCACTGATGCACTGAAAAAACTCATAGTTCAATTTTTCGCAACGGAAGCACCCAATCATGTCACTTTGACCCAAAACTCATGTTTGGTGGATTTTTGGCACTGTCATTTTCGAAGGAACGGTGACGCAAAACTCGCGCGGAATGGCCGTTTTATCCACTGATGCACCAAAAAACTCGCAGTTGAATTTTTCACAACGGACACACCCAATCATGTCAGTTTGACCCAAAACTCATGTTTGGTGGGTTTTTGGCACTTTCATTTCCAAAGGAACGGTGCCGCAAAACTTGCTTGGGATGGCCGTTTTATCCACTGATGCACCAAAAAACTCGCAGTTGAATTTTTCGCAACGGACGCACCCAATCATGTCACTTTGACCCAAAACTCATGTTTGGTGGGTTTTTGGAACTTTCATTTCTGTAGGAACGGTGCCGCAAAACTCGCGTGGGATGGACGTTTTATCAACTGATGCCCCGAAAAACTCATAGTTGAATTTTTCAAAGCGGACCCACCCAATCCTCTTAGTTTGTCCGAAAACTCATGTTTGGTGGGGTTTTGCACTTTCATTTCCGAAGGAATGGTCACGCAAAACTTGCGCGGAATGGCCGTTTTATCCACTGATGCACCAAAAAACTCACAGTTGAATTTTGCACAACGGGCGCACCCAATCATGTTAGTTTGACCCAAAACTCATGTTTGGTGGGTTTTTGGCACTTTCATTTCCGAAGGAACGGTGCCACAAAACTTGCATGGGATGGCCGTTTTATCCACTGATGCACCAAAAAACTCGCAGTTGAATTTTTTGCAACGGACCCACCCAATCATGTCAGTTTGACCCAAAACTCATGTTTGGTGGGGTTCGGGCACTTTTATTTCCGAAGGAACGGGGACGCAAAACTCGTGCAAGATGGTTGTTTTATCCACTGATGCACTGAAAAACTGATAGTTGAATTTTTCGTAACGGACGCACCCAATCAAGTCACTTTGACCCAAAACTCATGTTTGGTGGGTTTTTGGCACTTTCATTTCCGTAGAAACGGTGCCGCAAAACTCGCGTGGGATGGCCGTTTTATCCACTGATGCACCAAAAAACTCACAGTTGAATTTTTCGCAACGGACGCACCCAATCATGTCACTTTGACCAAAAACTCATGTTTGGTGGGTTTTTGGCACTTTCATTTCCGTAGGAACGGTGCCGCAAAACTCGCGTGGGATGGCTGTTTTATCCACTGATGCCCCGAAAAACTCACAGTTGAATATTTCAAAACGGACCCACCCAATCCTCTTAATTTGTCTGAAAACTCATGTTTGGTGGGGTTTTGCACTTTCATTTCCGAAGGAACGGTGACGCAAAACTTGCGCGGAATGGCCGTTTTATCCACTGATGCACCAAAAAACTCACAGTTGAATTTTTCACAACGGACGCACCCAATCATGTTAGTTTGACCCAAAACTCATGTTTGGTGGGTTTTTGGCACTTTCATTTCCGAAGGAACGGTGCCACAAAACTTGCGTGGGATGGCCGTTTTATCCACTGATGCACCAAAAAACTCGCAGTTGAACTTTTCGCAACGGACCCACCCAATCATGTCAGTTTGACCCAAAACTCATGTTTGGAGGGGTTCGGGCACTTTCATTTCCGAAGGAACGGTGACGCAAAACTCGTGCAAGATGGTTGTTTTATCCACTGATGCACTGAAAAACTCATAGTTGAATTTTTGGCAACGGAAGCACCCAATCATGTCACTTTGACCCAAAACTCATGTTTGGTGTATTTTTGGCACTGTCATTTTCGAAGGAACGGTGACGCAAAACTCGCGCGGAATGGCCGTTTTATCCACTGATGCACCAAAAAACTCGCAGTTTAATTTTTCACAACGGACGCACCCAATCATGTCAGTTTGACCCAAAACTCATGATTGGTGGGTTTTTGGAAGTTTCATTTCCGAAGGAACGGTGCCGCAAAACTCGCGCGGGATGGTCGTTTTATCCACTGATGCCCCGAAAATCTCCCAGTTTAATTTTTCAAAACGGACCCACCCAATCCTATTAGTTTGTCCCAAAACTCATGTTTGATGGGTTTTTGGCACTTTCATTTCCGAAGGAACGGTGACGCAAAACTCGAGCGGAATGACCGTTTTATCCACTGATGCACCAAAAAACTCGCAGTTGAATTTTTCACAACGGACGCACCCAATCATGTTAGTTTGACCCAAAACTCATGTTTGGTGGGTTTTTGGCACTTTCATTTCCGAAAGAACGGTGCCACAAAACTTGCGTGGGATGGCCGTTTTATCCACTGATGCACCAAAAAACTCGCAGTTGAACTTTTCGCAACGGACCCACCCAATCATGTCAGTTTGACCCAAAACTCATGTTTGGTGGGGTTCGGGCACTTTCATTTCCGAAGGAACGGTGACGCAAAACTCGTGCAAGATGGTTGTTTTATCCACTGATGCACTGAAAAACTCATAGTTGAATTTTTCGCAACGGACGCACCCAATCATGTCACTTTCACCAAAAACTCATGTTTGGTGGGTTTTTGGCACTTTCATTTCCGTAGGAACGGTGCCGCAAAACTCACGTGGGATGGCCGTTTTATCCACTGATGCCCCGAAAAACTCAGAGTTGAATATTTCAAAACGGACCCACCCAATCCTCTTAATTTGTCTGAAAACTCATGTTTGGTGGGGTTTTGCACTTTCATTTCCGAAGGAACGGTGACGCAAAACTTGCGCGGAATGGCCGTTTTATCCACTGATGCACCAAAAAACTCACAGTTGAATTTTTCACAACGGACGCACCCAATCATGTTAGTTTGACCCAAAACTCATGTTTGGTGGGTTTTTGGCACTTTCATTTCCGAAAGAACGGTGCCACAAAACTTGCGTGGGATGGCCGTTTTATCCACTGATGCACCAAAAAACTCGCAGTTGAACTTTTCGCAACGGACCCACCCAATCATGTCAGTTTGACCCAAAACTCATGTTTGGTGGGGTTCGGGCACTTTCATTTCCGAAGGAACGGTGACGCAAAACTCGTGCAAGATGGTTGTTTTATCCACTGATGCACTGAAAAACTCATAGTTGAATTTTTCGCAACGGAAGCACCCAATCATGTCACTTTGACCCAAAACTCATGTTTGGTGTATTTTTGGCACTGTCATTTTCGAAGGAACGGTGACGCAAAACTCGCGCGGAATGGCCGTTTTATCCACTGATGCACCAAAAAACTCGCAGTTTAATTTTTCACAACGGACGCACCCAATCATGTCAGTTTGACCCAAAACTCATGATTGGTGGGTTTTTGGAAGTTTCATTTCCGAAGGAACGGTGCCGCAAAACTCGCGCGGGATGGCCGTTTTATCCACTGATGCCCCGAAAATCTCCCAGTTTAATTTTTCAAAACGGACCCACCCAATCCTATTAGTTTGTCCCAAAACTCATGTTTGATGGGTTTTTGGCACTTTCATTTCCGAAGGAACGGTGACGCAAAACTCGCGCGGAATGGCCGTTTTATCGACTGATGCACCAAAAAACTCGCAGTTGAACTTTTCACAACGGACGCACCAATGATGCCACTTTGACCCATAACTCATGTTTGGTGGGTTTTTGGCACTTTCATTTCTGAAGGAACAGTGTCGCAGAACATGCGTGGGATGGCCGTTTTATCCGCTGATGCACCAGAAAACTCGCAGTTGAATTTTTTGCAACAGACACACCCAATCATGTCAGTTTGTCCCAAAACTCATGTTTGGTGGGTTTTTGGCACTGTCATTTCTGAAGGAACGGTGCCGCAAAACTCGTGCAAGATGGCTATTTTATCCAATGATGCACCGAAAAACTTACAGTTGAATTTTTCGCAACGGACGCACCCAATCATGTCACTTTGACCGAAAACTCATGTTTGGTGGGTTTTTGGCACTTTCATTTCCGAAGCAACGGTGCCGCAAAACTTGCGTGGGATGGCCGTTTTAACCACTGATGCACCAAAAAACTCACAGTTGATTTTTTTGCAACGGACGCACCCAATCATGTCACTTTGACCCAAACTCATGTTTGGTGGGTTTTTGGCACTTTCATTTCCAAAGGAACGGTGCCGCAAAATTCGTGCAAGATGGTTGTTTTATCCACTGATGCACCAAAAACCTCATAGTTGAATTTTTCGCAACGGACGCACCCAATCATGTCACTTTGACCCAAAACTCATGTTTGGTGGGTTTTTGGCACTTTCATATCCGAAGGAACGGTGCTGCAAAACTTGCGTGGGATGGCCGTTTCATCCACTGATGCACCAAAAAACTCGCAGTTGAATTTTTTGCAACGGACGCACCCAATCATCTCAATTTGACCAAAAACTCATGTTTGGTGGGTTTTTGGTACTTTTATTTCCGAAGGAACGGTGCCGCAAAACTCGTGCAAGATGGTTGATTTATCCACTGATGCACTGAAAAACTCATAGTTGAATTTTTCGCAACGGACGCACCCAATCATGTCACTTTGACCGAAAACTCATGTTTGGTGGGTTTTTGGCACTTTCATTCCCGTAGGAATGGTGCCGCAAAACTCACGTGGGATGGCCGTTTTATCCACTGATGCCGTGAAAAACTCACAGTTTAATTTTTCAAAATAGACCCGCCCAATCCTCTTAGTTTGTCCAAAAACTCATGTTTGGTGGGTTTTTGGCACATTCATTTCCGAAGGAACGGTGCAGCAAAACTTGCGTGGGATGGCCTATCCACTGATGCACCAAAAATACTCGCAGTTGAATTTTTCGCAACGGACGCACCCAGTCATGTCAATTTGACCCAAAACTCATGTTTGGTGGGTTTTTGGTACTTTCATTTCCGAAGGAACGGTGCCGCAAAACTCGTGCAAGATGGTTGTTTTATCCACTGATGCACTTAAAAACTCATAGTTGATTTTTTCACAAACGGACGCACCCAATCATGTCACTTTGATCCAAAACTCATGTTTGGTGGGTTTTTGGCACTTTCATTTCCGTAGGAACGGTGCCGCAAAACTCGCGTGGGATGGCCGTTTTATCCACTGATAACCCAAAAAACTCGCAGTTGAATTTTTCAAAACGGACCCACCCAATCCTCTTAGTTTGTCCGAAAACTCATGTTTGGTGGGGTTTTGGCACTTTCATTTCCGAAGGAACGGTGACGCAAAACTCGAGCGGAATGACCGTTTTATCCACTGATGCACCAAAAAACTCGCAGTTGAATTTTTCACAACGGACGCACCCAATCATGCCAGTTTGACCCAAAACTCATGTTTGGTGGGTTTTTGGCACTTTCATTTCCGAAGGAACGGTGCCGCAAAACTTGCGTGGGATGGCCGTTTTAACCACTGATGCACCAAAAAACTCACAGTTGATTTTTTTGCAACGGACGCACCCAATCATGTCACTTTGACCCAAAACTCATGTTTGGTGGGTTTTTGGCACTTTCATTTCCAAAGGAACGGTGCCGCAAAATTCGTGCAAGATGGTTGTTTTATCCACTGATGCACCAAAAACCTCATAGTTGAATTTTTCGCAACGGACGCACCCAATCATGTCACTTTGACCCAAAACTCATGTTTGGTGGGTTTTTGGCACTTTCATTTTCGTAGGAACGGTGCCGCAAAACTCGCGCGGAATGGCCGTTTTACCCACTGATGCACCAAAAAAACTCGCAGTTGAATTTTTCACAACGAACGCACCCAATCATGTCAGTTTGACAAAAAACTCATGTTTGGTGGGTTTTTGGGAGTTTCATTTCAGAAGGAACTATGCCGTAAAACTCGCGCGGGATGGCCGTTTTATCCACTAATGCCCCGAAAAACTCGCAGTTGAATTTTTCAAAACGGACCCACCCAATCCTCTTAGTTTGTCCCAACACTCATGTTTGGTGGGTTTTGGGCACTTTCATTTCCGAAGGAACGGTGACGCAAAACTCGCGCGGAATGGCCGTTTTGTCGACTGATGCACCAAAAAACTCGTAGTTGAATTTTTCACAACGGACACACCCAATCATGTTAGTTTGACCCAAAACTCATGTTTGGTGGGTTTTTGACACTTTCATTTCCGAAGGAACGGTGCCACAAAACTTGCGTGGGATGGCCGTTTTATCCACTGATGCACCAAAAACCTCACAGTAGAATTTTTCGCAACGGACGCACCCAATCATGTCAGTTTGTCCGAAAACTCATGCTTGGCGGGTTTTTGGCACTTTCATTTCCGAAGGAACGGTGCCACAAAACTCGTGCAAGATGACTGTTTTATCCACTGATGCACCAAAAAACTTACTATTGAATTTTTCGCAACGGACGCACCCAATCGTGTCACTTTGACCCAAAACTCATGTTTGGTGGGTTTTTGGCACTTTCATTTCCGTAGGAACGGTGCCGCAAAACTCACGTGGGATGGCCGTTTTATCCAGTAATGCCCCGAAAAACTCACAGTTGAATTTGTCGCAACGGACGCACTCAATCATGTCACTTTGACCCAAAACTCATGTTTGGTGGGTTTTTGGCACTTTCATTTCCGAAAGAACGGTGCCGCAAAACTTGCGGGGGATGGCCGTTTTATCCACTGATGCACCAAAAAACTCGCAGTTGAATTTTTCGCAACGGACGCACCCAATCATGTCAATTTGACCCAAAACTCATGTTTGGAGGGTTTTTGGTACTTTCATTTCCGAAGGAACGGTGCCGCAAAACTCGTGCAAGATGGTTGTTTTATCCACTGATGCACTGAAAAACTCATAGTTTAATTTTTCGCAACGGACGCACCCAATCATGTCACTTTGACCCAAAACACATGTTTGGTGGGTTTTTGGCACTTTCATTTCCGAAGGAACAGTGACGCAAAACTCGTACGGAATGGCCTTTTTATCGACTGATGCACCAAAAAACTCACAGTTGAATTTTTCACAACGGACGCACCAATGATGTCACTTTGACCCATAACTCATGTTTGGTGGGTTTTTGGCACTTTCATTTCCGAAGGAACGGTGTCGCAAAACACGCGTGGGATGGCCGTTTTATCCACTGATGCACCAGAAAACTCGCAGTAGAATTTTTTGCAACAGACGCACCCAATCATGTCAGTTTGTCCCAAAACTCATGTTTGGCGGGTTTTTAGCACTGTCATTTCTGAAGGAACGGTGCCGCAAAACTCGTGCAAGATGGCTGTTTTATCCACTGATGCAGCGAAAAACTTACAGTTGAATTTTTCGCAACGGACGCACCCAATCATGTCACTTTGACGCAAAACTCATGTTTGGTGGGTTTTTGGCACTTTCATTTCCGTAGGAACGGTGCCGCAAAACTCGCGTGGGATGGCCGCTGTATCCACTGATGCCCCGAAAAACTCACAGTTGAATTTTTCAAAACGCACCCACCCAATCCTCTTAGTTCGTCTGAAAACTCATGTTTGGTGGGGTTTTGGCACTTTCATTTCCGAAGGAACGGTGACGCAAAACTCGCGTGGAATGGCCGTTTTATCCACTGATGCACCAAAAAACTCGCAGTTGAATTTTTCACAACGGACGCACCCAATCATGTCAGTTTCACCCAAAACTCCTGTTTGATGGGTTTTTGGGAGTTTCATTTCTGAACGAACGGTGCCGCAAAACTCGCGCGGGATGGCCGTTTTATCCTCTCATGCCCTGAAAAACTCGCAGTTCAATTTTTCAAAACGGACCCACCCAATCCTCTTAGTTTGTCCCAAAACTCATGTTTGGTGGGGTTTTGGCAATTTCATTTCCGAAGGAACGGTGACGAAAAACTCGCGCGGAATGGCTGTTTTATCCACTGATGCACCAAAAAACTCGCAGTTGAATTTTTCGCAATAGACGCACCCAATCATGTCAGTTTGACCCAAAACTCAAGTTTGGTAGGTTTTTGGCACTGTCATTTCTGAAGGAACTGTGCCGCAAAACTCGTGCAAGATGGCTGTGTTGTCCACTGATGCACTGAAAAAATCACAGTTGAATTTTTCGCAACGGACGCACCCAATCATGTCACTCTGACACAAAACTCATGTTTGGTGGGTTTTTGGCACTTTCATTTCCGAAGGAACGGTGCCGCAAAACTTGCGTGGGTTGGCCGTTGCACCAAAAAATTCACAGTTGAAATTTTTCGCAACGGACACACCGAATCATGTCAATTTGACCCAAAACTCATGTTTGGTGGGTTTTTGGTACTATCATTTCCGAAGGAACGGTGCCGCAAAACTCGTGCAAGATGGTTGTTTTATCCACTGATGCACTGAAAAACTCATAGTTGAATTTTTCGCAACGGACGCACCCAATCATGTCACTTTGACCCAAAACTCATGTTTGGTGGGTTTTTGGCACTTTCATTTCCGAAGGAACGGTGCCGCAAAACTTGCGTGGGATGGCCGTTTTATCCACTGATGCACCAAAAAACTCGCAGTTGAATTTTTCGCAACGGACGCACCCAATCATGTCACTTTGACCCAAAACTCATGTTTGGTGGGTTTTTGGCACTTTCATTTCTGTAGGAACGGTGCCGCAAAACTCGCGTGGGATGGCCGTTTTATCAACTGATGCACCAAAAAACTCGCAGTTTAATTTTTCACAACGGACGCACCCAATCATGTCAGTTTGACCCAAAACTCATGATTGGTGGGTTTTTGGAAGTTTCATTTCGGAAGGAACGGTGCCGCAAAACTCGCGCGGGATGGCCGTTTTATCCACTGATGCCCCGAAAATCTCGCAGTTTAATTTTTCAAAATGGACCCACCCAATCCTATTAGTTTGTCCCAAAACTCATGTTTGATGGGTTTTTGGCACTTTCATTTCCGAAGGAACGGTGACGCAAAACTCGCGCGGAATGGCCATTTTATCGACTGATGCACCAAAAAACTCGCAGTTGAATTTTTCACAACGGACGCACCAATGATGCCACTTTGACCCATAACTCATGTTTGGTGGGTTTTTGGCACTTTCATTTCCGAAGGAACAGTGTCGCAGAACATGCGTGGGATGGCCATTTTATCCACTGATGCACCAGAAAACTCGCAGTTGAATTTTTTGCAACAGACACACCCAATCATGTCAGTTTGTCCCAAAACTCAAGTTTGGCGGGTTTTTGGCACTGTCATTTCTGAAGGAACGGTGCCGCAAAACTCGTGCAAGATGGCTATTTTATCCAATGATGCACCGAAAAACTTACAGTTGAATTTTTCGCAACGGACGCACCCAATCATGTCACTTTGACCCAAAACTCATGTTTGGTGGGTTTTTGGCACTTTCATTTCCGAAGCAACGGTGCCGCAAAACTTGCGTGGGATGGCCGTTTTAACCACTGACGCACCAAAAAACTCACAGTTGAATTTTTTGCAACGGACGCACCTAATCATGTCACTTTGACCCAAAACTCATGTTTGGAGGGTTTTTGGTACTTTCATTTCTGAACGAACGGTGCCGCAAAACTCGTGCAAGATGGTTGTTTTATCCACTGATGCACTGAAAAACTCATAGTTGAATTTTTCACAACGGACGCACCCAATCATGTCACTTTGACCCAAAACTCATGTTTCGTGGGTTTTTGGCACTTTCATTTCCGTAGGAACGGTGCCGCAAAACTCGCGTGGGATGACCGTTTTATCCACTGATGCCCCGAAAAACTCACAGTTGAATTTTTCAAAACGGACCCACCCAATCCTCTTAGTTTGTCTGAAAACTCATGTTTGGTGGGGTTTTGCACTTTCATTTCCGAAGGAACGGTGACGCAAAACTTGCGCGGAATGGCCGTTTTATCCACTGATGCACCAAAAAACTCACAGTTGAATTTTTCACAACGGACGCACCCAATCATGTTAGTTTGACCTAAAACTCATGTTTGGTGGGTTTTTGGCACATTCATTTCTGAAGGAACGGTGCCACAAAACTTGCGTGGGATGGCCTTTTTATCCACTGATGCACCAAAAAACTCGCAGTTGAATTTTTTGCAACGGACCCACCCAATCATGTCAGTTTGACCCAAAACTCATGTTTGGTGGGGTTCGGGCACTTTCATTTCCGAAGGAACGGTGACGCAAAACTCGTGCAAGATGGTTGTTTTATCCACTGATGCACTGAAAAACTCATAGTTCAATTTTTCGCAACGGAAGCACCCAATCATGTCACTTTGACCCAAAACTCATGTTTGGTGGATTTTTGGCACTGTCATTTTCGAAGGAACGGTGACGCAAAACTCGCGCGGAATGGCCGTTTTATCCACTGATGCACCAAAAAACTCGGAGTTGAATTTTTCACAACGGACGCACCCAATCATGTCAGTTTGACCCAAAACTCATGTTTGGTGGGTTTTTGGCACTTTCATTTCCAAAGGAACGGTGCCGCAAAACTTGCTTGGGATGGCCGTTTTATCCACTGATGCACCAAAAAACTCGCAGTTGAATTTTTCGCAACGGACGCACCCAATCATGTCACTTTGCCCCAAAACTCATGTTTGGTGGGTTCTTGGCACTTTCATTTCTGTAGGAACGGTGCCGCAAAACTCGCGTGGGATGGACGTTTTATCAACTGATGCCCCGAAAAACTCATAGTTGAATTTTTCAAAGCGGACCCACCCAATCCTCTTAGTTTGTCCGAAAACTCATGTTTAGTGGGGTTTTGCACTTTCATTTCCGAAGGAATGGTCACGCAAAACTTGCGCGGAATGGCCGTTTTATCCACTGATGCACCAAAAAACTCACAGTTGAATTTTGCACAACGGGCGCACCCAATCATGTTAGTTTGACCCAAAACTAATGTTTGGTGGGTTTTTGGCACTTTCATTTCCGAAGGAACGGTGCCACAAAACTTGCGTGGGATGGCCGTTTTATCCACTGATGCACCAAAAAACTCGCAGTTGAATTTTTTGCAACGGACCCACCCAATCATGTCAGTTTGACCCAAAACTCATGTTTGGTGGGGTTCGGGCACTTTTATTTCCGAAGGAACGGGGACGCAAAACTCGTGCAAGATGGTTGTTTTATCCACTGATGCACTGAAAAACTGATAGTTGAATTTTTCGTAACGGACGCACCCAATCAAGTCACTTTGACCCAAAACTCATGTTTGGTGGGTTTTTGGCACTTTCATTTCCGTAGGAACGGTGCCGCAAAACTCGCGTGGGATGGCCGTTTTATCCACTGATGCACCAAAAAACTCACAGTTGAATTTTTCGCAACGGACGCACCCAATCATGTCACTTTGACCAAAAACTCATGTTTGGTGGGTTTTTGGCACTTTCATTTCCGTAGGAACGGTGCCGCAAAACTCGCGTGGGATGGCCGTTTTATCCACTGATGCCCCGAAAAACTCACAGTTGAATATTTCAAAACGGACCCACCCAATCCTCTTAATTTGTCTCAAAACTCATGTTTGGTGGGGTTTTGCACTTTCATTTCCGAAGGAACGGTGACGCAAAACTTGCACGGAATGGCCGTTTTATCCACTGATGCACCAAAAAACTCACAGTTGAATTTTTCACAACGGACGCACCCAATCATGTTAGTTTGACCCAAAACTCATGTTTGGTGGGTTTTTAGCACTTTCATTTCCGAAGGAACGGTGCCACAAAACTTGCGTGGGATGGCCGTTTTATCCACTGATGCACCAAAAAACTCGCAGTTGAACTTTTCGCAACGGACCCACCCAATCATGTCAGTTTGACCCAAAACTCATGTTTGGTGGGGTTCGGGCACTTTCATTTCCGAAGGAACGGTGACGCAAAACTCGTGCAAGATGGTTGTTTTATCCACTGATGCACTGAAAAACTCATAGTTGAATTTTTCGCAACGGACGCACCCAATCATGTCACTTTCACCAAAAACTCATGTTTGGTGGGTTTTTGGCACTTTCATTTCCGTAGGAACGGTGCCGCAAAACTCACGTGGGATGGCCGTTTTATCCACTGATGCCCCGAAAAACTCAGAGTTGAATATTTCAAAACGGACCCACCCAATCCTCTTAATTTGTCTGAAAACTCATGTTTGGTGGGGTTTTGCACTTTCATTTCCGAAGGAACGGTGACGCAAAACTTGCGCGGAATGGCCGTTTTATCCACTGATGCACCAAAAAACTCACAGTTGAATTTTTCACAACGGACGCACCCAATCATGTTAGTTTGACCCAAAACTCATGTTTGGTGGGTTTTTGGCACTTTCATTTCCGAAAGAACGGTGCCACAAAACTTGCGTGGGATGGCCGTTTTATCCACTGATGCACCAAAAACTCGCAGTTGAACTTTTCGCAACGGACCCACCCAATCATGTCAGTTTGACCCAAAACTCATGTTTGGTGGGGTTCGGGCACTTTCATTTCCGAAGGAACGGTGACGCAAAACTCGTGCAAGATGGTTGTTTTATCCACTGATGCACTGAAAAACTCATAGTTGAATTTTTCGCAACGGAAGCACCCAATCATGTCACTTTGACCCAAAACTCATGTTTGGTGTATTTTTGGCACTGTCATTTTCGAAGGAACGGTGACGCAAAACTCGCGCGGAATGGCCGTTTTATCCACTGATGCACCAAAAAACTCGCAGTTTAATTTTTCACAACGGACGCACCCAATCATGTCAGTTTAACCCAAAACTCATGTTTGGTGGGTTTTTGGAAGTTTCATTTCCAAAGGAACGGTGCCGCAAAACTCGCGCGGGATGGCCGTTTTATCCACTGATGCCCCGAAAATCTCCCAGTTTAATTTTTCAAAACGGACCCACCCAATCCTATTAGTTTGTCCCAAAACTCATGTTTGATGGGTTTTTGGCACTTTCATTTCCGAAGGAACGGTGACGCAAAACTCGCGCGGAATGGCCGTTTTATCGACTGATGCACCAAAAAACTCGCAGTTGAACTTTTCACAACGGACGCACCAATGATGCCACTTTGACCCATAACTCATGTTTGGTGGGTTTTTGGCACTTTCATTTCTGAAGGAACAGTGTCGCAGAACATGCGTGGGATGGCCGTTTTATCCACTGATGCACCAGAAAACTCGCAGTTGAATTTTTTGCAACAGACACACCCAATCATGTCAGTTTGTCCCAAAACTCATGTTTGGCGGGTTTTTGGCACTGTCATTTCTGAAGGAACGGTGCCGCAAAACTCGTGCAAGATGGCTATTTTATCCAATGATGCACCGAAAACTTACAGTTGAATTTTTCGCAACGGACGCACCCAATCATGTCACTTTGACCGAAAACTCATGTTTGGTGGGGTTTTGGCACTTTCATTTCCGAAGCAACGGTGCCGCAAAACTTGCGTGGGATGGCCGTTTTAACCACTGATGCACCAAAAAACTCACAGTTGATTTTTTTGCAACGGACGCACCCAATCATGTCACTTTGACCCAAAACTCATGTTTGGTGGGTTTTTGGCACTTTCATTTCCAAAGGAACGGTGCCGCAAAATTCGTGCAAGATGGTTGTTTTATCCACTGATGCACCAAAAACCTCATAGTTGAATTTTTCGCAACGGACGCACCGAATCATGTCACTTTGACCCAAAACTCATGTTTGGTGGGTTTTTGGCACTTTCATATCCGAAGGAACGGTGCTGCAAAACTTGCGTGGGATGGCCGTTTCATCCACTGATGCACCAAAAAACTCGCAGTTGAATTTTTTGCAACGGACGCACCCAATCATCTCAATTTGACCAAAAACTCATGTTTGGTGGGTTTTTGGTACTTTTATTTCCGAAGGAATGGTGCCGCAAAACTCGTGCAAGATGGTTGATTTATCCACTGATGCACTGAAAAACTCATAGTTGAATTTTTCGCAACGGACGCACCCAATCATGTCACTTTGACCGAAAACTCATGTTTGGTGGGTTTTTGGCACTTTCATTTCCGTAGGAATGGTGCCGCAAAACTCACGTGGGATGGCCGTTTTATCCACTGATGCCCTGAAAAACTCACAGTTGAATTTTTCAAAATAGACCCGCCCAATCCTCTTAGTTTGTCCAAAAACTCATGTTTGGTGGGTTTTTGGCACTTTCATTTCCGAAGGAACGGTGCAGCAAAACTTGCGTGGGATGGCCTATCCACTGATGCACCAAAAATACTCGCAGTTGAATTTTTCGCAACGGACGCACCCAGTCATGTCAATTTGACCCAAAACTCATGTTTGGTGGGTTTTTGGTACTTTCATTTCCGAAGGAACGGTGCCGCAAAACTCGTGCAAGATGGTTGTTTTATCCACTGATGCACTTAAAAACTCATAGTTGATTTTTTCACAAACGGACGCACCCAATCATGTCACTTTGACCCAAAACTCATGTTTGGTGGGTTTTTGGCACTTTCATTTCCGTAGGAACGGTGCCGCAAAACTCGCGTGGGATGGCCGTTTTATCCACTGATAACCCAAAAAACTCGCAGTTGAATTTTTCAAAACGGACCCACCCAATCCTCTTAGTTTGTCCGAAAACTCATGTTTGGTGGGGTTTTGGCACTTTCATTTCCGAAGGAACGGTGACGCAAAACTCGGGCGGAATGACCGTTTTATCCACTGATGCACCAAAAAACTCGCAGTTGAATTTTTCACAACGGACGCAGCCAATCATGTCAGTTTGACCCAAAACTCATGTTTGGTGGGTTTTTGGCACTTTCATTTCCGAAGGAACGGTGCCGCAAAACTTGCGTGGGATGGCCGTTTTATCCACTGATGCACCAAAAAACTCGCAGTTGAATTTTTCACAACGGACGCACCCAATCATGTCAGTTTGACCCAAAACTCATGTTTGGTGGGTTTTTTGCACTTTCATTTCCGAAGGAACGGTGCCGCAAAACTTGCGTGGGATGGCCGTTTTATCCACTGATGCACCAAAAAACTCGCAGTTGAATTTTTCACAACGGACGCACCCAATCATGTCAGTTTGACCCAAAAATCATGTTTGGTGGGTTTTTGGCACTTTCATTTCCGAAGGAACGGTGCCGCAAACTCGTGCAAGATGGTTGTCTTATCCACTGATGCACTGAAAAACTCATAGTTGAATTTTTCGTAACGGACGCACCCAATCATGTCACTTTGACCCAAAACTCATGTTTGGTGGGTTTTTGGCACTTTCATTTTCGTAGGAACGGTGCCGCAAAACTCGCGCGGAATGGTCGTTTTACCCACTGATGCACCAAAAAAACTCGCAGTTGAATTTTTCACAACGAACGCACCCAATCATGTCAGTTTGACCCAAAACTCATGTTTGGTGGGTTTTTGGGAGTTTCATTTCAGAAGGAACTATGCCGCAAAACTCGCGCGGGATGGCCGTTTTATCCACTGATGCCCCGAAAAACTCGCAGTTGAATTTTTCAAAACGGACCCACCCAATCCTCTTAGTTTGTCCCAACACTCATGTTTGGTGGGTTTTGGGCACTTTCATTTCCGAAGGAACGGTGACGCAAAACTCGCGCGGAATGGCCGTTTTATCGACTGATGCACCAAAAAACTCGCAGTTGAATTTTTCACAACGGACGCACCCAATCATGTTAGTTTGACCCAAAACTCATGTTTGGTGGGTTTTTGACACTTTCATTTCCAAAGGAACGGTGCCACAAAACTTGCGTGGGATGGCCGTTTTATCCACTGATGCACCAAAAACCTCACAGTTGAATTTTTCGCAACGGACGCACCCAATCATGTCAGTTTGTCTGAAAACTCATGCTTGGCGGGTTTTTGGCACTTTCATTTCCGAAGGAACGGTGCCACAAAACTCGTGCAAGATGACTGTTTTATCCACTGATGCACCAAAAAACTTACTATTGAATTTTTCGCAACGGACGCACCCAATCGTGTCACTTTGACCCAAAACTCATGTTTGGTGGGTTTTTGGCACTTTCATTTCCGTAGGAACGGAGCCGCAAAACTCACGTGGGATGGCCGTTTTATCCAGTAATGCCCCGAAAAACTCACAGTTGAATTTTTCAAAATGGACTCTCCCAACCCTCTTACTTTGTCCAAAAACTCATGTTTGTTGGGTTTTTGGCACTTTCATTTCCGAAGGAACGGTGCCGCAAAACTTGCGTGGGATGGCCGTTTTATCCACTGATGCACCAAAAACTCGCAGTTGAATTTTTCACAATGGACGCACCCAATCATGTCAGTTTGACCCAAAACTCATGTTTGGTGGGTTTTTGGCAGTTTCATTTCTGAAGGAACGGTGCCGCAAAACTTGCGTGGGATGGCCGTTTTATCCACTGTTGCACCAAAAAATTCACAGTTGAATTTGTCGCAACGGACGCACTCAATCATGTCACTTTGACCCAAAACTCATATTTGGTGGGTTTTTGGCACTTTCATTTCCGAAAGAACGGTGCCGCAAAACTTGCGTGGGATGGCCGTTTTATCCACTGATGCACCAAAAAACTCGCAGTTGAATTTTTCGCAACGGACGCACCCAATCATGTCAATTTGACCCAAAACTCATGTTTGGAGGGTTTTTGGTACTTTCATTTCCGAAGGAACGGTGCCACAAAACTCGTGCAAGATGGTTGTTTTATCCACTGATGCACTGAAAAACTCATAGTTGAATTTTTCGCAACGGACGCACCCAATCATGTCACTTTGACCCAAAACACATGTTTGGTGGGTTTTTGGCACTTTCATTTCCGAAGGAACAGTGACGCAAAACTCGTACGGAATGGCCTTTTTATCGACTGATGCACCAAAAAACTCACAGTTGAATTTTTCACAACGGACGCACCAATGATGTCACTTTGACCCATAACTCATGTTTGGTGGGTTTTTGGCACTTTCATTTCCGAAGGAACGGTGTCGCAAAACACGCGTGGGATGGCCGTTTTATCCACTGATGCACCAGAAAACTCGCAGTTGAATTTTTTGCAACAGACGCACCCAATCATGTCAGTTTGTCCCAAAACTCATGTTTGGCGGGTTTTTAGCACTGTCATTTCTGAAGGAACGGTGCCGCAAAACTCGTGCAAGATGGCTGTTTTATCCACTGATGCACCGAAAAACTTACAGTTGAATTTTTCGCAACGGACGCACCCAATCATGTCACTTTGACGCAAAACTCATGTTTGGTGGGTTTTTGGCACTTTCATTTCCGTAGGAACGGTGCCGCAAAACTCGCGTGGGATGGCCGCTGTATCCACTGATGCCCCGAAAAACTCACAGTTGAATTTTTCAAAACGCACCCACCCAATCCTCTTAGTTCGTCTGAAAACTCATGTTTGGTGGGGTTTTGGCACTTTCATTTCCGAAGGAACGGTGACGCAAAACTCGCGTGGAATGGCCGTTTTATCCACTGATGCACCAAAAAACTCGCAGTTGAATTTTTCACAACGGACGCACCCAATCATGTCAGTTTCACCCAAAACTCCTGTTTGATGGGTTTTTGGGAGTTTCATTTCTGAACGAACGGTGCCGCAAAACTCGCGCGGGATGGCCGTTTTATCCTCTCATGCCCTAAAAAACTCGCAGTTCAATTTTTCAAAACGGACCCACCCAATCCTCTTAGTTTGTCCCAAAACTCATGTTTGGTGGGGTTTTGGCAATTTCATTTCCGAAGGAACGGTGACGAAAAACTCGCGCGGAATGGCTGTTTTATCCACTGATGCACCAAAAAACTCGCAGTTGAATTTTTCGCAATAGACGCACCCAATCATGTCAGTTTGACCCAAAACTCAAGTTTGGTAGGTTTTTGGCACTGTCATTTCTGAAGGAACTGTGCCGCAAAACTCGTGCAAGATGGCAGTGTTGTCCACTGATGCACTGAAAAAATCACAGTTGAATTTTTCGCAACGGACGCACCCAATCATGTCACTCTGACACAAAACTCATGTTTGGTGGGTTTTTGGCACATTCATTTCCGAAGGAACGGTGCCGCAAAACTCGTGCAAGATGGCTGTTTTATCCACTGATGCACCAAAAAACTCACAGTTGAATTTTTCGCAACGGACGCACACAATCATGTCACTTTGATCCAAAACTCATGTTTGGTGGGTTTTTGGTACTTTTATTTCCGAAGGAACGGTGCCGCAAAACTCGTGCAAGATGGTTGATTTATCCACTGATGCACTGAAAAACTCATAGTTGAATTTTTCGCAACGGACGCACCCAACCATGTCACTTTGACCGAAAACTCATGTTTGGTGGGTTTTTGGCACTTTCATTTTCGTAGGAATGGTGCCGCAAAACTCACGTGGGATGGCCGTTTTATCCACTGATGCCCTGAAAAACTCACAGTTGAATTTTTCAAAATAGACTCGCCCAATCCTCTTAGTTTGTCCAAAAACTCATGTTTGGTGGGTTTTTGGCACTTTCATTTCCGAAGGAACGGTGCAGCAAAACTTGCGTGGGATGGCCTATCCACTGATGCACCAAAAATACTCGCAGTTGAATTTTTCGCAACGGACGCACCCAGTCATGTCAATTTGACCCAAAACTCATATTTGGTGGGTTTTTGGTACTTTCATTTCCGAAGGAACGGTGCCGCAAAACTCGTGCAAGATGGTTGTTTTATCCACTGATGCACTTAAAAACTCATAGTTGATTTTTTCACAAACGGACGCACCCAATCATGTCACTTTGACCCAAAACTCATGTTTGGTGGGTTTTTGGCACTTTCATTTCCGTAGGAACGGTGCCGCAAAACTCGCGTGGGATGGCCGTTTTATCCACTGATAACCCAAAAAACTCGCAGTTGAATTTTTCAAAACGGACCGACCCAATCCTCTTAGTTTGTCCGAAAACTCATGTTTGGTGGGGTTTTGGCACTTTCATTTCCGAAGGAACGGTGACGCAAAACTCGGGCAGAATGACCGTTTTATCCACTGATGCACCAAAAAACTCGCAGTTGAATTTTTCACAACGGACGCACCCAATCATGTCAGTTTGACCCAAAACTCATGTTTGGTGGGTTTTTTGCACTTTCATTTCCGAAGGAACGGTGCCGCAAAACTTGCGTGGGATGGCCGTTTTATCCACTGATGCACCAAAAAACTCGCAGTTGAATTTTTCACAACGGACGCACCCAATCATGTCAGTTTGACCCAAAAATCATGTTTGGTGGGTTTTTGGCACTTTCATTTCCGAAGGAACGGTGCCGCAAACTCGTGCAAGATGGTTGTCTTATCCACTGATGCACTGAAAAACTCATAGTTGAATTTTTCGTAATGGACGCACCCAATCATGTCACTTTGACCCAAAACTCATGTTTGGTGGGTTTTTGGCACTTTCATTTTCGTAGGAACGGTGCCGCAAAACTCGCGCGGAATGGTCGTTTTACCCACTGATGCACCAAAAAAACTCGCAGTTGAATTTTTCACAACGAACGCACCCAATCATGTCAGTTTGACCCAAAACTCATGTTTGGTGGGTTTTTGGGAGTTTCATTTCAGAAGGAACTATGCCGCAAAACTCGCGCGGGATGGCCGTTTTATCCACTGATGCCCCGAAAAACTCGCAGTTGAATTTTTCAAAACGGACCCACCCAATCCTCTTAGTTTGTCCCAACACTCATGTTTGGTGGGTTTTGGGCACTTTCATTTCCGAAGGAACGGTGACGCAAAACTCGCGCGGAATGGCCGTTTTATCGACTGATGCACCAAAAAACTCGCAGTTGAATTTTTCACAACGGACGCACCCAATCATGTTAGTTTGACCCAAAACTCATGTTTGGTGGGTTTTTGACACTTTCATTTCCGAAGGAACGGTGCCACAAAACTTGCGTGGGATGGCCGTTTTATCCACTGATGCACCAAAAACCTCACAGTTGAATTTTTCGCAACGGACGCACCCAATCATGTCAGTTTGTCTGAAAACTCATGCTTGGCGGGTTTTTGGCACTTTCATTTCCGAAGGAACGGTGCCACAAAACTCGTGCAAGATGACTGTTTTATCCACCGATGCACCAAAAAACTTACTATAGAATTTTTCGCAACGGACGCACCCAATCGTGTCACTTTGACCCAAAACTCATGTTTGTTGGGTTTTTGGCACTTTCATTTCCGAAGGAACGGTGCCGCAAAACTTGCATGGGATGGCCGTTTTATCCACTGATGCACCAAAAACTCGCAGTTGAATTTTTCACAACGGACGCACCCAATCATGTCAGTTTGACCCAAAACTCATGTTTGGTGGGTTTTTGGCAGTTTCATTTCTGAAGGAACGGTGCCGCAAAACTTGCGTGGGATGGCCGTTTTATCCACTGTTGCACCAAAAAATTCACAGTTGAATTTGTCGCAACGGACGCACTCAATCATGTCACTTTGACCCAAAACTCATGTTTGGTGGGTTTTTGGCACTTTCATTTCCGAAAGAACGGTGCCGCAAAACTTGCGGGGGATGGCCGTTTTATCCACTGATGCACCAAAAAACTCGCAGTTGAATTTTTCGCAACGGACGCACCCAATCATGTCAATTTGACCCAAAACTCATGTTTGGAGGGTTTTTGGTACTTTCATTTCCGAAGGAACGGTGCCACAAAACTCGTGCAAGATGGTTGTTTTATCCACTGATGCACTGAAAAACTCATAGTTGAATTTTTCGAAACGGACGCACCCAATCATGTCACTTTGACCCAAAACACATGTTTGGTGGGTTTTTGGCACTTTCATTTCCGAAGGAACAGTGACGCAAAACTCGTACGGAATGGCCTTTTTATCGACTGATGCACCAAAAAACTCACAGTTGAATTTTTCACAACGGACGCACCAATGATGTCACTTTGACCCATAACTCATGTTTGGTGGGTTTCTGGCACTTTCATTTCCGAAGGAACGGTGTCGCAAAACACGCGTGGGATGGCCGTTTTATCCACTGATGCACCAGAAAACTCGCAGTTGAATTTTTTGCAACAGACGCACCCAATCATGTCAGTTTGTCCCAAAACTCATGTTTGGCGGGTTTTTAGCACTGTCATTTCTGAAGGAACGGTGCCGCAAAACTCGTGCAAGATGGCTGTTTTATCCACTGATGCACCGAAAAACTTACAGTTGAATTTTTCGCAACGGACGCACCCAATCATGTCACTTTGACGCAAAACTCATGTTTGGTGGGTTTTTGGCACTTTCATTTCCGAAGGAACGGTGCCGCAAAACTTGCGTGGGATGGCCGCTGTATCCACTGATGCCCCGGAAAACTCACAGTTGAATTTTTCAAAACGCACCCACCCAATCCTCTTAGTTCGTCTGAAAACTCATGTTTGGTGGGGTTTTGGCACTTTCATTTCCGAAGGAACGGTGACGCAAAACTCGCGTGGAATGGCCGTTTTATCCACTGATGCACCAAAAAACTCGCAGTTGAATTTTTCACAACGGACGCACCCAATCATGTCAGTTTCACCCAAAACTCCTGTTTGATGGGTTTTTGGGAGTTTCATTTCTGAACGAACGGTGCCGCAAAACTCGCGCGGGATGGCCGTTTTATCCTCTCATGCCCTGAAAAACTCGCAGTTCAATTTTTCAAAACGGACCCACCCAATCCTCTTAGTTTGTCCCAAAACTCATGTTTGGTGGGGTTTTGGCAATTTCATTTCCGAAGGAACGGTGACGAAAAACTCGCGCGGAATGGCTGTTTTATCCACTGATGCACCAAAAAACTCGCAGTTGAATTTTTCGCAATAGACGCACCCAATCATGTCAGTTTGACCCAAAACTCAAGTTTGGTAGGTTTTTGGCACTGTCATTTCTGAAGGAACTGTGCCGCAAAACTCGTGCAAGATGGCTGTGTTGTCCACTGATGCACTGAAAAAATCACAGTTGAATTTTTCGCAACGGACGCACCCAATAATGTCACTCTGACACAAAACTCATGTTTGGTGGGTTTTGGCACATTCATTTCCGAAGGAACGGTGCCGCAAAACTTGTGTGGGATGGCCGTTTTATCCACTGATGCACCAAAAAACTCGCAGTTGAATTTTTCACAACGGACGCACCCAATCATGTCAGTTTGACCCAAAACTCATGTTTGGTGGGTTTTTGGCACTTTCATTTCCGAAGGAACGGTGCCGCAAAACTTGCGTGGGTTGGCCGTTGCACCAAAAAATTCACAGTTGAAATTTTTCGCAACGGACACACCGAATCATGTCAATTTGACCCAAAACTCATGTTTGGTGGGTTTTTGGTACTATCATTTCCGAAGGAACGGTGCCGCAAAACTCGTGCAAGATGGTTGTTTTATCCACTGATGCACTGAAAAACTCATAGTTGAATTTTTTCCAACGGACGCACCCAATCATGTCACTTTGACCCAAAACTCATGTTTGGTGGGTTTTTGGCACTTTCATTTCCGAAGGAACGGTGCCGCAAAACTTGCGTGGGATGACCGTTTTATCCACTGATGCACCAAAAAACTCACAGTTGAACTTTTCGCAACGGACGCACCCAATCATATCACTTTGACCCAAAACTCATGTTTGGTGGGTTTTTGGCACTTTCATTTCCGAAAGAACGGTGCCGCAAAACTTGCGTGGGATGGCCGTTTTATCCACTGATGCACCAAAAAACTCGCAGTTCAATTTTTCGCAACGGACGCACCCAATCATGTCAATTTGACCAAAAACTCATGTTTGGTGGGTTTTTGGTACTTTCATTTCCGAAGGAACGGTGCCGCAAAACTCGTTCAAGATGGTTGTTTTATCCACTGATGCCCTGAAAAACTCATAGTTGATTTTTTCACAACGGACGCACCCAATCATGTCACTTTGACCCAAAACTCATGTTTGGTGGGTTTTTGGCACTTTCATTTCCGTAGGAACGGTGCCGCAAAACTCGCGTGGTATGGCCATTTTATCCACTGATGCCCCGAAAAACTAACAGTTGAATTTTTCAAAATGGACCCACCCAATCCTCTTACTTTGTCCAAAAACTCATGTTTGGTGGGTTTTTGGCACTTTCATTTCTGAAGGAACGGTGCCGCAAAACTTGCGTAGGATGGCCGTTTTATCCACTGATGCACCAAAAACTCGCAGTTGAATTTTTCACAACGGACGCACCCAATCATGTCAGTTTGATCCAAAACTCATGTTTTTTGGGTTTTTGGCACTTTCATTTCTGAAGGAACGGTGCCGCAAAACTTGCGTGGGATGGCCGTTTTATCCACTGTAGCACCAAAAAAATCACAGTTGAATTTTTCGCAACGGACGCACCCAATCATGTCACTTTGACCCAAAACTCATGTTTGGTGGGTTTTTGGCACTTTCATTTCTGAAAGAACGGTGCCGCAAAACTTGCGTGGGATGGCCATTTTATCCACTAATGCACCAAAAAACTCGCAGTTGAATTTTTCGCAACGGACGCACCCAATCATGTCAATTTGACCCAAAACTCATGTTTGGTGGGTTTTTGGTACTTTCATTTCCGAAGGAACGGTGCCGCAAAACTCGTGCAAGATTGTTGTTTTATCCACTGATGCACTGAAAAACTCATAGTTGATTTTTTCGCAACGGACGCACCCAATCATGTCACTTTGACCCAAAACTCATGTTTGGTGGGTTTTTGGCACTTTCATTTCCGTAGGAACGGTGCCGTAAAACTCGCGTGGGATGGCCGTTTTATCCACTGATCCCCGAAAAACTCATAGTTGAATTTTTCAAAACGGACCCACCCAATCCTCTTAGTTTGTCCGAAAACTCATGTTCGGTGGGGTTTTGGCACTGTCATTTCCGAAGGAACGGTGACGCAAAACTTGCGCGGAATGGCCGTTTTATCCACTGATGCACCAAAAAACTCACAGTTGAATTTTTCACAACGGACGCACCAAATCATGTTAGTTTGACCCAAAACTCATGTTTGGTGGGTTTTTGGCACTTTTATTTCCGAAGGAACGGTGCCACAAAACTTGCGTGGGATGGCCGTTTTATCCACTGATGCACCAAAAAACTCGCAGTTGAATTTTTCGCAACGGACCCACCCAATCATGTCAGTTTGACCCAAAACTCATGTTTGGTGGGGTTTGGGCACTTTCATTTCCGAAGGAACGGTGACGCAAAACTCGTGCAAGATGGTTGTTTTATCCACTGATGCACTGAAAAACTCATAGTTGAATTTTTCGCAACGGAAGCACCCAATCATGTCACTTTGACCCAAAACTCATGTTTGGTGGATTTTTGGCACTGTCATTTTCGAAGGTATGGTGAGGCAAAACTCGCGTGGAATGGCCGTTTTATCCACTGATGCACCAAAAAACTCGCAGCTGAATTTTTCACAACGGACGCACCCAATCATGTCAGTTTGACCCAAAACTCATGTTTGGTGGGTTTTTGGGAGTTTCATTTCCGTAGGAACGGTGCCGCAAAACTCGCGCGGGATGACCGTTTTATCCACTGATGCCCCGAAAAACTCGCAGTTGAATTTTTCAAAACGGTCCCACCCAATCCTCTTAGTTTGTCCCAATACTCATGTTTGGTGGGTTTTTGGCACTTTCATTTCCGAAGGAACGGTGACTCAAAAGTCGCGCGGAATGGCCTTTTTATCGACTGATGCACCAAAAAACTCGCAGTTGAATTTTTCACAACGGACCCACCAATGATGTCACTTTGACCCATAACTCATGTTTAGTGGGTTTTTGGCACTTTCATTTCCGAAGGAACGGTGCCGCAAAACTTGCGTGGAATGGCCGTTTTATCCACTGATGTACCAAAAAACTCGCAGTTGAATTTTTCACAATGGACGCACCCAATCATGTCAGTTTGACCCAAAACTCATGTTTGGTGGATTTTTGGGAGTTTCATTTCCAAAGGAACGGTGCCGCAAAACTCGCGTGGGATGGCCGTTTTATCCACTGATGCCCTGAAAAACTCGCAGTTCAATTTTTCAAAATGGACCCACCCAATCCTCTTAGTTTGTCCCAAAACTCATGTTTGGTGGGTTTTTGGTACTTTCATTTCCGAAGGAACGGTGCCGCAAAACTCGTGCAAGATGGTTGTTTTATCCACTGGTGCACTGAAAAACTCATAGTTGAATTTTTCGCAACGGACGCACCCAATCATGTCACTTTGACCCAAAACTCATGTTTGGTGGGTTTTTGACACTTTCATTTCCGAAGGAATGGTGCCGCAAAACTTGCGTGGGATGGCCGTTTTATCCACTGATGCACCAAAAAACTCGCGCGGAATGGCCGTTTTATCCACTGATGCACCAGAAACCTCGCAGTTGAATTTTTCGCAACAGACGCACCCAATCATGTCAGTTTGTCCCAAAACTCATGTTTGGCGGGTTTTTGGCACTGTCATTTCTAAAGGAACGGTGCCACAAAACTCATGCAAGATGACTGTTTTATCCACTGATGCACCGAAAAACTTACTGTTGAATTTTTCGCAATGGACGCACCCACTCATGTCACTTTGACCCAAAACTCATGTTTGGTCAGTTTTTGGCACTTTCATTTCCATAGGAGCGGTGCCGCAAAACTCACGTGGGATGGCCGTTTTATCCAGTAATGCCTCGAAAAACTCACAGTTGAATTTTTCAAAATGGACTCTCCCAATCCTCTTAGTTTGTCCAAAAACTCATGTTTGGTGGGTTTTTGGCACTTTCATTTCCGAAGGAACGGTGCCGCAAAACTTGCGTGGGATGGCCGTTTTATCCACTGATGCACCAAAAACTCGCAGTTGAATTTTTCACAACGGACGCACCCAATCATGTCAGTTTGTCCCAAAACTCATGTTTGCTGGGTTTTTGGCACTTTCATTTCCGAAGGAACGGTGCCGCAAAACTTGCGTGGGATGACCGTTTTATCCACTGTTGCACCAAAAAATTCACAGTTGAATTTGTCGCAACGGACGCACCCAATCATGTCAGTTTGACCCAAAACTCATGTTTGGAGGGTTTTTGGCACTTTCATTTCCAAAGGAACGGTGCCGCAAAACTTGCGTAGGATGACCGTTTTATCCACTGATGCACCAAAAAACTCGCAGCTGAATTTTTCACAACGCACGCACCCAATCATGTCACTTTGACCCAAAACTCATGTTTGGTGGGTTTTTGGGAGTTTCATTTCCGTAGCAACGGTGCCGCAAAACTCGCGCGGGATGGCCGTTTTATCCACTGATGCCCCAAAAAAATCGCAGTTGAATTTTTCAAAACGGACCCACCCAATCCTCTTAGTTTGTCCCAAAACTCATGTTTGATGGGTTTTTGGCACTTTCATTTCCGAAGGAACGGTGACGCAAAAGTCGCGCGGAATGGCCTTTTTATCGACTGATGCACCAAAAAACTCACAGTTGAATTTTTCACAACGGACGCACCAATGATGTCACTTTGACCCATAACTCATGTTTAGTGGGTTTTTGGCACTTTCATTTCCGAAGGAACGGTGCCGCAAAACTTGCGTGAATGGTCGTTTTATCCACTGTTGCACCAAAAAAGTCACAGTTGAATTTTTCACAACGGACGCACCCAATCATGTCAGTTTTACCCAAAACTCATGTTTGGTGGGTTTTTTGGGAGTTTCATTTCCAAAGGAACTGTGCCGCAAAACTCGCGTGGGATGGCCGTTTTATCCACTGATGCCCTGAAAAACTCGCAATTCAATTTTTCAAAACGGACCCACCCAATCCTCTTAGTTTGTCCCAAAACTCATGTTTGGTGGGGTTTGGGCACTTTCATTTCCGAAGGAACGGTGATGAAAAACTCGCGCGGAATGGCCGTTTTATCCACTGATGCACCAAAAAACTCGCAGTTGAATTTTTCGCAACGGACGCACCCAATCATGTCACTTTGACCCAAAACTCATGTTTGGTGGGTTTTTGGTACTTTCATTTCCGAAGGAACGGTGCCGCAAAACTCGTGCAAGATGGTTGTTTTATCCACTGATGCACTGAAAAACTCATAGTTGAATTTTTTGCAACGGACGCACCCAATCATGTCACTTTGACCCAAAACTCATGTTTGGTGGGTTTTTGGCACTTTCATTTCCGTAGGAACGGTGCCGCAAAACTCGCGTGGGATGGCCGTTTTATCCACTGATGCCCCGAAACACTCACAGTTGAATTTTTCAAAACGGACCCACCCAATCCTCTTAGTTTGTCCGAAAACTCATGTTTGGTAGGGTTTTAGCACTTTCATTTCCGAAGGAACGGTGACGCAAAACTTGCGCGGAATGACCGTTTTATCCACTGATGCACTAAAAAACTCACAGTTGAGTTTTTCACAATGGACGCACCCAATCATGTTAGTTTGACCCAAAACTCATGTTTGGTCGCTTTTGGCACTGTTATTTCCGAAGGAACGGTGCCACAAAACTTGCGTGGGATGGCCGTTTTATACATTGATGTACCAAAAAAGTCACATTTGAATTTTTCGCAACGGACCCACCCAATCATGTCAGTTTGACCCAAAACTCATGTTTGGTGGGGTTTGGACACTTTCATTTCCGAAGGAACGGTGACGCAAAACTCGTGCAACATGGTTGTTTTATCCACTGATGCACTGAAAAACTCATAGTTGAATTTTTCGCAACGGAAGCACCCAATCATGTCACTTTGACCGAAAACTCATGTTTGGTGGATTTTTGGCACTGTCATTTTCGAGGGAACGGTGACGCAAAACTCGCGTGGAATGGTCGTTTTATCCACTGATGCACTAAAAAACTCGCAGTTGAATTTTTCACAACGGACGCACCCAATCATGTCAGTTTGACCCAAAACTCATGTTTGATGGGTTTTTGGGAGTTTCATTTCTGAACGAACGGTGCCACAAAACTCGCACGGGATGGCCGTTTTATCCACTGATGCCCCGAAAAACTCATAGTTGAATTTTTCAAAACGGACCCGCCCAATCCTCTTGGTTTGTCTGAAAACTCATGTTCGGTGGGGTTTTCGCACTTTCATTTCCGAAGGAACGGTGACGAAAAACTCGCGCGAAATGACTGTTTTATCCACTGATGCACCAAAAAACTCGCAGTTGAATTTTTCACAACGGACGCACCCAATCATGTCAGTTTGACCCAAAACTCACGTTTGGTAGGTTTTTGGCACTGTCATTTCTAAAGGAACTGTGCCGCAAAACTCGTGCAAGATGGTTGTTTTAGCCACTGATGCATCGAAAAACTCATAGTTGAATTTTTCGCAACGGACGCATCCAATCATGTCACTTTGACCCAAAACTCATGTTTGGTGGGTTTTTGGTACTTTCATTTCTGAAGGAACGGTGCCGCAAAACTCATGCAGGATGGTTGTTTTAGCCACTGATGCATCGAAAAACTCATAGTTGAATTTTTCAAAACGGACCCACCCAATCATGTCACTTTGACCCAAAACTCATGTTTGGTGGGTTTTTGGCACTTTCATTTCCGTACGAACGGTACCGCAAACTCGCGTGGGATGACCGTTTTATCCACTGATGCCCCGAAAAATTCGCAGTTGAATTTTTCAGAACGGACCCACCCAAACACATGTTTGGTGGGGTTTTGGCACTTTCATTTCCGAAGGAACGGTGACGCAAAACTCGGGAGCAATGACCATTTTGTCCACTGATGCACCAAAAAACTCACAGTTGAATTTTTCACAACGGCGCACCAATGATGTCACTTTGACCCATAACTCATGTTTGGTGGGTTTTTGGCACTTTCATTTCCGTAGGAACGGTGCCGCAAAACTTGCGCGGGATGGCCGTTTTATCCACTGATGCACCAAAAAACTCGCAGTTGAATTTTTCACAACGGATGCACCCAATCATGTCAGTTTGACCTGATGCACCAAAAATACTCGCAGTTGAGTTTTTCGCAACGGACGCACCCAATCATGTCAATTTGACCCAAAACTCATGTTTGGTGGGTTTTTGGTACTTTCATTTCCGAAGGAACGGTGCCGCAAAACTCGTGCAAGATGGTTGTTTTATCCACTGATGCACTGAAAAACTCATAGTTGATTTTTTCACAACGGACGCACCCAATCATGTCACTTTGACCCAAAACTCAAGTTTGTAGGGTTTTTGGCACTTTCATTTCCGTAGGAACGGTGCCGCAAAACTCGCGTGGGATGGCTGTTTTATCCACTGATGCACCAAAAAACTCGCAGTTGAATTTTTCACAACGGACGCACCAATGATGTCACTTTGACCCATAACTCATGTTTGGTGGGTTTTTGGCACTTTCATTTCTGAAGGAACGGTGCCGCAAAACTTGCGCGGGATGGCCGTTTTATCCACTGATGCACCAAAAAACTCGTAGTTGAATTTTTCGCAACGGACGAACCCAATCATGTCAGTATGACCCAAAACTCATGTTTGGTGGGTTTTTGGCACTTTCATTTCCGAAGGAACGGTGCCGCAAAACTTGCCTGGGTTGGCCGTTGCACCAAAAAATTCACAGTTGAAATTTTCGCAACGGACGCACCCAGTCATGTCACTTTGACCCAAAACTCATGTTTGGTGGGTTTTTGGCACTTTCATTTCCGTAGGAACGGTGCCGCAAAACTCGCGTGGGATGACCATTTTATCCACTGATGCACCAAAAAACTCGCAGTTGAATTTTTCACAACGGACGCACCAATGATGTCACTTTGACCCATAACTCATGTTTGGTGGGTTTTTGGCACTTTCATTTCCGAAGGAACGGAGCCGCAAAACTTGCGCGGGATGGCCGTTTTATCCACTGATGCACCAAAAAACTCGCAGTTGAATTTTTCACAACGGATGCACCCAATCATGTCAGTTTGACCCAAAACTCATGTTTGGTGGGTTTTTGGCCTTTCATTTCCGAAGGAACGGTGCCGCAAAAGTTGCGTGGGTTGGCCGTTGCACCAAAAAATTCACAGTTGAAATTTTCGCAACAGACGCACCCAGTCATGTCACTTTGACCCAAAACTCATGTTTGGTGGGTTTTGGCACTTTCATTTCCGAAAGAACGGTGTCGCAAAACTTGCGTGGGATGGCCGTTTTATCCACTGATGCACCAAAAAACTCGCAGTTGAATTTTTCGCAGCGGACGCACCCAATCATGTCAATTTGACCAAAAACTCATGTTTGGTGGGTTTTTGGTACTTTCATTTCCGAAGGAACGGTGCCGCAAAACTCGTGCAAGATGGTTGTTTTATCCACTGATGCACTGAAAAACTCATAGCTGAATTTTTCGCAACGGATGCACCCAATCATGTCACTTTGACCCAAAACTCATGTTTGGTGGGTTTTTGTCACTTTCATTTCCGTAGGAATGGTGCCGCAAAACTCGCGTGGGATGGTCGTTTTATCCACTGATGCCCCAAAAAACTCACAGTTGAATTTTTCAAAATGGACCCACCCAATCCTCTTAGTTTGTCCAAAAACTCATGTTTGGTGGGTTTTTGGCATTTTCATTTTTGAAGGAACGGTGCAGCAAAACTTGCGTGGGACGGCCTATCCACTGATGCACCAAAAATACTCGCAGTTGAGTTTTTCGCAACGGACGCACCCAATCATGTCAATTTGACCCAAAACTAATGTTTGGTGGGTTTTTGGTACTTTCATTTCCGAAGGAACGGTGCCGCAAAACTCGTGCAAGATGGTTGTTTTATCCACTGATGCACTGAAAAACTCATAGTTGATTTTTTCACAACGGACGCACCCAGTCATGTCACTTTGACCCAAAACTCAAGTTTGGTGGGTTTTTGGCACTTTCATTTCCGTAGGAACGGTGCCGCAAAACTCGCGTGGGATGGTTGTTTTATCCACTGATGCACCAAAAAACTCGCAGTTGAATTTTTCACAACGGACGCACCAATGATGTCACTTTGACCCATAACTCATGTTTGGTGGGTTTTTGGCACTTTCATTTCCGAAGGAACGGTGCCGCAAAACTTGCGCGGGATGGCCGTTTTATCCACTGATGCACCAAAAAACTCGTAGTTGAATTTTTCGCAACGGACGAACCCAATCATGTCAGTTTGACCCAAAACTCATGTTTGGTGGGTTTTTGGCACTTTCATTTCCGAAGGAACGGTGCTGCAAAACTTGCCTGGGTTGGCCGTTGCACCAAAAAATTCACAGTTGAAATTTTCGCAACGGACGCACCCAGTCATGTCACTTTGACCCAAAACTCATGTTTGGTGGGTTTTTGGCACTTTCATTTCCGTAGGAACGGTGCCGCAAAACTCGTACGGAATGGCCTTTTTATCGACTGATGCACCAAAAAACTCACAGTTGAATTTTTCACAACGGACGCACCAATGATGTCACTTTGACCCATAACTCATGTTTGGTGGGTTTTTGGCACTTTCATTTCCGAAGGAACGGTGTCGCAAAACACGCGTGGGATGGCCGTTTTATCCACTGATGCACCAGAAAACTCGCAGTTGAATTTTTTGCAACAGACGCACCCAATCATGTCAGTTTGTCCCAAAACTCATGTTTGGCGGGTTTTTAGCACTGTCATTTCTGAAGGAACGGTGCCGCAAAACTCGTGCAAGATGGCTGTTTTATCCACTGATGCACCGAAAAACTTACAGTTGAATTTTTCGCAACGGACGCACCCAATCATGTCACTTTGACGCAAAACTCATGTTTGGTGGGTTTTTGGCACTTTCATTTCCGTAGGAACGGTGCCGCAAAACTCGCGTGGGATGGCCGCTGTATCCACTGATGCCCCGAAAAACTCACAGTTGAATTTTTCAAAACGCACCCACCCAATCCTCTTAGTTCGTCTGAAAACTCATGTTTGGTGGGGTTTTGGCACTTTCATTTCCGAAGGAACGGTGACGCAAAACTCGCGTGGAATGGCCGTTTTATCCACTGATGCACCAAAAAACTCGCAGTTGAATTTTTCACAACGGACGCACCCAATCATGTCAGTTTCACCCAAAACTCCTGTTTGATGGGTTTTTGGGAGTTTCATTTCTGAACGAACGGTGCCGCAAAACTCGCGCGGGATGGCCGTTTTATCCTCTCATGCCCTGAAAAACTCGCAGTTCAATTTTTCAAAACGGACCCACCCAATCCTCTTAGTTTGTCCCAAAACTCATGTTTGGTGGGGTTTTGGCAATTTCATTTCCGAAGGAACGGTGACGAAAAACTCGCGCGGAATGGCTGTTTTATCCACTGATGCACCAAAAAACTCGCAGTTGAATTTTTCGCAATAGACGCACCCAATCATGTCAGTTTGACCCAAAACTCAAGTTTGGTAGGTTTTTGGCACTATCATTTCTGAAGGAACTGTGCCGCAAAACTCGTGCAAGATGGCTGTGTTGTCCACTGATGCACTGAAAAAATCACAGTTGAATTTTTCGCAACGGACGCAACCAATCATGTCACTCTGACACAAAACTCATGTTTGGTGGGTTTTTGGCACATTCATTTCCGAAGGAACGGTGCCGCAAAACTTGTGTGGGATGGCCGTTTTATCCACTGATGCACCAAAAAACTTGCAGTTGAATTTTTCACAACGGACGCACCCAATCATGTCAGTTTGACCCAAAACTCATGTTTGGTGGGTTTTTGGCACTTTCATTTCCGAAGGAACGGTGCCGCAAAACTTGCGTGGGTTGGCCGTTGCACCAAAAAAATTCACAGTTGAAATTTTTCGCAACGGACACACCGAATCATGTCAATTTGACCCAAAACTCATGTTTGGTGGGTTTCTGGTACTATCATTTCCGAAGGAACGGTGCCGCAAAACTCGTGCAAGATGGTTGTTTTATCCACTGATGCACTGAAAAACTCATAGTTGAATTTTTCGCAACGGACGCACCCAATCATGTCACTTTGACCCAAAACTCATGTTTGGTGGGTTTTTGGCACTTTCATTTCCGAAGGAACGGTGCCGCAAAACTTGCGCGGGATGGCCGTTTTATCCACTGATGCACCAAAAAACTCATAGTTGAACTTTTCGCAACGGACGCACCCAATCATATCACTTTGACCCAAAACTCATGTTTGGTGGGTTTTTGGCACTTTCATTTCCGAAAGAACGGTGCCGCAAAACTTGCGTGGGATGGCCGTTTTATCCACTGATGCACCAAAAAACTCGCAGTTCAATTTTTCGCAACGGACGCACCCAATCATGTCAATTTGACCAAAAACTCATGTTTGGTGGGTTTTTGGTACTTTCATTTCCGAAGGAACGGTGCCGCAAAACTCGTGCAAGATGGTTGTTTTATCCACTGATGCACTGAAAAACTCATAGTTGAATTTTTCGCAACGGACGCACCCAATCATGTCACTTTGACCCAAAACTCATGTTTGGTGGGTTTTTGGCACTTTCATTTCCGTAGGAACGGTGCCGCAAAACTCGCGTGGGATGGCCATTTTATCCACTGATGCCCCGAAAAACTAACAGTTGAATTTTTCAAAATGGACCCACCCAATCCTCTTACTTTGTCCAAAAACTCATGTTTGGTGGGTTTTTGGCACTTTCATTTCTGAAGGAACGGTGCCGCAAAACTTGCGTAGGATGGCCGTTTTATCCATTGATGCACCAAAAACTCGCAGTTGAATTTTTCACAACGGACGCACCCAATCATGTCAGTTTGATCCAAAACTCATGTTTTGTGGGTTTTTGGCACTTTCATTTCCGAAGGAACGGTGCCGCAAAACTTGCGTGGGATGGCCGTTTTATCCACTGTTGCACCAAAAAAATCACAGTTGAATTTTTCGCAACGGACGCACCCAATCATGTCACTTTGACCCAAAACTCATGTTTGGTGGGTTTTTGGCACTTTCATTTCTGAAAGAACGGTGCCGCAAAACTTGCGTGGGATGGCCATTTTATCCACTAATGCACCAAAAAACTCGCAGTTGAATTTTTCGCAACGGACGCACCCAATCATGTCAATTTGACCCAAAACTCATGTTTGGTGGGTTTTTGGTACTTTCATTTCCGAAGGAACGGTGCCGCAAAACTCGTGCAGGATTGTTGTTTTATCCACTGATGCACTGAAAAACTCATAGTTGATTTTTTCGCAACGGACGCACCCAATCATGTCACTTTGACCCAAAACTCATGTTTGGTGGGTTTTTGGCACTTTCATTTCCGTAGGAACGGTGCCGTAAAACTCGCGTGGGATGGCCGTTTTATCCATTGATCCCCGGAAAAACTCATAGTTGAATTTTTCAAAACGGACCCACCCAATCCTCTTAGTTTGTCCGAAAACTCATGTTCGGTGGGGTTTTGGCACTTTCATTTCCGAAGGAACGGTGACGCAAAACTTGCGCGGAATGGCCGTTTTATCCACTGATGCACCAAAAAACTCACAGTTGAATTTTTCGCAACAGACGCACCCAGTCATGTCACTTTGACCCAAAACTCATGTTTGGTGGGTTTTGGCACTTTCATTTCCGAAAGAACGGTGTCGCAAAACTTGCGTGGGATGGCCGTTTTATCCACTGATGCACCAAAAAACTCGCAGTTGAATTTTTCGCAGCGGACGCACCCAATCATGTCAGTTTGACCAAAAACTCATGTTTGGTGGGTTTTTGGTACTTTCATTTCCGAAGGAACGGTGCCGCAAAACTCGTGCAAGATGGTTGTTTTATCCACTGATGCACTGAAAAACTCATAGCTGAATTTTTCGCAACGGATGCACCCAATCATGTCACTTTGACCCAAAACTCATGTTTGGTGGGTTTTTGGCACTTTCATTTCCGTAGGAATGGTGCCGCAAAACTCGCGTGGGATGGTCGTTTTATCCACTGATGCCCCAAAAAACTCACAGTTGAATTTTTCAAAATGGACCCACCCAATCCTCTTAGTTTGTCCAAAAACTCATGTTTGGTGGGTTTTTGGCATTTTCATTTTTGAAGGAACGGTGCAGCAAAACTTGCGTGGGACGGCCTATCCACTGATGCACCAAAAATACTCGCAGTTGAGTTTTTCGCAACGGACGCACCCAATCATGTCAATTTGACCCAAAACTAATGTTTGGTGGGTTTTTGGTACTTTCATTTCCGAAGGAACGGTGCCGCAAAACTCGTGCAAGATGGTTGTTTTATCCACTGATGCACTGAAAAACTCATAGTTGATTTTTTCACAACGGACGCACCCAGTCATGTCACTTTGACCCAAAACTCAAGTTTGGTGGGTTTTTGGCACTTTCATTTCCGTAGGAACGGTGCCGCAAAACTCGCGTGGGATGGTTGTTTTATCCACTGATGCACCAAAAAACTCGCAGTTGAATTTTTCACAACGGACGCACCAATGATGTCACTTTGACCCATAACTCATGTTTGGTGGGTTTTTGGCACTTTCATTTCCGAAGGAACGGTGCCGCAAAACTTGCGCGGGATGGCCGTTTTATCCACTGATGCACCAAAAAACTCGTAGTTGAATTTTTCGCAACGGACGAACCCAATCATGTCAGTTTGACCCAAAACTCATGTTTGGTGGGTTTTTGGCACTTTCATTTCCGAAGGAACGGTGCTGCAAAACTTGCCTGGGTTGGCCGTTGCACCAAAAAATTCACAGTTGAAATTTTCGCAACGGACGCACCCAGTCATGTCACTTTGACCCAAAACTCATGTTTGGTGGGTTTTTGGCACTTTCATTTCCGTAGGAACGGTGCCGCAAAACTCGTACGGAATGGCCTTTTTATCGACTGATGCACCAAAAAACTCACAGTTGAATTTTTCACAACGGACGCACCAATGATGTCACTTTGACCCATAACTCATGTTTGGTGGGTTTTTGGCACTTTCATTTCCGAAGGAACGGTGTCGCAAAACACGCGTGGGATGGCCGTTTTATCCACTGATGCACCAGAAAACTCGCAGTTGAATTTTTTGCAACAGACGCACCCAATCATGTCAGTTTGTCCCAAAACTCATGTTTGGCGGGTTTTTAGCACTGTCATTTCTGAAGGAACGGTGCCGCAAAACTCGTGCAAGATGGCTGTTTTATCCACTGATGCACCGAAAAACTTACAGTTGAATTTTTCGCAACGGACGCACCCAATCATGTCACTTTGACGCAAAACTCATGTTTGGTGGGTTTTTGGCACTTTCATTTCCGTAGGAACGGTGCCGCAAAACTCGCGTGGGATGGCCGCTGTATCCACTGATGCCCCGAAAAACTCACAGTTGAATTTTTCAAAACGCACCCACCCAATCCTCTTAGTTCGTCTGAAAACTCATGTTTGGTGGGGTTTTGGCACTTTCATTTCCGAAGGAACGGTGACGCAAAACTCGCGTGGAATGGCCGTTTTATCCACTGATGCACCAAAAAACTCGCAGTTGAATTTTTCACAACGGACGCACCCAATCATGTCAGTTTCACCCAAAACTCCTGTTTGATGGGTTTTTGGGAGTTTCATTTCTGAACGAACGGTGCCGCAAAACTCGCGCGGGATGGCCGTTTTATCCTCTCATGCCCTGAAAAACTCGCAGTTCAATTTTTCAAAACGGACCCACCCAATCCTCTTAGTTTGTCCCAAAACTCATGTTTGGTGGGGTTTTGGCAATTTCATTTCCGAAGGAACGGTGACGAAAAACTCGCGCGGAATGGCTGTTTTATCCACTGATGCACCAAAAAACTCGCAGTTGAATTTTTCGCAATAGACGCACCCAATCATGTCAGTTTGACCCAAAACTCAAGTTTGGTAGGTTTTTGGCACTATCATTTCTGAAGGAACTGTGCCGCAAAACTCGTGCAAGATGGCTGTGTTGTCCACTGATGCACTGAAAAAATCACAGTTGAATTTTTCGCAACGGACGCAACCAATCATGTCACTCTGACACAAAACTCATGTTTGGTGGGTTTTTGGCACATTCATTTCCGAAGGAACGGTGCCGCAAAACTTGTGTGGGATGGCCGTTTTATCCACTGATGCACCAAAAAACTTGCAGTTGAATTTTTCACAACGGACGCACCCAATCATGTCAGTTTGACCCAAAACTCATGTTTGGTGGGTTTTTGGCACTTTCATTTCCGAAGGAACGGTGCCGCAAAACTTGCGTGGGTTGGCCGTTGCACCAAAAAAATTCACAGTTGAAATTTTTCGCAACGGACACACCGAATCATGTCAATTTGACCCAAAACTCATGTTTGGTGGGTTTCTGGTACTATCATTTCCGAAGGAACGGTGCCGCAAAACTCGTGCAAGATGGTTGTTTTATCCACTGATGCACTGAAAAACTCATAGTTGAATTTTTCGCAACGGACGCACCCAATCATGTCACTTTGACCCAAAACTCATGTTTGGTGGGTTTTTGGCACTTTCATTTCCGAAGGAACGGTGCCGCAAAACTTGCGCGGGATGGCCGTTTTATCCACTGATGCACCAAAAAACTCATAGTTGAACTTTTCGCAACGGACGCACCCAATCATATCACTTTGACCCAAAACTCATGTTTGGTGGGTTTTTGGCACTTTCATTTCCGAAAGAACGGTGCCGCAAAACTTGCGTGGGATGGCCGTTTTATCCACTGATGCACCAAAAAACTCGCAGTTCAATTTTTCGCAACGGACGCACCCAATCATGTCAATTTGACCAAAAACTCATGTTTGGTGGGTTTTTGGTACTTTCATTTCCGAAGGAACGGTGCCGCAAAACTCGTGCAAGATGGTTGTTTTATCCACTGATGCACTGAAAAACTCATAGTTGAATTTTTCGCAACGGACGCACCCAATCATGTCACTTTGACCCAAAACTCATGTTTGGTGGGTTTTTGGCACTTTCATTTCCGTAGGAACGGTGCCGCAAAACTCGCGTGGGATGGCCATTTTATCCACTGATGCCCCGAAAAACTAACAGTTGAATTTTTCAAAATGGACCCACCCAATCCTCTTACTTTGTCCAAAAACTCATGTTCGGTGGGGTTTTGGCACTTTCATTTCCGAAGGAACGGTGACGCAAAACTTGCGCGGAATGGCCGTTTTATCCACTGATGCACCAAAAAACTCACAGTTGAATTTTTCACAACGGACGCACCAAATCATGTTAGTTTGACCCAAAACTCATGTTTGGTGGGTTTTTGGCACTTTTATTTCCGAAGGAACGGTGCCACAAAACTTGCGTGGGATGGCCGTTTTATCCACTGATGCACCAAAAAACTCGCAGTTGAATTTTTCGCAACGGACCCACCCAATCATGTCAGTTTGACCCAAAACTCATGTTTGGTGGGTATGGGCACTTTCATTTCCGAAGGAACGGTGACGCAAAACTCGTGCAAGATGGTTGTTTTATCCACTGATGCACTGAAAAACTCATAGTTGAATTTTTCGCAACGGAAGCACCCAATCATGTCACTTTGACCCAAAACTCATGTTTGGTGGATTTTTGGCACTGTCATTTTCGAAGGTATGGTGAGGCAAAACTCGCGTGGAATGGCCGTTTTATCCACTGATGCACCAAAAAACTCGCAGCTGAATTTTTCACAACAGACGCACCCAATCATGTCAGTTTGACCCAAAACTCATGTTTGGTGGGTTTTTGGGAGTTTCATTTCCGTAGGAACGGTGCCGCAAAACTCGCGCGGGATGACCGTTTTATCCACTGATGCCCCGAAAAACTCGCAGTTGAATTTTTCAAAACGGTCCCACCCAATCCTCTTAGTTTGTCCCAAAACTCATGTTTGGTGGGTTTTTGGCACTTTCATTTCCGAAGGAACGGTGACTCAAAAGTCGCGCGGAATGGCCTTTTTATCGACTGATGCACCAAAAAACTCGCAGTTGAATTTTTCACAACGGACCCACCAATGATGTCACTTTGACCCATAACTCATGTTTAGTGGGTTTTTGGCACTTTCATTTCCGAAGGAACGGTGCCGCAAAACTTGCGTGGAATGGCCGTTTTATCCACTGATGTACCAAAAAACTCGCAGTTGAATTTTTCACAATGGACGCACCCAATCATGTCAGTTTGACCCAAAACTCATGTTTGGTGGATTTTTGGGAGTTTCATTTCCAAAGGAACGGTGCCGCAAAACTCGCGTGGGATGGCCGTTTTATCCACTGATGCCCTGAAAAACTCGCAGTTCAATTTTTCAAAATGGACCCACCCAATCCTCTTAGTTTGTCCCAAAACTCATGTTTGGTGGGTTTTTGGTACTTTCATTTCCGAAGGAACGGTGCCGCAAAACTCGTGCAAGATGGTTGTTTTATCCACTGGTGCCCTGAAAAACTCATAGTTGAATTTTTCGCAACGGACGCACCCAATCATGTCACTTTGACCCAAAACTCATGTTTGGTGGGTTTTTGGCACTTTCATTTCCGTAGGAACGGTGCCGCAAAACTCGCGTGGGATGGCCGTTTTATCCACTGATGCCCCGAAAAACTCATAGTTGAATTTTTCAAAACGGACCCACCCAATCCTCTTAGTTTGTCCGAAAACTCATGTTTGGTGGGGTTTTGGCACTGTCATTTCCGAAGGAACGGTGACGCAAAACTTGCACGGAATGGCCGTTTTATCCACTGATGCACCAAAAAACTCACAGTTCATTTTTTCACAATGGACGCACCCAATCATGTTGGTTTGACCCAAAACACATGTTTGGTCGGTTTTTGGCACTTTCATTTCCGAAGGAACGGTGCCACAAAACTTGCGTGGGATGGCCGTTTTATCCATTGATGCACCAAAAAACTCGCAGTTGAATTTTTCGCAACGGACCCACCCAATCATGTCAGTTTGACCCAAAACTCAGGGCACTTTCGTATCCGAAGGAACGGTGACGCAAAACTCGTGCAAGATGGTTGTTTCATCCACTGATGCACTGAAAAATTCATAGTTGAATTTTTCGCAACGAAAGCACCCAATCATGTCACTTTGACCCAAAACTCATGTTTGGTGGATTTGTGGCACTTCCATTTCCGAAGGAACGGTGACGCAAAACTCGCGTGGAATGGCCGTTTTATCCACTGATGCACCAAAAAACTCGCAGTTGAATTTTTCACAACGGACGCACCCAATCATGTCAGTTTGACCCAAAACTCATGTTTGATGGGTTTTTGGGAGTTTCATTTCTGAACGAACGGTGCCGCAAAACTCGCGCGGGATGGCCGTTTTATCCACTGATGCCCTGAAAAATTCGCAGTTCAATTTTTCAAAACGGACCCACCCAATCCTCTTAGTTTGTCCCAAAACTCATGTTTGGTGGGGTTTTGGCACTTTCATTTCCGAAGGAACGGTGACAAAAAACTCGCGCGGAATGGCCGTTTTATCCACTGATGCACGAGAAACCTCGCAGTTGAATTTTTCGCAACAGACGCACCCAATCATGTTAGTTTGTCCCAAAACTCATGTTTGGTCAGTTTTTGGCACTTTCATTTCCGTAGGAACGGTGCCGCAAAACTCACGTGGGATGGCCGTTTTATCCAGTAATGCCCCGAAAAACTCACAGTTGAATTTTTCAAAATGGACTCTCCCAATCCTCTTAGTTTGTCCAAAAACTCATGTTTGGTGGGTTTTTGGCACTTTCATTTCCGAAGGAACGGTGCCGCAAAACTTGCGTGGGATGGCCGTTTTATCCACTGATGCACCAAAAACTCGCAGTTGAATTTTTCACAACGGACGCACCCAATCATGTCAGTTTGTCCCAAAACTCATGTTTGCTGGGTTTTTGGCACTTTCATTTCCGAAGGAACGGTGCCGCAAAACTTGCGTGGGATGACCGTTTTATCCACTGTTGCACCAAAAAATTCACAGTTGAATTTGTCGCAACGGACGCACCCAATCATGTCAGTTTGACCCAAAACTCATGTTTGGTGGGTTTTTGGCACTTTCATTTCCAAAGGAACGGTGCCGCAGAACTTGCGTGGGATGGCCGTTTTATCCACTGATGCACCAAAAAACTCGCAGCTGAATTTTTCACAACGCACGCACCCAATCATGTCAGTTTGACCCAAAACTCATGTTTGGTGGGTTTTTGGGAGTTTCATTTCCGTAGGAACGGTGCCGCAAAACTCGCGCGGGATGGCCGTTTTATCCACTGATGCCCTGAAAAATTCGCAGTTCAATTTTTCAAAACGGACCCACCCAATCCTCTTAGTTTGTCCCAAAACTCATGTTTGGTGGGGTTTTGGCACTTTCATTTCCGAAGGAACGGTTACAAAAAACTCGCGCGGAATGGCCGTTTTATCCACTGATGCACGAGAAACCTTGCAGTTGAATTTTTCGCAACAGACGCACCCAATCATGTTAGTTTGTCCCAAAACTCATGTTTGGCGGGTTTTTGGCACTGACATTTCTAAAGGAACGGTGCCACAAAACTCATGCAAGATGACTGTTTTATCCACTGATGCACCGAAAAACTTACTGTTTAATTTTTCGCAACGGACGCACCCACTCATGTCACTTTGACCCAAAACTCATGTTTGGTCAGTTTTTGGCACTTTCATTTCCGTAGGAACGGTGCCGCAAAACTCACGTGGGATGGCCGTTTTATCCAGTAATGCCCCGAAAAACTCACAGTTGAATTTTTCAAAATGGACTCTCCCAATCCTCTTAGTTTGTCCAAAAACTCATGTTTGGTGGGTTTTTGGCACTTTCATTTCCGAAGGAACGGTGCCGCAAAACTTGCGTGGGATGGCCGTTTTATCCACTGATGCACCAAAAACTCGCAGTTGAATTTTTCACAACGGACGCACCCAATCATGTCAGTTTGTCCCAAAACTCATGTTTGCTGGGTTTTTGGCACTTTCATTTCCGAAGGAACGGTGCCGCAAAACTTGCGTGGGATGACCGTTTTATCCACTGTTGCACCAAAAAATTCACAGTTGAATTTGTCGCAACGGACGCACCCAATCATGTCAGTTTGACCCAAAACTCATGTTTGGTGGGTTTTTGGCACTTTCATTTCCAAAGGAACGGTGCCGCAGAACTTGCGTGGGATGGCCGTTTTATCCACTGATGCACCAAAAAACTCGCAGCTGAATTTTTCACAACGCACGCACCCAATCATGTCAGTTTGACCCAAAACTCATGTTTGGTGGGTTTTTGGGAGTTTCATTTCCGTAGGAACGGTGCCGCAAAACTCGCGCGGGATGACCGTTTTATCCACTGATGCCCCAAAAAAATCGCAGTTGAATTTTTCAAAACGGACCCACCCAATCCTCTTAGTTTGTCCCAAAACTCATGTTTGATGGGTTTTTGGCACTTTCATTTCCGAAGGAACGGTGACGCAAAAGTCGCGCGGAATGGCCTTTTTATCGACTGATGCACCAAAAAAACTCGCAGTTGAATTTTTCACAATGGACGCACCAATGATGTCACTTTGACCCATAACTCATGTTTAGTGGGTTTTTGGCACTTTCATTTCCGAAGGAACGGTGCCGCAAAACTTGCGTGAATGGCCGTTTTATCCACTGTTGCACCAAAAAAGTCACAGTTGAATTTTTCACAACGGACGCACCCAATCATGTCAGTTTTACCCAAAACTCATGTTTGGTGGGTTTTTTGGGAGTTTCATTTCCAAAGGAACTGTGCCGCAAAACTCGCGTGGGATGACCGTTTTATCCACTGATGCCCTGAAAAACTCGCAATTCAATTTTTCAAAACGGACCCACCCAATCCTCTTAGTTTGTCCCAAAACTCATGTTTGGTGGGGTTTGGGCACTTTCATTTCCGAAGGAACGGTGACGAAAAACTCGCGCGGAATGGCCGTTTTATCCACTGATGCACCAAAAAACTCGCAGTTGAATTTTTCGCAACGGACGCACCCAATCATGTCACTTTGACCCAAAACTCATGTTTGGTGGGTTTTTGGTACTTTCATTTCCGAAGGAACGGTGCCGCAAAACTCGTGCAAGATGGTTGTTTTATCCACTGATGCACTGAAAAACTCATAGTTGAATTTTTTGCAATGGACGCACCCAATCATGTCACTTTGACCCAAAACTCATGTTTGGTGGGTTTTTGGCACTTTCATTTCAGTAGGAACGGTGCCGCAAAACTCGCGTGGGATGGCCGTTTTATCCACTGATGCCCCGAAAAACTCACAGTTGAATTTTTCAAAACGGACCCACCCAATCCTCTTAGTTTGTCCGAAAACTCATGTTTGGTAGGGTTTTAGCACTTTCATTTCCGAAGGAACGGTGACGCAAAACTTGCGCGGAATGACCGTTTTATCCACTGATGCACTAAAAAACTCACAGTTGAGTTTTTCACAATGGACGCACCCAATCATGTTAGTTTGACCCAAAACTCATGTTTGGTCGCTTTTGGCACTTTTATTTCCGAAGGAACGGTGCCACAAAACTTGCGTGGGATGGCCGTTTTATACACTGATGTACCAAAAAACTCACAGTTGAATTTTTCGCAACGGACCCACCCAATCATGTCAGTTTGACCCAAAACTCATGTTTGGTGGGGTTTGGGCACTTTCATTTCCGAAGGAACGGTGACGCAAAACTCGTGCAACATGGTTGTTTTATCCACTGATGCACTGAAAAACTCATAGTTCAATTTTTCGCAACGGAAGCACCCAATCATGTCACTTTGACCCAAAACTCATGTTTGGTGGATTTTTGGCACTGTCATTTTCGAGGGAACGGTGACGCAAAACTCGCGTGGAATGGTCGTTTTATCCACCGATGCACTAAAAAACTCGCAGTTGAATTTTTCACAACGGACGCACCCAATCATGTCAGTTTGACCCAAAACTCATGTTTGATGGGTTTTTGGGAGTTTCATTTCTGAACGAACGGTGCCACAAAACTCGCACGGGATGGCCGTTTTATCCACTGATGCCCCGAAAAACTCATAGTTGATTTTTTCAAAATGGACCCACCCAATCCTCTTGGTTTGTCTGAAAACTCATGTTCGGTGGGGTTTTCGCACTTTCATTTCCGAAGGAACGGTGACGAAAAACTCGCGCGGAATGGCTGTTTTATCCACTGATGCACCAAAAAACTCGCAGTTGAATTTTTCGCAATAAACGCACCCAATCATGTCAGTTTGACCCAAAACTCACGTTTGGTAGGTTTTTGGTACTTTCATTTCCGAAGGAACGGTGCCGCAAAACTCGTGCAAGATGGTTGTTTTAGCCACTGATGCATCGAAAAACTCATAGTTGAATTTTTCGCAACGGACGCATCCAATCATGTCACTTTGACCCAAAACTCATGTTTGGTGGGTTTTTGGTACTTTCATTTCTGAAGGAACGGTGCCGCAAAACTCATGCAAGATGGTTGTTTTAGCCACTGATGCATCGAAAAACTCATAGTTGAATTTTTCAAAACGGACCCACCCAATCATGTCACTTTGACCCAAAACTCATGTTTGGTGGGTTTTTGGCACTTTCATTTCCGTACGAACGGTACCGCAAACTCGCGTGGGATGACCGTTTTATCCACTGATGCCCCGAAAAATTCGCAGTTGAATTTTTCAGAACGGACCCACCCAATCCTCTTAGTTTGTCCGAAAACACATGTTTGGTGGGGTTTTGGCACTTTCATTTCCGAAGGAACGGTGACGCAAAACTCGGGCGCAATGACCATTTTATCCACTGATGCACCAAAAAACTCGCAGTTGACTTTTTCACAACGGACGCACCAATGATGTCACTTTGACCCAAAACTCATGTTTGGTGGGTTTCTGGCACTTTCATTTCCGAAAGAACGGTGCCGTAAAACTTGCGTGGGATGGCCGTTTTATCCACTGATGCAACAAAAAACTCGCAGTTGAATTTTTCGCAGCGGACGCACCCAATCATGTCAATTTGACCAAAAACTCATGTTTGGTGGGTTTTTGGTACTTTCATTTCCGAAGGAACGGTGCTGCAAAACTCTTGCAAGATGGTTGTTTTATCCACTAATGCACTGAAAAACTCATAGTTGAATTTTTCGCAAAGGAAGCACCCAATCATGTCACTTTGACCCAAAACTCATGTTTGGTGGATTTTTGGCACTGTCATTTTCGAAGGAGCGGTGACGCAAAACTCGCGTGGAATGGCCATTTTATTCACTGATGCACCAAAAAACTTGCAGCTGAATTTTTCACAACGGACGCACCCAATCATGTCAGTTTGACCCAAAACTCATGTTTGGTGGGTTTTTGGGAGTTTCATTTCCGTAGGAACGTTGCCGCAAAACTCGCGCGGGATGGCCGTTTTATCCACTGATGCCCCGAAAAAATCGCAGTTGAATTTTTCAAAACGGACCCACCCAATCCTCTTAGTTTGTCCCAAAACTCATGTTTGGTGGGTTTTTGGCACTTTCATTTCCGAAGGAACGGTGACGCAAAAGTCGCGCGGAATGGCCTTTTTATCGACTGATGCACCAAAAAACTCGCAGTTGAATTTTTCACAACGGACGCACCAATGATGTCACTTTGACCCATAACTCATGTTTAGTGGGTTTTTGGCACTTTCATTTCCAAAGGAACGGTGCCGCAAAACTTGCGTGAATGGCCGTTTTATCCACTGATGCACCAAAAAACTCACAGTTGAATTTTTAACAACGGACGCACCCAATCATGTCAGTTTGACCCAAAACTCATGTTTGGTGGGTTTTTGGGAGTTTCATTTCCAAAGGAACTGTGCCGCAAAACTCGCACGGGATTGCCGTTTTATCCACTGATGCCCTGAAAAACTCGCAATTCAATTTTTCAAAACGGACCCACCCAATCCTCTTAGTTTGTCCCAAAACTCATGTTTGGTGGGGTTTTGGCACTTTCATTTCCGAAGGAACGGTGACAAAAAACTCGCGCGGAATGGCCGTTTTATCCACTGATGCACCAGAAATCTCGCAGTTGAATTTTTCGCAACAGACGCACCCAATCATGTCAGTTTGTCCCAAAACTCATGTTTGGCGGGTTTTTGGCACTGTCATTTCTAAAGGAACGGTGCCACAAAACTCGTGCAAGATGACTGTTTTATCCACTGATGCACCGAAAAACTTACTGTTGAATTTTTCGCAACGGACGCACCCACTCATGTCACTTTGACCCAAAACTCATGTTTGGTCGGTTTTTGGCACTTTCATTTCCGTAGGAACGGTGCCGCAAAACTCACGTGGGATGGCCGTTTTATCCAGTAATGCCCCGAAAAACTAACAGTTGAATTTTTCAAAATGGACTCTCCCAATCCTCTTAGTTTGTCCAAAAACTCATGTTTGGTGGGTTTTTGGCACTTTCATTTCCGAAGGAACGGTGCCGCAAAACTTGCGTGGGATGGCCGTTTTATCCACTGATGCACCAAAAACTCGCAGTTGAATTTTTCACAAGGGACGCACCCAATCATGTCAGTTTGTCCCAAAACTCATGTTTGCTGGGTTTTTGGCACTTTCATTTCCGAAGGAACGGTGCCGCAAAACTTGCGTGGGATGACCGTTTTATCCACTGTTGCACCAAAAAATTCACAGTTGAATTTGTCGCAACGGACGCACCCAATCATGTCAGTTTGACCCAAAACTCATGTTTGGTGGGTTTTTGGCTCTTTCATTTCCAAAGGAACGGTGCCGCAAAACTTGCGTGGGATGGCCGTTTTATCCACTGATGCACCAAAAAACTCGCAGCTGAATTTTTCACAACGCACGCACCCAATCATGTCAGTTTGACCCAAAACTAATGTTTGGTGGGTTTTTGGGAGTTTCATTTCCGTAGGAACGGTGCCGCAAAACTCGCGCGGGATGGCCGTTTTATCCACTGATGCCCCAAAAAAATCGCAGTTGAATTTTTCAAAACGGACCCACCCAATCCTCTTAGTTTGTCCCAAAACTCATGTTTGATGGGTTTTTGGCACTTTCATTTCCGAAGGAACGGTGACGCAAAAGTCGCGCGGAATGGCCTTTTTATCGACTGATGCACCAAAAAACTCGCAGTTGAATTTTTCACAATGGACGCACCAATGATGTCACTTTGACCCATAACTCATGTTTAGTGGGTTTTTGGCACTTTCATTTCCGAAGGAACGGTGCCGCAAAACTTGCGTGAATGGCCGTTTTATCCACTGTTGCACCAAAAAACTCACAGTTGAATTTTTCACAACGGACGCACCCAATCATGTCAGTTTGACCCAAAACTCATGTTTGGTGGGTTTTTTGGGAGTTTCATTTCCAAAGGAACTGTGCCGCAAAACTCGCGTGGGATGGCCGTTTTATCCACTGATGCCCTGAAAAACTCGCAATTCAATTTTTCAAAACGGACCCACCCAATCCTCTTAGTTTGTCCCAAAACTCATGTTTGGTGGGGTTTGGGCACTTTCATTTCCGAAGGAACGGTGACGAAAAACTCGCGCGGAATGGCCGTTTTATCCACTGATGCACCAAAAAACTCGCAGTTGAATTTTTCGCAACGGACGCACCCAATCATGTCACTTTGACCCAAAACTCATGTTTGGTGGGTTTTTGGTACTTTCATTTAAGAAGGAACGGTGCCGCAAAACTCGTGCAAGATGGTTGTTTTATCCACTGATGCACTGAAAAACTCATAGTTGAATTTTTTGCAACGGACGCACCCAATCATGTCACTTTGACCCAAAACTCATGTTTGGTGGGTTTTTGGCACTTTCATTTCCGTAGGAACGGTGCCGCAAAAACTCGCGTGGGATGGCCGTTTTATCCACTGATGCCCCGAAAAACTCACAGTTGAATTTTTCAAAACGGACCCACCCAATCCTCTTAGTTTGTCCGAAAACTCATGTTTGGTAGGGTTTTAGCACTTTCATTTCCGAAGGAATGGTGACGCAAAACTTGCGCGGAATGACCGTTTTATCCACTGAAGCACTAAAAAACTCACAGTTGAGTTTTTCACAATGGACGCACCCAATCATGTTAGTTTGACGCAAAACTCATGTTTGGTAGCTTTTGGCACTTTCATTTTCGAAGGAACGGTGCCACAAAACTTGCGTGGGATGGCCGTTTTATACACTGATGTACCAAAAAACTCACAGTTGAATTTTTCGCAACGGAACCACCCAATCATGTCAGTTTGACCCAAAACTCATGTTTGGTGGGGTTTGGGCACTTTCATTTCCGAAGGAACGGTGATGCAAAACTCGTGCAACATGGTTGTTTTATCCACTGATGCACTGAAAAACTCAAAGTTGAATTTTTCGCAACGGAAGCACCCAATCATGTCAGTTTGACCCAAAACTCATGTTTGGTGGATTTTTGGCACTGTCATTTTTGAGGGAACGGTGACGCAAAACTCGCGTGGAATGGTCGTTTTATCCACTGATGCACTAAAAAACTCGCAGTTGAATTTTTCACACCGGACGCACCCAATCATGTCAGTTTGACCCAAAACTCATGTTTGATGGGTTTTTGGGAGTTTCATTTCTGAACGAACGGTGCCACAAAACTCGCACGGGATGGCCGTTTTATCCACTGATGCCCCGAAAAACTCATAGTTGAATTTTTCAAAATGGACCCGCCCAATCCTCTTGGTTTGTCTGAAAACTCATGTTCGGTGGGGTTTTCGCACTTTCATTTCCGAAGGAACGGTGACGAAAAACTCGCGCGGAATGGCTGTTTTATCCACTGATGCACCAAAAAACTCGCAGTTGAATTTTTCGCAATAGACGCACCCAATCATGTCAGTTTGACCCAAAACTCACGTTTGGTAGGTTTTTGGCACTGTCATTTCTAAAGGAACTGTGCCGCAAAACTCGTGCAAGATGGTTGTTTTAGCCACTGATGCATCGAAAAACTCATAGTTGAATTTTTCGCAACGGACGCATCCAATCATGTCACTTTGACCCAAAACTCATGTTTGGTGGGTTTTTGGTACTTTCATTTCTGAAGGAACGGTGCCGCAAAACTCATGCAAGATGGTTGCTTTAGCCACTGATGCATCGAAAAACTCATAGTTGAATTTTTCAAAACGGACCCACCCAATCATGTCACTTTGACCCAAAACTCATGTTTGGTGGGTTTTTGGCACTTTCATTTCCGTACGAACGGTACCGCAAACTCGCGTGGGATGACCGTTTTATCCACTGATGCCCCGAAAAATTCGCAGTTGAATTTTTCAGAACGGACCCACCCAAACACATGTTTGGTGGGGTTTTGGCACTTTCATTTCCGAAGGAACGGTGACGCAAAACTCGGGAGCAATGACCATTTTATCCACTGATGCACCAAAAAACTCGCAGTTGAATTTTTCACAACGGACGCACCAATGATGTCACTTTGACCCATAACTCATGTTTGGTGGGTTTTTGGCACTTTCATTTCCGAAGGAACGGTGCCGCAAAACTTGCGCGGGATGGCCGTTTTATCCACTGATGCACCAAAAAACTCGCAGTTGAATTGTTCACAACCGATGCACCCAATCATGTCAGTTTGACCCAAAACTCTTGTTTGGTGGGTTTTTGGCCTTTCATTTCCGAAGGAACGGTGCCGCAAAAGTTGCGTGGGTTGGCCGTTGCACCAAAAAATTCACAGTTGAAATTTTCGCAACGGACGCACCCAGTCATGTCACTTTGACCCAAAACTCATGTTTGGTGGGTTTTGGCACTTTCATTTCCGAAAGAAAGGTGTCGCAAAACTTGCGTGGGATGGCCGTTTTATCCACTGATGCACCAAAAAACTCGCAGTTGAATTTTTCGCAGCGGACGCACCCAATCATGTCAATTTGACCAAAAACTCATGTTTGGTGGGTTTTTGGTACTTTCATTTCCGAAGGAACGGTGCCGCAAAACTCGTGCAAGATGGTTGTTTTATCCACTGATGCACTGAAAAACTCATAGTTGAATTTTTCGCAACGGACGCACCCAATCATGTCACTTTGACCCAAAACTCATGTTTGGTGGGTTTTTGGCACTTTCATTTCCGTAGGAATGGTGCCGCAAAACTCTCGTGGGATGGCCGTTTTATCCACTGATGCCCCAAAAAACTCACAGTTGAATTTTTCAAAATGGACCCACCAAATCCTCTTAGTTTGTCCAAAAACTCATGTTTGGTGGGTTTTTGGCATTTTCATTTTCGAAGGAACGGTGCAGCAAAACTTGCGTGGGACGGCCTATCCACTGATGCACCAAAAATACTCGCAGTTGAGTTTTTCGCAACGGACGCACCCAATCATGACAATTTGACCCAAAACTCATGTTTGGTGGGTTTTTGGTACTTTCATTTCCGAAGGAACGGTGCCGCAAAACTCGTGCAAGATGGTTGTTTTATCCACTGATGCATCGAAAAACTCATAGTTGAATTTTTCGCAACGGACGCATCCAATCATGTCACTTTGACCCAAAACTCATGTTTGGTGGGTTTTTGGTACTTTCATTTCTGAAGGAACGGTGCCGCAAAACTCATGCAAGATGGTTGTTTTAGCCACTGATGCATCGAAAAACTCATAGTTGAATTTTTCAAAACGGACCCACCCAATCATGTCACTTTGACCCAAAACTCATGTTTGGTGGGTTTTTGGCACTTTCATTTCCGTACGAACGGTACCGCAAACTCGCGTGGGATGACCGTTTTATCCACTGATGCCCCGAAAAATTCGCAGTTGAATTTTTCAGAACGGACCCACCCAATCCTCTTAGTTTGTCCGAAAACACATGTTTGGTGGGGTTTTGGCACTTTCATTTCCGAAGGAACGGTGACGCAAAACTCGGGCGCAATGACCATTTTATCCACTGATGCACCAAAAAACTCGCAGTTGACTTTTTCACAACGGACGCACCAATGATGTCACTTTGACCCAAAACTCATGTTTGGTGGGTTTCTGGCACTTTCATTTCCGAAAGAACGGTGCCGTAAAACTTGCGTGGGATGGCCGTTTTATCCACTGATGCAACAAAAAACTCGCAGTTGAATTTTTCGCAGCGGACGCACCCAATCATGTCAATTTGACCAAAAACTCATGTTTGGTGGGTTTTTGGTACTTTCATTTCCGAAGGAACGGTGCTGCAAAACTCTTGCAAGATGGTTGTTTTATCCACTAATGCACTGAAAAACTCATAGTTGAATTTTTCGCAAAGGAAGCACCCAATCATGTCACTTTGACCCAAAACTCATGTTTGGTGGATTTTTGGCACTGTCATTTTCGAAGGAGCGGTGACGCAAAACTCGCGTGGAATGGCCATTTTATTCACTGATGCACCAAAAAACTTGCAGCTGAATTTTTCACAACGGACGCACCCAATCATGTCAGTTTGACCCAAAACTCATGTTTGGTGGGTTTTTGGGAGTTTCATTTCCGTAGGAACGTTGCCGCAAAACTCGCGCGGGATGGCCGTTTTATCCACTGATGCCCCGAAAAAATCGCAGTTGAATTTTTCAAAACGGACCCACCCAATCCTCTTAGTTTGTCCCAAAACTCATGTTTGGTGGGTTTTTGGCACTTTCATTTCCGAAGGAACGGTGACGCAAAAGTCGCGCGGAATGGCCTTTTTATCGACTGATGCACCAAAAAACTCGCAGTTGAATTTTTCACAACGGACGCACCAATGATGTCACTTTGACCCATAACTCATGTTTAGTGGGTTTTTGGCACTTTCATTTCCAAAGGAACGGTGCCGCAAAACTTGCGTGAATGGCCGTTTTATCCACTGATGCACCAAAAAACTCACAGTTGAATTTTTAACAACGGACGCACCCAATCATGTCAGTTTGACCCAAAACTCATGTTTGGTGGGTTTTTGGGAGTTTCATTTCCAAAGGAACTGTGCCGCAAAACTCGCACGGGATTGCCGTTTTATCCACTGATGCCCTGAAAAACTCGCAATTCAATTTTTCAAAACGGACCCACCCAATCCTCTTAGTTTGTCCCAAAACTCATGTTTGGTGGGGTTTTGGCACTTTCATTTCCGAAGGAACGGTGACAAAAAACTCGCGCGGAATGGCCGTTTTATCCACTGATGCACCAGAAATCTCGCAGTTGAATTTTTCGCAACAGACGCACCCAATCATGTCAGTTTGTCCCAAAACTCATGTTTGGCGGGTTTTTGGCACTGTCATTTCTAAAGGAACGGTGCCACAAAACTCGTGCAAGATGACTGTTTTATCCACTGATGCACCGAAAAACTTACTGTTGAATTTTTCGCAACGGACGCACCCACTCATGTCACTTTGACCCAAAACTCATGTTTGGTCGGTTTTTGGCACTTTCATTTCCGTAGGAACGGTGCCGCAAAACTCACGTGGGATGGCCGTTTTATCCAGTAATGCCCCGAAAAACTAACAGTTGAATTTTTCAAAATGGACTCTCCCAATCCTCTTAGTTTGTCCAAAAACTCATGTTTGGTGGGTTTTTGGCACTTTCATTTCCGAAGGAACGGTGCCGCAAAACTTGCGTGGGATGGCCGTTTTATCCACTGATGCACCAAAAACTCGCAGTTGAATTTTTCACAAGGGACGCACCCAATCATGTCAGTTTGTCCCAAAACTCATGTTTGCTGGGTTTTTGGCACTTTCATTTCCGAAGGAACGGTGCCGCAAAACTTGCGTGGGATGACCGTTTTATCCACTGTTGCACCAAAAAATTCACAGTTGAATTTGTCGCAACGGACGCACCCAATCATGTCAGTTTGACCCAAAACTCATGTTTGGTGGGTTTTTGGCTCTTTCATTTCCAAAGGAACGGTGCCGCAAAACTTGCGTGGGATGGCCGTTTTATCCACTGATGCACCAAAAAACTCGCAGCTGAATTTTTCACAACGCACGCACCCAATCATGTCAGTTTGACCCAAAACTAATGTTTGGTGGGTTTTTGGGAGTTTCATTTCCGTAGGAACGGTGCCGCAAAACTCGCGCGGGATGGCCGTTTTATCCACTGATGCCCCAAAAAAATCGCAGTTGAATTTTTCAAAACGGACCCACCCAATCCTCTTAGTTTGTCCCAAAACTCATGTTTGATGGGTTTTTGGCACTTTCATTTCCGAAGGAACGGTGACGCAAAAGTCGCGCGGAATGGCCTTTTTATCGACTGATGCACCAAAAAACTCGCAGTTGAATTTTTCACAATGGACGCACCAATGATGTCACTTTGACCCATAACTCATGTTTAGTGGGTTTTTGGCACTTTCATTTCCGAAGGAACGGTGCCGCAAAACTTGCGTGAATGGCCGTTTTATCCACTGTTGCACCAAAAAACTCACAGTTGAATTTTTCACAACGGACGCACCCAATCATGTCAGTTTGACCCAAAACTCATGTTTGGTGGGTTTTTTGGGAGTTTCATTTCCAAAGGAACTGTGCCGCAAAACTCGCGTGGGATGGCCGTTTTATCCACTGATGCCCTGAAAAACTCGCAATTCAATTTTTCAAAACGGACCCACCCAATCCTCTTAGTTTGTCCCAAAACTCATGTTTGGTGGGGTTTGGGCACTTTCATTTCCGAACGAACGGTGACGAAAAACTCGCGCGGAATGGCCGTTTTATCCACTGATGCACCAAAAAACTCGCAGTTGAATTTTTCGCAACGGACGCACCCAATCATGTCACTTTGACCCAAAACTCATGTTTGGTGGGTTTTTGGTACTTTCATTTAAGAAGGAACGGTGCCGCAAAACTCGTGCAAGATGGTTGTTTTATCCACTGATGCATCGAAAAACTCATAGTTGAATTTTTCGCAACGGACGCATCCAATCATGTCACTTTGACCCAAAACTCATGTTTGGTGGGTTTTTGGCACTTTCATTTCTGAAGGAACGGTGCCGCAAAACTCATGCAAGATGGTTGTTTTAGCCACTGATGCATCGAAAAACTCATAGTTGAATTTTTCAAAACGGACCCACCCAATCATGTCACTTTGACCCAAAACTCATGTTTGGTGGGTTTTTGGCACTTTCATTTCCGTACGAACGGTACCGCAAACTCGCGTGGGATGACCGTTTTATCCACTGATGCCCCGAAAAATTCGCAGTTGAATTTTTCAGAACGGACCCACCCAATCCTCTTAGTTTGTCCGAAAACACATGTTTGGTGGGGTTTTGGCACTTTCATTTCCGAAGGAACGGTGACGCAAAACTCGGGCGCAATGACCATTTTATCCACTGATGCACCAAAAAACTCGCAGTTGACTTTTTCACAACGGACGCACCAATGATGTCACTTTGACCCAAAACTCATGTTTGGTGGGTTTCTGGCACTTTCATTTCCGAAAGAACGGTGCCGTAAAACTTGCGTGGGATGGCCGTTTTATCCACTGATGCAACAAAAAACTCGCAGTTGAATTTTTCGCAGCGGACGCACCCAATCATGTCAATTTGACCAAAAACTCATGTTTGGTGGGTTTTTGGTACTTTCATTTCCGAAGGAACGGTGCTGCAAAACTCTTGCAAGATGGTTGTTTTATCCACTAATGCACTGAAAAACTCATAGTTGAATTTTTCGCAAAGGAAGCACCCAATCATGTCACTTTGACCCAAAACTCATGTTTGGTGGATTTTTGGCACTGTCATTTTCGAAGGAGCGGTGACGCAAAACTCGCGTGGAATGGCCATTTTATTCACTGATGCACCAAAAAACTTGCAGCTGAATTTTTCACAACGGACGCACCCAATCATGTCAGTTTGACCCAAAACTCATGTTTGGTGGGTTTTTGGGAGTTTCATTTCCGTAGGAACGTTGCCGCAAAACTCGCGCGGGATGGCCGTTTTATCCACTGATGCCCCGAAAAAATCGCAGTTGAATTTTTCAAAACGGACCCACCCAATCCTCTTAGTTTGTCCCAAAACTCATGTTTGGTGGGTTTTTGGCACTTTCATTTCCGAAGGAACGGTGACGCAAAAGTCGCGCGGAATGGCCTTTTTATCGACTGATGCACCAAAAAACTCGCAGTTGAATTTTTCACAACGGACGCACCAATGATGTCACTTTGACCCATAACTCATGTTTAGTGGGTTTTTGGCACTTTCATTTCCAAAGGAACGGTGCCGCAAAACTTGCGTGAATGGCCGTTTTATCCACTGATGCACCAAAAAACTCACAGTTGAATTTTTAACAACGGACGCACCCAATCATGTCAGTTTGACCCAAAACTCATGTTTGGTGGGTTTTTGGGAGTTTCATTTCCAAAGGAACTGTGCCGCAAAACTCGCACGGGATTGCCGTTTTATCCACTGATGCCCTGAAAAACTCGCAATTCAATTTTTCAAAACGGACCCACCCAATCCTCTTAGTTTGTCCCAAAACTCATGTTTGGTGGGGTTTTGGCACTTTCATTTCCGAAGGAACGGTGACAAAAAACTCGCGCGGAATGGCCGTTTTATCCACTGATGCACCAGAAATCTCGCAGTTGAATTTTTCGCAACAGACGCACCCAATCATGTCAGTTTGTCCCAAAACTCATGTTTGGCGGGTTTTTGGCACTGTCATTTCTAAAGGAACGGTGCCACAAAACTCGTGCAAGATGACTGTTTTATCCACTGATGCACCGAAAAACTTACTGTTGAATTTTTCGCAACGGACGCACCCACTCATGTCACTTTGACCCAAAACTCATGTTTGGTCGGTTTTTGGCACTTTCATTTCCGTAGGAACGGTGCCGCAAAACTCACGTGGGATGGCCGTTTTATCCAGTAATGCCCCGAAAAACTAACAGTTGAATTTTTCAAAATGGACTCTCCCAATCCTCTTAGTTTGTCCAAAAACTCATGTTTGGTGGGTTTTTGGCACTTTCATTTCCGAAGGAACGGTGCCGCAAAACTTGCGTGGGATGGCCGTTTTATCCACTGATGCACCAAAAACTCGCAGTTGAATTTTTCACAAGGGACGCACCCAATCATGTCAGTTTGTCCCAAAACTCATGTTTGCTGGGTTTTTGGCACTTTCATTTCCGAAGGAACGGTGCCGCAAAACTTGCGTGGGATGACCGTTTTATCCACTGTTGCACCAAAAAATTCACAGTTGAATTTGTCGCAACGGACGCACCCAATCATGTCAGTTTGACCCAAAACTCATGTTTGGTGGGTTTTTGGCTCTTTCATTTCCAAAGGAACGGTGCCGCAAAACTTGCGTGGGATGGCCGTTTTATCCACTGATGCACCAAAAAACTCGCAGCTGAATTTTTCACAACGCACGCACCCAATCATGTCAGTTTGACCCAAAACTAATGTTTGGTGGGTTTTTGGGAGTTTCATTTCCGTAGGAACGGTGCCGCAAAACTCGCGCGGGATGGCCGTTTTATCCACTGATGCCCCAAAAAAATCGCAGTTGAATTTTTCAAAACGGACCCACCCAATCCTCTTAGTTTGTCCCAAAACTCATGTTTGATGGGTTTTTGGCACTTTCATTTCCGAAGGAACGGTGACGCAAAAGTCGCGCGGAATGGCCTTTTTATCGACTGATGCACCAAAAAACTCGCAGTTGAATTTTTCACAATGGACGCACCAATGATGTCACTTTGACCCATAACTCATGTTTAGTGGGTTTTTGGCACTTTCATTTCCGAAGGAACGGTGCCGCAAAACTTGCGTGAATGGCCGTTTTATCCACTGTTGCACCAAAAAACTCACAGTTGAATTTTTCACAACGGACGCACCCAATCATGTCAGTTTGACCCAAAACTCATGTTTGGTGGGTTTTTTGGGAGTTTCATTTCCAAAGGAACTGTGCCGCAAAACTCGCGTGGGATGGCCGTTTTATCCACTGATGCCCTGAAAAACTCGCAATTCAATTTTTCAAAACGGACCCACCCAATCCTCTTAGTTTGTCCCAAAACTCATGTTTGGTGGGGTTTGGGCACTTTCATTTCCGAAGGAACGGTGACGAAAAACTCGCGCGGAATGGCCGTTTTATCCACTGATGCACCAAAAAACTCGCAGTTGAATTTTTCGCAACGGACGCACCCAATCATGTCACTTTGACCCAAAACTCATGTTTGGTGGGTTTTTGGTACTTTCATTTAAGAAGGAACGGTGCCGCAAAACTCGTGCAAGATGGTTGTTTTATCCACTGATGCACTGAAAAACTCATAGTTGAATTTTTTGCAACGGACGCACCCAATCATGTCACTTTGACCCAAAACTCATGTTTGGTCGGGTTTTTGGCACTTTCATTTCCGTAGGAACGGTGCCGCAAAAACTCGCGTGGGATGGCCGTTTTATCCACTGATGCCCCGAAAAACTCACAGTTGTATTTTTCAAAACGGACCCACCCAATCCTCTTAGTTTGTCCGAAAACTCATGTTTGGTAGGGTTTTAGCACTTTCATTTCCGAAGGAATGGTGACGCAAAACTTGCGCGGAATGACCGTTTTATCCACTGAAGCACTAAAAAACTCACAGTTGAGTTTTTCACAATGGACGCACCCAATCATGTTAGTTTGACGCAAAACTCATGTTTGGTAGCTTTTGGCACTTTCATTTTCGAAGGAACGGTGCCACAAAACTTGCGTGGGATGGCCGTTTTATACACTGATGTACCAAAAAACTCACAGTTGAATTTTTCGCAACGGAACCACCCAATCATGTCAGTTTGACCCAAAACTCATGTTTGGTGGGGTTTGGGCACTTTCATTTCCGAAGGAACGGTGATGCAAAACTCGTGCAACATGGTTGTTTTATCCACTGATGCACTGAAAAACTCAAAGTTGAATTTTTCGCAACGGAAGCACCCAATCATGTCAGTTTGACCCAAAACTCATGTTTGGTGGATTTTTGGCACTGTCATTTTTGAGGGAACGGTGACGCAAAACTCGCGTGGAATGGTCGTTTTATCCACTGATGCACTAAAAAACTCGCAGTTGAATTTTTCACACCGGACGCACCCAATCATGTCAGTTTGACCCAAAACTCATGTTTGATGGGTTTTTGGGAGTTTCATTTCTGAACGAACGGTGCCACAAAACTCGCACGGGATGGCCGTTTTATCCACTGATGCCCCGAAAAACTCATAGTTGAATTTTTCAAAATGGACCCGCCCAATCCTCTTGGTTTGTCTGAAAACTCATGTTCGGTGGGGTTTTCGCACTTTCATTTCCGAAGGAACGGTGACGAAAAACTCGCGCGGAATGGCTGTTTTATCCACTGATGCACCAAAAAACTCGCAGTTGAATTTTTCGCAATAGACGCACCCAATCATGTCAGTTTGACCCAAAACTCACGTTTGGTAGGTTTTTGGCACTGTCATTTCTAAAGGAACTGTGCCGCAAAACTCGTGCAAGATGGTTGTTTTAGCCACTGATGCATCGAAAAACTCATAGTTGAATTTTTCGCAACGGATGCATCCAATCATGTCACTTTGACCCAAAACTCATGTTTGGTGGGTTTTTGGTACTTTCATTTCTGAAGGAACGGTGCCGCAAAACTCATGCAAGATGGTTGCTTTAGCCACTGATGCATCGAAAAACTCATAGTTGAATTTTTCAAAACGGACCCACCCAATCATGTCACTTTGACCCAAAACTCATGTTTGGTGGGTTTTTGGCACTTTCATTTCCGTACGAACGGTACCGCAAACTCGCGTGGGATGACCGTTTTATCCACTGATGCCCCGAAAAATTCGCAGTTGAATTTTTCAGAACGGACCCACCCAAACACATGTTTGGTGGGGTTTTGGCACTTTCATTTCCGAAGGAACGGTGACGCAAAACTCGGGAGCAATGACCATTTTATCCACTGATGCACCAAAAAACTCGCAGTTGAATTTTTCACAACGGACGCACCAATGATGTCACTTTGACCCATAACTCATGTTTGGTGGGTTTTTGGCACTTTCATTTCCGAAGGAACGGTGCCGCAAAACTTGCGCGGGATGGCCGTTTTATCCACTGATGCACCAAAAAACTCGCAGTTGAATTGTTCACAACCGATGCACCCAATCATGTCAGTTTGACCCAAAACTCTTGTTTGGTGGGTTTTTGGCCTTTCATTTCCGAAGGAACGGTGCCGCAAAAGTTGCGTGGGTTGGCCGTTGCACCAAAAAATTCACAGTTGAAATTTTCGCAACGGACGCACCCAGTCATGTCACTTTGACCCAAAACTCATGTTTGGTGGGTTTTGGCACTTTCATTTCCGAAAGAAAGGTGTCGCAAAACTTGCGTGGGATGGCCGTTTTATCCACTGATGCACCAAAAAACTCGCAGTTGAATTTTTCGCAGCGGACGCACCCAATCATGTCAATTTGACCAAAAACTCATGTTTGGTGGGTTTTTGGTACTTTCATTTCCGAAGGAACGGTGCCGCAAAACTCGTGCAAGATGGTTGTTTTATCCACTGATGCACTGAAAAACTCATAGTTGAATTTTTCGCAACGGACGCACCCAATCATGTCACTTTGACCCAAAACTCATGTTTGGTGGGTTTTTGGCACTTTCATTTCCGTAGGAATGGTGCCGCAAAACTCTCGTGGGATGGCCGTTTTATCCACTGATGCCCCAAAAAACTCACAGTTGAATTTTTCAAAATGGACCCACCAAATCCTCTTAGTTTGTCCAAAAACTCATGTTTGGTGGGTTTTTGGCATTTTCATTTTCGAAGGAACGGTGCAGCAAAACTTGCGTGGGACGGCCTATCCACTGATGCACCAAAAATACTCGCAGTTGAGTTTTTCGCAACGGACGCACCCAATCATGACAATTTGACCCAAAACTCATGTTTGGTGGGTTTTTGGTACTTTCATTTCCGAAGGAACGGTGCCGCAAAACTCGTGCAAGATGGTTGTTTTATCCACTGATGCATCGAAAAACTCATAGTTGAATTTTTCGCAACGGACGCATCCAATCATGTCACTTTGACCCAAAACTCATGTTTGGTGGGTTTTTGGTACTTTCATTTCTGAAGGAACGGTGCCGCAAAACTCATGCAAGATGGTTGTTTTAGCCACTGATGCATCGAAAAACTCATAGTTGAATTTTTCAAAACGGACCCACCCAATCCTCTTAGTTTGTCCGAAAACTCATGTTTGGTGGGGTTTTGGCACTGTCATTTCCGAAGGAACGGTGACGCAAAACTTGCACGGAATGGCCGTTTTATCCACTGATGCACCAAAAAACTCACAGTTCATTTTTTCACAATGGACGCACCCAATCATGTTGGTTTGACCCAAAAACACATGTTTGGTCGGTTTTTGGCACTTTCATTTCCGAAGGAACGGTGCCACAAAACTTGCGTGGGATGGCCGTTTTATCCATTGATGCACCAAAAAACTCGCAGTTGAATTTTTCGCAACGGACCCACCCAATCATGTCAGTTTGACCCAAAACTCAGGGCACTTTCGTATCCGAAGGAACGGTGACGCAAAACTCGTGCAAGATGGTTGTTTCATCCACTGATGCACTGAAAAATTCATAGTTGAATTTTTCGCAACGAAAGCACCCAATCATGTCACTTTGACCCAAAACTCATGTTTGGTGGATTTGTGGCACTTCCATTTCCGAAGGAACGGTGACGCAAAACTCGCGTGGAATGGCCGTTTTATCCACTGATGCACCAAAAAACTCGCAGTTGAATTTTTCACAACGGACGCACCCAATCATGTCAGTTTGACCCAAAACTCATGTTTGATGGGTTTTTGGGAGTTTCATTTCTGAACGAACGGTGCCGCAAAACTCGCGCGGGATGGCCGTTTTATCCACTGATGCCCTGAAAAATTCGCAGTTCAATTTTTCAAACGGACCCACCCAATCCTCTTAGTTTGTCCCAAAACTCATGTTTGGTGGGGTTTTGGCACTTTCATTTCCGAAGGAACGGTGACAAAAAACTCGCGCGGAATGGCCGTTTTATCCACTGATGCACGAGAAACCTCGCAGTTGAATTTTTCGCAACAGACGCACCCAATCATGTTAGTTTGTCCCAAAACTCATGTTTGGTCAGTTTTTGGCACTTTCATTTCCGTAGGAACGGTGCCGCAAAACTCACGTGGGATGGCCGTTTTATCCAGTAATGCCCCGAAAAACTCACAGTTGAATTTTTCAAAATGGACTCTCCCAATCCTCTTAGTTTGTCCAAAAACTCATGTTTGGTGGGTTTTTGGCACTTTCATTTCCGAAGGAACGGTGCCGCAAAACTTGCGTGGGATGGCCGTTTTATCCACTGATGCACCAAAAACTCGCAGTTGAATTTTTCACAACGGACGCACCCAATCATGTCAGTTTGTCCCAAAACTCATGTTTGCTGGGTTTTTGGCACTTTCATTTCCGAAGGAACGGTGCCGCAAAACTTGCGTGGGATGACCGTTTTATCCACTGTTGCACCAAAAAATTCACAGTTGAATTTGTCGCAACGGACGCACCCAATCATGTCAGTTTGACCCAAAACTCATGTTTGGTGGGTTTTTGGCACTTTCATTTCCAAAGGAACGGTGCCGCAGAACTTGCGTGGGATGGCCCGTTTATCCACTGATGCACCAAAAAACTCGCAGCTGAATTTTTCACAACGCACGCACCCAATCATGTCAGTTTGACCCAAAACTCATGTTTGGTGGGTTTTTGGGAGTTTCATTTCCGTAGGAACGGTGCCGCAAAACTCGCGCGGGATGGCCGTTTTATCCACTGATGCCCTGAAAAATTCGCAGTTCAATTTTTCAAAACGGACCCACCCAATCCTCTTAGTTTGTCCCAAAACTCATGTTGGTGGGGTTTTGGCACTTTCATTTCCGAAGGAACGGTTACAAAAAACTCGCGCGGAATGGCCGTTTTATCCACTGATGCACGAGAAACCTTGCAGTTGAATTTTTCGCAACAGACGCACCCAATCATGTTAGTTTGTCCCAAAACTCATGTTTGGCGGGTTTTTGGCACTGACATTTCTAAAGGAACGGTGCCACAAAACTCATGCAAGATGACTGTTTTATCCACTGATGCACCGAAAAACTTACTGTTTAATTTTTCGCAACGGACGCACCCACTCATGTCACTTTGACCCAAAACTCATGTTTGGTCGGTTTTTGGCACTTTCATTTCCGTAGGAACGGTGCCGCAAAACTCACGTGGGATGGCCGTTTTATCCAGTAATGCCCCGAAAAACTCACAGTTGAATTTTTCAAAATGGACTCTCCCAATCCTCTTAGTTTGTCCAAAAACTCATGTTTGGTGGGTTTTTGGCACTTTCATTTCCGAAGGAACGGTGCCGCAAAACTTGCGTGGGATGGCCGTTTTATCCACTGATGCACCAAAAACTCGCAGTTGAATTTTTCACAACGGACGCACCCAATCATGTCAGTTTGTCCCAAAACTCATGTTTGCTGGGTTTTTGGCACTTTCATTTCCGAAGGAACGGTGCCGCAAAACTTGCGTGGGATGACCGTTTTATCCACTGTTGCACCAAAAAATTCACAGTTGAATTTGTCGCAACGGACGCACCCAATCATGTCAGTTTGACCCAAAACTCATGTTTGGTGGGTTTTTGGCACTTTCATTTCCAAAGGAACGGTGCCGCAGAACTTGCGTGGGATGGCCGTTTTATCCACTGATGCACCAAAAAACTCGCAGCTGAATTTTTCACAACGCACGCACCCAATCATGTCAGTTTGACCCAAAACTCATGTTTGGTGGGTTTTTGGGAGTTTCATTTCCGTAGGAACGGTGCCGCAAAACTCGCGCGGGATGGCCGTTTTATCCACTGATGCCCCAAAAAAATCGCAGTTGAATTTTTCAAAACGGACCCACCCAATCCTCTTAGTTTGTCCCAAAACTCATGTTTGATGGGTTTTTGGCACTTTCATTTCCGAAGGAACGGTGACGCAAAAGTCGCGCGGAATGGCCTTTTTATCGACTGATGCACCAAAAAAACTCGCAGTTGAATTTTTCACAATGGACGCACCAATGATGTCACTTTGACCCATAACTCATGTTTAGTGGGTTTTTGGCACTTTCATTTCCGAAGGAACGGTGCCGCAAAAACTTGCGTGAATGGCCGTTTTATCACCTGGTGCACCACAAAAAACAGTTCAAAGTTGATTAGTGCACAACGGACGCACCCAATCAGGTCAGGTTGACCCAAACTCATGTTTGGTGGGTTTTTTGGGAGTTCATTTCCAAAGGAACGGTGCCGCAAAAACTCGCGTGAGATGACCGTTTTATTCCACTGATGCCCTGAAAAACTCGGCAATTCAATTTGTGTTCAAAACGGACCCACCCAATCCTCTTAGTTTGGTCCGCAAAACTCATGTTTGGCTGGGTTTGGGGCACATTTCATATTCGTCGAAGGAAACGGTGACGAAAAACTCGCGCGGAATGGCCGTTTTATCCACTGATGCACAGCAAAAAACTCGTCAGTTGAATTTGTCGGCGAACGGACGCACCCAATCATGTCAACTTTGACCCAGAAACTCATGTTGGCGGGTTTTTGTACTTTCATTCCGAAGGAACGGTGCGCGAAAACTCGTGGCAAGATGGTTGTTTTCCACTGATGCCTGAAAAACTCATAGTTGAATTTTTTGCAATGGACGCACCCAATCATGTCACTTTGACCCAAAACTCATGTTTGGTGGGTTTTTGGCACTTTCATTTCAGTAGGAACGGTGCCGCAAAAACTCGCGTGGGATGGCCGTTTTATCCACTGATGCCCCGAAAAACTCACAGTTGAATTTTTCAAAACGGACCCACCCAATCCTCTTAGTTTGTCCGAAAACTCATGTTTGGTAGGGTTTTAGCACTTTCATTTCCGAAGGAACGGTGACGCAAACTTGCGCGGAATGACCGTTTTATCCACTGAATGCACTAAAAAACTCACAGTTGAGTTTTTCACAATGGACGCACCCAATCATGTTAGTTTGACCCAAAACTCATGTTTGGTCGCTTTTGGCACTTTATTTCCGAAGGAACGGTGCCACAAAACTTGCGTGGGATGGCCGTTTTATACACTGATGTACCAAAAAACTCACAGTTGAATTTTTCGCAACGGACCCACCCAATCATGTCAGTTTGACCCAAAACTCATGTTTGGTGGGGTTTGGGCACTTTCATTTCCGAAGGAACGGTGACGCAAAACTCGTGCAACATGGTTGTTTTATCCACTGATGCACTGAAAAACTCATAGTTCAATTTTTCGCAACGGAAGCACCCAATCATGTCACTTTGACCCAAAACTCATGTTTGGTGGATTTTTGGCACTGTCATTTTCGAGGGAACGGTGACGCAAAACTCGCGTGGAATGGTCGTTTTATCCACTGATGCACTAAAAAACTCGCAGTTGAATTTTTCACAACGGACGCACCCAATCATGTCAGTTTGACCCAAAACTCATGTTTGATGGGTTTTTGGGAGTTTCATTTCTGAACGAACGGTGCCACAAAACTCGCACGGGATGGCCGTTTTATCCACTGATGCCCCGAAAAACTCATAGTTGATTTTTTCAAAATGGACCCACCCAATCCTCTTGGTTTGTCTGAAAACTCATGTTCGGTGGGGTTTTCGCACTTTCATTTCCGAAGGAACGGTGACGAAAAACTCGCGCGGAATGGCTGTTTTATCCACTGATGCACCAAAAAACTCGCAGTTGAATTTTTCGCAATAACGCACCCAATCATGTCAGTTTGACCCAAAACTCACGTTTGGTAGGTTTTTGGTACTTTCATTTCCGAAGGAACGGTGCCGCAAACTCGTGCAAGATGGTTGTTTTAGCCACTGATGCATCGAAAAACTCATAGTTGAATTTTTCGCAACGGACGCATCCAATCATGTCACTTTGACCCAAAACTCATGTTTGGTGGGTTTTTGGTACTTTCATTTCTGAAGGAACGGTGCCGCAAAACTCATGCAGGATGGTTGTTTTAGCCACTGATGCATCGAAAAACTCATAGTTGAATTTTTCAAAACGGACCCACCCAATCATGTCACTTTGACCCAAAACTCATGTTTGGTGGGTTTTTGGCACTTTCATTTCCGTACGAACGGTACCGCAAACTCGCGTGGGATGACCGTTTTATCCACTGATGCCCCGAAAAATTCGCAGTTGAATTTTTCAGAACGGACCCACCCAATCCTCTTAGTTTGTCCGAAAACACATGTTTGGTGGGGTTTTGGCACTTTCATTTCCGAAGGAACGGTGACGCAAAACTCGGGCGCAATGACCATTTTATCCACTGATGCACCAAAAAACTCGCAGTTGACTTTTTCACAACGGACGCACCAATGATGTCACTTTGACCCAAAACTCATGTTTGGTGGGTTTCTGGCACTTTCATTTCCGAAAGAACGGTGCCGTAAAACTTGCGTGGGATGGCCGTTTTATCCACTGATGCAACAAAAAACTCGCAGTTGAATTTTTCGCAGCGAACGCACCCAATCATGTCAATTTGACCAAAAACACATGTTTGGTGGGTTTTTGGTACTTTCATTTCCGAAGGAACGGTGCTGCAAAACTCTTGCAAGATGGTTGTTTTATCCACTAATGCACTGAAAAACTCATAGTTGAATTTTTCGCAAAGGAAGCACCCAATCATGTCACTTTGACCCAAAACTCATGTTTGGTGGATTTTTGGCACTGTCATTTTCGAAGGAGCGGTGACGCAAAACTCGCGTGGAATGGCCATTTTATTCACTGATGCACCAAAAAACTTGCAGCTGAATTTTTCACAACGGACGCACCCAATCATGTCAGTTTGACCCAAAACTCATGTTTGGTGGGTTTTTGGGAGTTTCATTTCCGTAGGAACGTTGCCGCAAAACTCGCGCGGGATGGCCGTTTTATCCACTGATGCCCCGAAAAAATCGCAGTTGAATTTTTCAAAACGGACCCACCCAATCCTCTTAGTTTGTCCCAAAACTCATGTTTGGTGGGTTTTTGGCACTTTCATTTCCGAAGGAACGGTGACGCAAAAGTCGCGCGGAATGGCCTTTTTATCGACTGATGCACCAAAAACTCGCAGTTGAATTTTTCACAACGGACGCACCAATGATGTCACTTTGACCATAACTCATGTTTAGTGGGTTTTTGGCACTTTCATTTCCAAAGGAACGGTGCCGCAAAACTTGCGTGAATGGCCGTTTTATCCACTGATGCACCAAAAAACTCACAGTTGAATTTTTCACAACGGACGCACCCAATCATGTCAGTTTGACCCCAAAACTCATGTTTGGTGGGTTTTTGGGAGTTTCATTTCCAAAGGAACTGTGCCGCAAAACTCGCACGGGATTGCCGTTTTATCCACTGATGCCCTGAAAAACTCGCAATTCAATTTTTCAAAACGGACCCACCCAATCCTCTTAGTTTGTCCCAAAACTCATGTTTGGTGGGTTTTGGCACTTTCATTTCCGAAGGAACGGTGACAAAAACTCGCGCGGAATGGACGTTTTATCCACTGATGCACCAGAAATCTCGCAGTTGAATTTTTGCAACAGACGCACCCCAATCATGTCAGTTTGTCCCAAAACTCATGTTTGGCGGGTTTTTGGCACTGTCATTTCTAAAGGAACGGTGCCACAAAACTCGTGCAAGATGACGTTTTATCCACTGATGCACCGAAAAACTTACTGTTGAATTTTTCGCACGGACGCACCCACTCATGTCACTTTGACCCAAAACTCATGTTTGGTCGGTTTTTGGCACTTTCATTTCCGTAGGACCGGTGCCGCAAAACTCACGTGGGATGGCCGTTTTATCCAGTAATGCCCCGAAAAACTAACAGTTGAATTTTTCAAAATGGACTCTCCCAATCCTCTTAGTTTGTCCAAAAACTCATGTTTGGTGGGTTTTTGGCACTTTCATTTCCGAAGGAACGGTGCCGCAAAACTTGCGTGGGATGGCCGTTTTATCCACTGATGCACCAAAAACTCGCAGTTGAATTTTTCACAAGGGACGCACCCAATCATGTCAGTTTGTCCCAAAACTCATGTTTGCTGGGTTTTTGGCACTTTCATTTCCGAAGGAACGGTGCCGCAAAACTTGCGTGGGAATTGACCGTTTGTATCCACTGTGCACCAAAAATTCACAGTTGAATTGTCGCAACGGACGCACCCAATCATGGTCAGTTTGACCAAACTTCATGTTGGTGGTTTTTGGCTCTTTTCATTCCAAAGAACGGTGCCCGCAAAACTTGCGTGCGGATGGCCGTTAATCCACTTGATGCCACCAAAAAACTCGCAGCTGGATTTTTCACAACGCACGCACCCAATCATGTCAGTTTGACCCAAAACTAATGTTTTTGGTGGGTTTTTGGGAGTTTCATTTCCGTAGGACGTGCCGCAAAACTCGCGCGGGATGGCCGTTTTATCCACTGATGCCCCAAAAAAATCGCCAGTTGAATTTTTCAAAACGGACCCACCCAATCCTCATTTGTTTGTCCCAAAACTCTGTTTTGAGGGTTTTTGGCACTTTCATTCCGAAGGAACGGTGAACGCAAAAAATCGCGCGGAATGGCCTTTTTTATCGACTGATTGCACCAAAAACTCGCAGTTGAATTTTTTCACAATGGACGCCACCAATGATGTCACTTTGAC